>JAOWCC010001751.1:54269205-54602233 GCA_030867875.1 Actinernus sp. WN-2022 | reverse complement strand
CCGCGTATCCACTCACTCGATCCAACGTAGCCGCTCGCCCGATCTCGCGTACCCGCTCGTCAGTTACCGCGTAATTGCTCGCCCGTTCCTGCGTACCCGCTACGTGATACCACGTACTCGCTCCACCAATCCTGCGTGCCTGCTCGTCTGATCCCGCGTATGCGTGCCCGCTCGCACGTACTCGCTCGCCCGATATGATATCGAGGCATAGAGTAGCGTTGCTTCCAACAAAAGATATATCCAGACAGAGTATCATGAGTATCATGCGTATCATGCGTATCATGCGTATCATGAGTATCATGCGTATCAAGAGTATCATGCGTATCATGCGTATCATGAGTATCATGAGTATCATGCGTATCATGCGTATCATGCGTATCATGCGTATCATGCGTATCATGAGTATCATGCGTATCATGCGTATCAAGAGTATCATGCGTATCATGCGTATCAAGAGTATCATGCGTATCATGCGTTTCATGCGTATCAAGAGTATCATGAGTATCATGCGTATCATGCGTATCAAGAGTATCATGAGTATCATGAGTATCATGGGTATCTTGCGTTTCATGCGTATCAAGAGTATCATGCGTATCATGCGTATCATGCGTATCATGCGTATCATGCGTATCATGAGTATCATGAGTATCATGAGTATCATGAGTATCATGAGTATCATGCGTATCAAGAGTATCATGAGTATCATGCGTTTCATGCGTATCAAGAGTATCATGCGTATCATGCGTATCATGCGTATCATGAGTATCATGCGTATCATGCGTATCATGAGTATCATGAGTATCATGAGTATCATGCGTATCAAGAGTATCATGCGTATCATGCGTATCATGCGTATCAAGAGTATCATGCGTATCATGCGTATCATGCGTATCATGAGTGTCATGAGTATCATGCGTATCATGCGTATCATGCGTATCATGAGTATCATGAGTATCATGCGATCGGCCGTAAGTGGGGGTTAGTCGGTTATTAGTCGGCCGTTCAGCAGTCAGCCGTTAATCGCGATCGGCCGTAAGTGGGGGTTAGTCGGTTATTAGTCGGCCGTTCAGCAGTCAGCCGTTAATCGCGATCGGCCGTAAGTGGGGGTTAGTCGGTTATTAGTTGGCCGTTCATCAGTCAGCCGTTAATCGCGATCGGCCGTAAGTGGGGGTTAGTCGGTTATTAGTTGGCCGTTCATCAGTCAGCCGTTAATCGCGATCGGCCGTAAGTGGGGGTTAGTCGGTTATTAGTTGGCCGTTCATCAGTCAGCCGTTAATCGCTATCGGCCGTAAGTGGTCGTTGGTCGGTTATTAGTTGGCCGTTCATCAGTCAGCCATTAGACACGATCGGCCGTAAGTGGTCGTTAGTCGGTCATTAGTTGGCCGTTCATTAGTCAGCCGTTAATCGCGATCGGCCGTAAGTGGGGGTTAGTCGGTTATTAGTTGGCCGTTCATCAGTCAGCCGTTAATCGCGATCGGCCATAAGTGGTCCTTGGTCGGTTATTAGTTGGCCGTTCAGCAGTCAGCCGTTAATCGCGATCGGCCGTAAGTGGTCCTTGGTCGGTCATTAGTTGGCCGTTCAGCACTAGCCGTTAATCGCGATCGGCCGTAAGTGGTCGTTGGTCGGTTGTTAGTAGGCCGTTAGTTGGTCATTAATCCATAAATAGGCCATAATGTTAGCTCTTTCCACAGTTATTATATCAATAATGTAGCTGAAAGAACGTTTTAATACTCCATCAGTTTATCATATTAAACTTGCGATTCGTATATGGTTAGATTGTACGTCTTACTTTATTCGTCATTTCCAAAGGCAGAATTCCTTTTTTATCTAAATTGCGGCAGTAAACTAGTTTCTGAGTCGCTTAACAGACGTTGTTTTGTAAATTGAACTAGTACGCGTCGTTTGCAAAAAGAAGCGTAAAAATGATAGACAAAGAAATCACATAAATCAACTTATTTACCATTGATATAGAACTTATTTAATTCATATTTCCAAATGTTTTCTGGGTATGTTCATTCAGAATTTAACTTTTGGTTTTACATTTACATTTTGTTATTGTCCATTCGGAAAATATGTACATGAGACGGGCCGTAGACTTTAAAATTAACAAATTACAAATAGGTATGATAACTTAAAGTGCCTATGAACCTTATTTTTTATTTTAGATATCAATTCTACATCAAGTGAATAGTAGAATGGTACAATATATATTGCTTTGAATGCTGTGCCGCTGAGTTAAGGAGGTTTTAATATCCAAAATGCTAATTACAGACGTCAGGGGAGGCATCAATTATTATACATTTTTTTTTGTTACAATTAAACATTTTTTTCAAATTATCAGTGTTATACCCGTGCTTGAAATAAAATGATGTTAGAAATTTGTTTTCCTATATCAGTAGAAACGCCCATTCACAACCACTAAGAAGTGATTGCAGATACCTCCCCTGACCCCTGAACAGCGACAAGAGATCAACTCAATACATTCACTTGTCTTGTTGTGTTGCGTTCAGAAATCGAGCTCGGACCAAAGCGGTGATTTGTCACTGCGGGATACTGTTATTTTTAACTCAGAAATGGTCATGTCGAAAGCATGTTCTTATCAGATTTAGAAAAAATGAGCAGAATTTTTGAATGAGATTATTTAAACTGCTGGTTTGTTAACTTTTAAATATTTATACCATTTGCCCTTACAAGAGACGTTTAAAGTGGGAACGAAAAGCTTTTGAACTTTTTCTCAAACTCGTCTCAAACTCAAACTCAGTCAAACTTTGTAGGGACAAAATAGGGAGCATGTGCCAACTTACTTGCGTATCGTATCCCACATGGAAGAAGCGTGTTTTAGAAATTAAGAGAAGATATTTGTTGAATTATAAAACTGACCGGCAGGACACAGGGTCAACAGGCATTACACCCTGCTAGTTAGGGACTATTGACCTAGCTATTAACCCGGTGTGCCAAGGCACAGCCCAATGTTCCCTCATCAGCATGCACGCTCTTCTATTTTTCCCTCATTGAACATCTAAAAAAAGAAAATTACTTTTATTTTAAGTGAAATTAGAGTTTGTTTTCTTGCATGCTCAATGAGGGAAACTAATGAGCGATTAAATGTCCCTCGGGAAACAAAGACAACCGAGGTGGTCAGCGGTATTATATCAAGTAACAAGGCGGGAGTTTCCTTCGTCTCAAGTAGAGAGAATGACTTGAACAGGCTCTGTATTTCATTTTGTGACATACCGCGATAACGAAAATACTGGGATACTATTTGTGATCTGTTTATCACATAAAAATTGTAGTTTATGTCTCTATTACACAAAATAATTTAATTTGAGCCATTCATATAGAATGCATACACTATTACAAACCTTCTGATATTCTCACAGTAGAAAAATTGCGTTTGGCAAAGGAGAAATTAGGAAATTTATTTTTCGTTCCCAATAAACAGCATATAAGAAAAAAAAAAACTACTTTCAAGTTTTATCCTTTCATTAATGATTTTGGCACGCCCGGTTCTGAGTAGCCTGCGTGCAGACGTTCTCTCTCCCTGCAAAAATTGGGAAAGAGACGTCTGCGAAATGCCGTTGATAATCGTGTTCTGGTCACGTGTTTCTTCTCCAGGATTTGAGGACCGCGCGCTGATTGGCTGTTGACGGGGGATTGTCATAAAGTCATATATGATTGGCTAATAACTTCCCGAGATCCCTTCCAAAATGTGGATGCATGCGGAATGCATGCCGCATGTATGTGGCATGCATGTACCCAAATTTGCATGTATGCACGCATACATGCACCTCATTTGCATGCATGCGTTTGCATGTATTGTGCATGCATGCATATACCCTGCATACATGCAATCACAAAGTGCATGCATCACATGTGCATGCATGCACTGCATGCATGCATATACACTGTATGCATGCAATCACAAAGTGCGTACATGCATTACATGTGCATGCATGCACTTTTACAGTACATGCATGCGGCCAACCAGTGCATGCATGAAGCCTTCATTCCTAAGTTCTCACAATCTGAGAGACTTAAATGAATTACAATCATTATATTATTTACTATACTGTAAATGCTATATTAAACCGCCCAGCACGTAATAAGCGCCTCTTCTCTGCTAAGTAATGATCCGACTGAATAAGAAATAGGCAAGGAACATTATAGGCTAACTAACTTTGATATACACTGTGAAAACTAACTGGTTGGAATAACCAATTTAAATGGTTATAACCATTTCATATTGGTCATACTAACCAATTTAAAAATGGTAAAAAATGAAATTGGTAAAAATGACAATATAGAACCTTGTTGTAGCAACCAACTAAAATGGTTATATCCATAACCTACCAATTATAGAATGGTCGAGAAAATGTTATCATTAAAAATGGTTAAAATTACATTATTAAGTTTTTGGTTATTTACCTTTACATTGGTTGTGTGAAACTACCATTTCAATATTGGATTAGTACATACACTGTTATTTTCAGGGAGTTATTTTCACTAAAATAACTCTAGAGAGTGGAATAACTTTTTTGGAGTTATATTTACTCAGGAGCCCATTTTGTTCGTTTAAATCCCAAATGCATGTAAATTGCTTAAGCATTAATAAATCAAAAATAATACTACAGTACAAAATACTGAAAAGATCAATCGATCCATTCCGCAGTTGTTCTCCTGATACATGAGTAGAGACTGGTAACTACAACACTGTAAATCGGTCAGCCGCAACGCTATGACGCATGCTCATGAGTACCTGTATATCAGGTTTCGGCTGTTGGACGAACTTCAAGTTCAACGGTTCCCCGGCGAAGCAGTTTCTGAGCGGTCTTAATTTTCTACAACTTCAATGGATTTACAGCAGGTTAGCTAGTTTAAGAGTTTTGGAACCAAGCTAAGTACTCACCAAGACTTCGTTTGGACCCTAAATGGCGATTTCTGGGCTGGTATATTTGGAGGAACACAGTTCGAAGATGACGGTAAGCCTTGCACAGTTTAAAGTAATGGTTCCCCGGGAGTGGTTCAAAGTAATTCCTAATTTACCTTCAATTAGATATGTTGATCAGTAGGTCCCTTAATAATACATACAAAAAGTAAATGACTATTTCACGGACGAACTAACTATGCAAAAACAATGTATATGCACGTGGCCCAGGTTCTAACTACGACCTAGCAAAGTGAAAACTTGAAGTCTCATTACAACTTAAATACACATCAGCGACTAGAATTAACCATCTAGTTACAATCTTATGATATTGCGTTGTGTTTGTTCATTGAACAAGTTAATTCTGTAAAATATTGTGGTAAAATATGCTGAACCAATAGACCAATCCAAGGTAATTTACACCATCTTGCCGGGGGTGCAAACATGGCGTGAAATACAGTGTTTGTATGGGAACCGATGCCAAATATTTTTCGTAAAATCGGATTTATGAAATATTCTTCAGATACAAACTTAAGATACCAGAAAAAAGATGAACTGATCGAAATTTGAGGGATGTAGCTGTGTTGGTAAGCATGCAATCGTGTTTTTAGTTTCCCATACATTTTTCTGTAACAAAGCGGGAAACTTTATAGACAAATGTACGGGAAACTGAAAACTAGATTGCTCGTTTCCCAGCATAGCTACATCCCTCAAATTTCGATCAGTTAATCTTTTACCTGGTATCTTAAGTTTGTATATGAAGAATATTTCATAAATTCGATTTTACGGAAATTATTTGGCATCGGATTTCCTTACAAACACTGTGTCTTCAAAGTTGATAAATTTGCTCAAACACGTTCTGGTGAGAAGCCATATCAATGTCAGCAGTGTGGCAAGTGTTTTAACAGTAATAATAACTTGTGACAGCTACAACTAGTCTTTCTTAATTTTAGCAATCTTTAGTATAGCAGTTTTCACTTGACTATCCTATAACCAAACGCAAAGTAATCACATCAATTCTGCTTAGAATGTATGCAAGCTATAAGCAAAGTAATCGTCGATTACTTTGGACAGTTAAGAGAAAGGCGCTCTATAAATATTTATACATTTTTTATATCGTTCAAACATTTCGTCTCCATTTTTTTGTTTAATTTTCAAAACTGTGTTGATACATTCTCAGCGGTTTAAAATTAATTTATCAACCAAAATTACTTCAAATATGTTAGTTAAAATAGCTTCAAAAATAATTTGTAGTTAGTATTTGTTTGTGTATTAACTAGAATTTAATTAAACGTGTCTGTTATTGTAACCACTAAACGAGTGTGAGTTGGTTCCTACCTAAATTATTTTTCTTCAAGCAATATTATGAAGCGAAATCTTGTGATTAATGAATCTATTTTGTGCATGCATGCACCCTGCTGATGCCATGCATCAGTGCAGATGTGCCATAATTCTCATACATGCACCCTGCTGCATGTATGCTCATGCATGCAGCCATTGCATGCATGATGCATGCAATGCATACACAGGGGCCAATTTTCGTGCACGCAACCTCCTGCATGTATGCACATGCATGCATATATGCCTACATGCATGCATGCCGCATGCATGCACATTTTGGAAGGGATGACCCCTTGTTTACTTTTCGAAACCCTTCATCCCGTAGTGATATTCATTTACAACAAACGTTGAGTTGTGTCTTATATTTTTGTAATGGCTCCTAGTTTTGCTGATATTGTGAAACATAATGACAAGTATCTAGTATAAAAGTAAAGCTTTCTACTCTTAGCTTCGAAGTTCACTTAAATTCGCCATATATTTGTAAACACTGCGTCTTGGAGTTGAAGAAAAGACGAGATGTGAAATATAGTCTACGAAGGCAGATCTTTACGAGAGTTATCATTCGAAAGCCACAAACGCAGGTCTGGTCGTAAAGAAGAGGGACAGTACATGTGCGAGATAATTGTTTGAGTCAGACTGACTCCAGCTCTGTCCCGAAACGAGTTGCTCTAGTGGAAATGCGATCGAGCCGACGTACTTCCCTCGTAGAAGGTAATGCCAACCACAAGAATATAAACTCCTGCAGCGAGAAAATCAAATAAATGTTCGTACCTCCATGATATTCCACTTTCTCCCATTTGTCCGTCCGTGTTACCAGTTCTGAATGATTCAGTTATTGTAGGTGAAAATATTGAACCAAACAAAACACAGAAGACTGTCGTCCAAGTCAAGCCGGTTGAATGGCCGAGCAAAACAAATGTTATATAACACGAAGGCCTTGAAAGTTTGGGTAAGATGTTGTTTCGTGGAACTTATAGCCAGATTGCATCGGCTGCATGGAAGAATACAGTTTTGAGAGAAAATGTCCAGCAACTCTTTCTCAAAGAAGTAGACAGAGAATGTACGCAGTTGTGCTAGGAAAAATATTTACGAATTTTAATTATGATAATTTATGACCAGAACACGATTATCAACGGCGTTTCGCAGACGTCTCTTTCCCGATTTTTGCTGGGAGAGAGAACGTCTGCACGCAGGCTAGGTTCTGAGTAGGTCAACTTTAAAATCGCCCGAAGTTAGCACAGCAGTCAAATCTATGAATTTACAATTTAATGGCGGTCAACTACAACAATGAGTGTACAGGAAAAAATATCTCGGACACTTATAAAAAGGCACACAATTGGCGAAGAAGAGGAGTTTAAATAAATGTTTGCGCAACCATACAGGTTGCTTGGTAGAGAATTTCGTCCCGACTGATTTATTTAAAAGATCCAGTTCAAAGTACGTATTAAATCTACCTATACACATTGACTGAAGAAGAGTACTTCTCACTTCTGCGGCTTTAACGTACGTGTTCAATGAAGATCAACTCCAGTTGTGGGTTCCAGTATACATGCATGTGACTGTAAGGGGAACCACATCCTTGACTGTCTGTTCCTGATCTCTTTGTAGCCATATGCAAATGAAGAACATAGGGCTTCTTGTTCAGATTAAGCTCATGATAGTCAAAGCCGTACTTTACCATCTAAACGTCAGCGTTCTTTTGGTATTAATATTAAATGCAGCTCCTTTTGCGTTCTACTAATCCTTTATTAATGTACTGTTTGTGTTGTTCGTTTTAAACTGCTTCTATTCCTTCATGCATGTAAAGGCTTTATTGAAGCATATCATGTCATCATAAACGCGTTAGATTGTTTGTTTGGGATTGTACTGGTTGTCCAGCCTTTTTAGCTTGTATGCGGGTTATTTCGGGTAACCAGCTAGTACCCTAACTAATTTATACTGATTTGGATATTTGCATTAAATTGTATTTATATTTGTAACTAAGGCTACAATAAAAGCTTGTCGTTATTGTTGTCGTGAGATGGTTCTTAAAGGGGAAATGGGAAGTTTGTTCAAACGGGCAGTCACTGAAAAAACCTACCCTAACCTAAACTAGTAAACCATACAATGTTTAATTTATGCTTTAGGATGAGCATAGTCTGAGGAAATCATAATTACACAAATGATTCTCGGTCGTTTACAATGTTTTATAAAATATATCATTTTACGTTGTGGGACTCGTTTGGCCTCCCGTACAACATCGTCCATTATTATTGTTTATCCAACAATGTTGGATGATGTTGTACGATGGCACGGACTTTACCGCTATAGGAGGTTCTTAGGAGATTAGACCCTAATTTTCTTATACTGTTTTATCAGAGTAACTTCAGATAAAGTTTAATCTACGATAATAACTTAATTATTCAAAAATGTCATGCTCCTTAAAGAAACGGCTTAGTGACAAAAATATAATTCCATTGGCTCGTAGGATTTTTGGGTGACCGTTAGACTGTATTGAGAGTTGGTCTTTATTTAAATGAAAACAATTTAGAGTTTGTTTTTATGTACGTCATGTTTCATGATTTCGGGAGTCGGTATACGTCCTTATCCATCACCAATCTATTCATTTTCGTGTCAAAAACGCAAGGTCTCAATTAAATCAAAAGTTATGCATGCTACAGCAACTTGAATATGATGATCGGTAACTATATCAGTAATATTTACCACAGAGATTGATGTATGATTGTGTAGAAAAGTTAAAGGACGCGAAACGAGGAACCTGATCATTCTAAGAGGGTTTTAAAATATAGTTCCAGTCTTGATTACTATAGTTTACCGTCAATAAATTTTACTGCCAAGAAATGACATTTTCTTTCCATAATAACCAAAAACCTCGATCGTGCGCTAGCTGCTTTCTTGGCAGAATTATATCATAAAACTGAAGGGCTCATAACATTTTAGATCAAATAATTTATTTAATTTCGCGGCAGTGATTGAAGCCGTAGTGTGTCACTGACAATACATGTTGGATGGTCATACTCAAAGGGAGTGCTCATACTCAAAGGGAGTGCTCATACTCAAAGGGAGTTCTCATACTCAAAGTGAGTGCTCATTCGGCGGAATACGCTAAATGTCTTTAGCATATTAGAAAAAATGGGCCCGTTTCCGAGCCTCCACTGAGGGCTCGTTCCAGCTCCTCGTGAGATACGCAACTTGTCTATTGGGAAACTGAAAAAAACTTCGATGAACAGTACCATTAATAAATAATTAATGTAACACAACACGACATCGACCAATCGGCATTAGGGTTTTCGCGTCTTATCATGGACTTGATAAACTTTTTCATGGTTCATCTAAACTGATAGCGCTTGATCGGTAATTCATAATTATTCTCTTTTCTTGCAGTTTCAAATGACTTTCTCGTATAAAGAAAATATATTAAATAAGCTGTTGCTATAAAACAAGGAATTGGGAATATGTTTAATTGGCGTATATAGACAAAGATTTAAAGCAAATCTTGAAATTTTAAAGTTCTCATATTTGTTCTAGGTAGTGTGCCAGTGCTTTATCTTGCGATAGGAATATTTATAAACTATCGTTTGGTATTCATGAATTCGCACCCCTGTCATCTCACGATTGGCTGATAAAGCCTGAATACAAATCCCCCAAAAGGTTGTCTTCTGATAGAATATTTCTGAATTAAATTGCATCGCTTTTTCATAGGCGAACGTTTCCGTACAGTTACAAAACGCCACTTTTACACTGATTCGAACGTAAACGTTTTCTTACGGCAGAGCTCGAAAGAAACGCCTATTGTGCGCCAAAATTAAACTTTAATTATATAATTGAAAGTGATTAATAGTTAAAGTTTTCATTATGGAAAAACAAAATGTGTTTTTTTGCGTTAGCTGTTACTTTCTCAGTATTTTCTAACACATGAAAATTTCATCATTGGATCTTTCGATCAATAGAAGGTTATGTTCTCATGGTCGAAGAAGTCATTGAAAGTATTAATATTAAATCTGCTTTATATTAAATTCCTTATTGACGGTTGCCGCTTTAGTTGGACCAGATGATGATTTCAACTTATATTTCTTTCAAGCTAGTTCCATTAAACAAAACACCAGCACCAATATTATGGAGTTAATTTCTGTTAATACATATTTTTCTAGTATTTTTTTTATGGCGTGAAACCTCATACGTCCGCAGTGTTATCTTTTCGTTAAGATAGCAAGTACTTAGCCACGTCATTTCTGGTTTTTACACAAGTCAGCTATTGACTCCCTGGTTTGAGCTGCTAATTAGACAGTCCTATAAAATAGTTACCATCGATGATATGCTCACAGTTGGTAGAAGTTCGTCGAAATAAAAGAAGACAGTGTAATCAGTAATTTTCTGATCCACATTCCTTCCCAACAATGAATCTCAGTTGGTTGTTTGGCGTTGTTCTTGTCCTTGTCGTCTTGTTTCCTGATAGGAGTGAAGGTATAAACACTGCTTTTACAACAGCGATTAGAAATAAAGGAAAAAGGCAATTCGCAAAGCGTTGGAAAGAAAGCAAGGTTAGTTGTTATTCTTGGTTAAATGTTATTTTAAAATAATTTTATATTATGGTATATGATATCAACTGAATAGATCATTTGGAAGCATCGCTTTTGGCATGATTAATATGAATATATTTTGCGCTTAACACTACATCTACACTACACTACAGCACATCAGTAAAGCGCTCTTTGAACTCGATTAGACGCGAAAACTATTCATCGTATGATACTGCATGTTATGAAGAAAGCTGGTAGAAGAATACTTATAGAACTGAAGCTATATATAGCCTGTGTTAAGAGGATAGCTTTTAGTAAGACATTCTGATGTACCCTATTCAATTTCACTGAGTTGAGTTCTAGTTCCTCTCGTGAGGAATATCGGAAGCGTAGCGCAGTTTGTTGTCTTACTTGGTTAAAAATCACTCCTTGTCGTGCCGTTTGATCCTTACACACGAGTCCAATTAAGATTTCACATTACTAAAAAGCTGGTTAATGCCCGGAAACCATCATCAGAAACGCGTCGCGTCCGGCCCAATATACATAATACATTTGTTCTGGTAGATCACATGCGCCTGTGTTGAAGCGCATTTTATCTGAACGAAATGTTTAAGAAACCATAGCTTCACTCTATTAATAAATGCGTTCTTTCCCATCTCTGCGGCCAGATTAGCGGAAATGGAAATGTTTTAATTGGTACTCTTTAAATGGTACGCACATTTCAAGGTGCATCGGGTTAACTTGTAAACAGCCAATTAAATATGGAATACATGGAACAATATTATTTAAATATATCGCTTCAGTCACTTCACTAACTTCACGACAGCGGGCTAATCGTAGGACTAAATCAACAGAGAAAGATTAACGAGCTACATGTTAGCGGTAAATTAAATGTCTACTCTCTATAAATAAAGTCACTTTACTTACCTCAGTGTGCAAAACTGTATTTGGTATGTATTTGGTATGGCGAGGACATACCGTAATTAAAAACAGAAAACCGATAATTTACTTCCTTTTGTTTAATTTCAGATACTTCCGGTAAGGAAGCAAATTGTAGATTATGTATGTGATGTCGCGAGGGAGCTGAGCTGCTTTAATGCACAACACGAGGACGACTTCGCCGATGATCGAGATGATCACACTGAACTGAAGAGACATCACAACTAGGAAAACAGACAAACTGCACTGCAGCCAATTGAGCAATGAATTAGTTTAAAAACGTTCCGCTTTCGCCAAATGAATTGTGACGATTTCATCATAAATATTTCTGTAGAAATGTGAAATGGTTAAAATGTTTGCTTGGAAACAAACAAACGAAATACTCTAATTAAATATAAATCATAGGTCGCCAATGGCTAACTCGTGGATGAAATGACCTCTTGACGGGTATGCTAACTAGTAGCTTCTTCTTTCGAAATTATCCATAAATTTTGCTTGGACTGTGTGTATAGTAAAAAAGACCTGCCGTACTTCCTTGACTGCTTCCTTCCTTGCTTCTGCTCGAATTATCATATCATCTTGCTCGAGTCATCAAACCCCATCCTCTCTGCCAATTAATATAATCTTGTATCAATTAAAAAAAAGTAATGTCGAAGTCTTTGAATTTTTCCAATATTTTAAATATTTAACGATTATTCACCGAAGTGGAGGTGAATAGCGGTGGATATTTACCGCCGGAGCCGCTTCGGCGAGGTAAATATCTACTACTATTCACCGACACTGCGGTGAATATTACTTTTAGTATATACCACAGTCTTGTAACGTCATCAAGTGACGTCATGATGACGTCATAAAAATCAGAAAATTTCTAAACTCTCCAAGGATGTTTGATCTACTAGTAATTTATGAATACTTTCCGAACCTACGAATTAAGGCGCATAAAACCGAGCATGCGTTTGCCATTACGACAAAAAAATGAAGATTTTACAACACTTTTCAGTCCAATTTGAAGCTTTTTTGGCGAATGAAAAGCCAAAACTTTGGCATTTATTGTCGGTTTCCAAAATCCATGCTCGAATTTGTGGAGAACGTGGTCAACAACATATTAACGGGAAATAGTTTGGTGTTTAAGTGAAAGCGCGCAAAATGTTTAGGATTTTTAGAAACCGGAAGTGAAGAAATTAACGCATGCGCAAAAGTGCCTGTTTTGTTGTCGTGAAATAGTCGCAGAACTATTGTTGCAGTAAAGTCATTCTCGTTCCCAGTGTCTCCTCAACTAACTGAAAAATCGGAGGCTCTGGTAAGACATAAACCGGATGTTCTAGATTCTAGGACATTAAAACTGCGCATGCCAGTTGGAAATTTTACTTCCGCCCGTTACGGTGCAATTCAAAAATCACAGAAGTGGACTTTGTACCACAGACTTCCCAGACTCGACGTATATTTCCCGCTTATTAGTCTGTTGGGTTACCTGTGGGTTATCGATTAGTTTCATAACGATCTCAGAAGAGTTTAAATAATTGCTTCGTGTGAATTCTCTTTTCCGATTTCTACGAAATGAATCTTCAATAATAAAAGATTGATACTTAATGAAGTTGTGTGAGTGGTTTTTTGGCGATTTGGGGCCTTCTAAAGCAGTTTATTAGGATTCGAAATTTTGACCGTTGGCCGAGGCTCTAACAAAATTTACAAGGTAGGCAACTCGACCTCGCCAAAGCACACACTTACCTCAAAGATCACCCAAAAATCGGCACTTTTCTTCCTCGCTCGCTATTCAGCTTTCGGCACAGGAGGAAATAGTTATCAAGCAACATCTGACCAGAGATTTAGGAAAATCCATCAAATTTATCATCGCCAAACGGTTCCTCGAGCGGAAGTATAATTTCACGCTTGAGGATCCCCCCATGAAAAAAGGCGATTTGCATCGTTTTGGGTAGGGCCGGAAAAAATTTCGACCGCTTTGGTCATTCTGGTTCTTACAGATCGTTGGAAGGTCGCGCATTTTGGGTCTCGAGGAGGCCGTTTGGCGATGATAAATTTGATGGTCGAGTGTAAGCAGCAGACTAATCTCACAAGAGTTGGACCTCATGCTGTATTGTAAGCCCCTGTAGGGGGTGTGAATAATAGACTCCCACTCCGCATGCATTGTGCACGTGCTTACCATGTGCTTTGTATAGTATTACATTACCAATACGGGTAGGACATAAAACTTTTATTGTCAAGCCAATAACCTCTTTATGTCCTTCCCTGAATTGTGATTATATATGATGGACCTGCTGTCAATGTTGAGCTCGGTTTGCTGTACAGAAACACAAAACTACTGAGTTGGATTAATCTGGCTATGTGCAAATTCTGAGCACATAGCCGCTTTAATAACTCATAAATATTTATATCATTACAGATCTTAATTTTAGAAAAATATAATTTGCCCAGCAAAGGTGGGGACTTAAAAGCGCCAAGGACCTTCTTGGGATAAAGGAGGTAACCCCACCCCAACATGACAGCAGTTCCACCTGGCAGAATAGCATGCTTGCTAGCTATTGTCAGGCTATGAATTTGAACAGCAACTCCATAATGGTGTAGAACAGTGCCCCTGCTACTGTCCGACTATAAATTAATGTACATCGATGTACTGATATATACATGTATGTAGAGCATACTTTATAAAGTTAACAAAACAATAGTGCAGAACAGTGCCCCTGCTACTGTCTAACCATAAATTAATGTACATTGATGTACTGATATACAAGTACGGCATACTTTATAAATTTAACAAAACAATGGTGCTGAACAGTGCCCTTGCTACTGTCCAACTATAAATTAATGTACATTGATGTACTCATACTTATGTACAGCATACTTTATAAAGTTAACAACACAATGGTGCAGAACAGTGCCCCTGCTACTGTCTGACTATGAACTGACTGTGTCACTAATATAAACAACATCTGATGCAGAACAGCTAATAGTGCTCATGTCCAACTAGGAACTGATAAACTGATCTTGTCACTAATATGATCGTGCAGAACATTACCCCTGCTACTGTCTGACTTTGAATTGATAAACTAAGCATGTTACTAACATGAACAACATTTTGGTGCAGAACAGATCCCATGTTACTGTCTTATTATAACTGTTACTCTACTCCTACACGTCATATGGGAGAATGCCAGGGAAGCCAGAAAAACCCTATCAAAAACCCTTTGGGATAAAAGGAAATCTGGGTGGAGCCAAGGCAATAAATTTCTCCAGTCCCTCCACAGGACACAAAACTTAATTATTTATTGTAAGTTGACTGAGAAATATAAGAAACAGCCCCTGCGATGACCCAGGATTCATCATGTTGCTTGTAAACTGGCAGTGCAGGAAGACCAGAAGCTAGTACTGACAGGGCAGACTTTGCACGTACAACTGCCTGTTCAGTAAAGAAAATATTTCTAGAAACCAGCAGTGGAAGCTGAAACAAAAACGTTTAATGTACAAAACATAATAAAATGTATTATCATATTTGTACATACTGTAGGTTAGCCACAAATTCTTTTTAAGGTCTATTACATCAGTGAGAGGATAAAAATTTGGGTCATGAACCTTAGCATATCTGCTCAGTGAGTAAAAATGAATACCTTGTTACTGGTAGAAGGTCCATAATGAACTGTGTCTTCACCCCCAATAGTGGCATCCTGGGCTGTATGTTCCTGTATCAGAAATGAGTGGATTGTAGCCATGTGTCCTGTTTCTGTTCCCCTGTCGAGCCTTAAGTGATTGCTGATGACTTATAAGAAATAGAAACAACAAACAAACATTTAGGGTTTTAGTATGCATGGTCATGATTTTTTTCTTTCATTTAACAAAATTGTAATCAAGATACTTAGATAGATATACTCCCTATGTACAATGCAATGTAGTTCATACTAATACTGGGAGTGGAGCAGTCTAAAGGCTGAGGAAGCAACTACTTCATGGGGAAGCAGGTTCCATACTGTAATAGTTATTTGAAAAAAAAAGAATAACTATAGGCTAGTACATTTGCTGGAGGTTGTTGATAAGAGAGATTATGGTACCTTGAAGATCTAGTATTGCTTGACTTTATGTATGTAAAACACAATTAGATTTAGGGAGTGGGTAGTTAAGGTCATTACAAAACTTATAGAATAGGATTGACTGATTAAACATATGCTTTTGTTCTAGAGTATCCCTAAGCTGGTACAACTGAATTAGTTTGGTCACTAGGGAGCAGTGGGGTTATAATTTATTACAGACAAATCTTGCAGCATTCTTTTGTTCCAAGTGCTTTACATCAGTATCAGTGTGAGCTGGATTCCAGGGCCATCCTGTACCACTCAAAATGAGCCACGGCATTGGCTTTCCCAACAATACGAAACACCCTAATCTTTAGAACGTGCAGTACGAAAACAATAGAGCTACAGTATAATGGTGCAATCAGAATACAGGTCTCGAGTGGTACAGGATTACTGGGATTCCATGCTGGTGCTGCATATCTTGGGGGTGGGAGGATTTGTCAGAATTCCTCTTCCCCATACCCAGGTGGATTTTCTAGGGGGGCCTCCAGGGGGAAGCCGCTGATTGATGCATAATTACCACAATAACCAGAGAGTGTAGTTACCTCTTGACCTGTAAAGATGCTCCAGATACCATCTTCCTACCAGCTTGGGATCAGAATTTGAGGTCCATAGCTTCACATAGAGAATGACAGCCACTAAAAACATCTTGTAGCCCATAAACTGCCAGAGGAAAGGTATCATTCATAAAGCCCATGAGCTTATCATGTCCATCTCCTGAGTGAGTGTGGTTAGGCCCCTTTTAATAATAGAATTATACACCTGTCAGTGAAATTATAAAGCCCTGCACCCCTTCCCTTCCACTACCATGGGTAGTAGAGCATTATAGACTTGAGTACATACAATAACTCTGCTGATCCCCAACTAGTTTTTGATTATTTTCACAATGTCCTAGGTATACCGCAGTCTATTCTCAGCTCAACTCCTGCTTATATGCCCCACTTTTCCCCGAGTAGGGGATGTGCAGCTTTCGACTGACTGGTGTTATGAAACCTTAAACTGCTACTTAAACGTTTTACTAAAATTATGATGGCAAATTATTTCTTCTAGTATTTGCTATAAGCTTAAAGCACTTACCAGTGAAGTAAAGGTACCGGTTGCACCCCTTCGTCGTTTTTTCTTGCCGACATTCCCACGGCGTTCAAGTCCTTCTGGATCTACCAGCCCCATAACGTCGTGCACTAGGTCACGCGGTACAGCTAAATTGTGCACTTCTCGGAGCTTTTTATGCATGGCACGATACCCTAGCAATTGCCCTGGCCCCTCTATCTCTTCGCGCACCGTATTTTCTACCGCTTTAATGTCGGTGTCGTACCGGATGTACTGAATGCCGAAAAACGCCAGTCTTCTGCTAAGAGTTCCCAAACTCCAGGCGTACTGGGGGAAATCCCGGCCAACAAAGTCCAAAATCTCCCGTCGCATCAAATTTTGTAAGACATAGCGTTCAAGATCTGACCTTAGCTGCTGATCATCCTCCCAGTCACTATTTCGAATAGACTCCGCCATCTTGCTTTGCTTGACAGACCGCTGACCACATATATAGCCGGCTATGAGAACGATCGGCCGTCCTCAAACATAATTAAAAATATATTTGAATTTGCTGTGAGAACGATCGGCCTTTAGATGGCCGATTGTTCTCATAGCAAATTTAAAATTTGAATGTTTTTATTTTGTAATTGCTTTTGTTGTTTGAAAATATTTCTTTTATATTTTATCAATTTTTTTTTAATTATCCGAAAATTCTCCCGTTTTTTCCCCATGATTTTTTTACCATAATTATCACATTAATTTAAAATATAAACACATTATATATATATATTTTAATAGTTTTTATTTTTATTTTTATATATTTCTGTTTTATATAATTATTTTTTTGTTTAACAAAAAAACTAAAAATAACCGCATTTCTTTTTTTCTATTTTATTTATTATTATTATATTTTGCTAAATTATTAAATTATACGGAAACCTGATCGATTTTTCCTGTGAGAACGATCGGCCACCATAGATATGCAGAACAAAGACCTGAAAGACTAGACAGTTTTCTATACGATTTTAAGATCCAAATATTTTTAACCGCCTCAGTTCTGAAATTATTAACACTAAGTCTTTCTAATGCATCGTTTCTTCAGTTTTAGGCTTCCTCGAGTACATAAAAATATAGTGCGTTTAAATCATTTCTTGTAACTGTATTTATAAGTCAATAACTCAAATGAATGACTCTTAAATGGTGACTCGCGTGTTCTTGAGGGGAGGCGGTGTGGGAGTTAAGTTCTTAAAGAGCTTCCTGACGCACTGTTCCGAGTAATTTGTGCATGTCTTTGTGTGAAAAACCTTTTCAAAACCATTAAAGAGGTTCTATAAGGAATTTAGAGTGCTGAATGAGAAATGTATGAGAAATTCATAATTTATACTGACTAATTTTAAAAAGTACTAGTAACGCTTCTAAATAATTTTGTCATGAAACCTTTGTTAAGGATGTGGTGTTCCAGAGGTTCAAACGACCTCCCTGGGATGTCAAACTCTCTTTTTTAGACTGGTGGAGTTTTCTAACATAATGGCCCCAAAAGAACGAACCTCTTTGAAGAAACCCAGCTACCTGCCTCGTTTAATCGTGTTACATCAGGTTAATATGAGAATGTTATAAGCGTTTAAAGCGTAACCATGTGGTATACACACAACGAAATTACAAGACTGTTCTTAAAATGTCCGCCAATTTATGATTGATAGTTTTGATAAATGTGGTTTTATTTTTCATCAGAAAGGACGTTGTTTAGTAGAAACATTATGAAGTAATTGCTTAGGGTATTGAATAAATCAGTTCCAAGATAAGGTTCAAAGATATTCTATTTGATTTCATCATCGTAATCACATTACTTACGGTTTAAAAGTAAGAATTGTCTCGTTAAATGCATTTGACTCCAAACTCTCGGCTAAGATTGTCAATAACCTGATTGTTGATAACTCTCTTCAAGACTGCGCTACTTTGGTGGTTTTATTGTCGTCGATAAGACGGAATACTGCATGGACTGAATAGCCTATCATGATATGAAGTTGTAGCTTTCTTAATTATCTCAAAGTATCTTTGATTATCGGCCCACCCTCTGTACAGGGACAGCTGAAGATAACACGACAGCAGGCTGCCTTTAGAACGAGATAAATTCCGATGTCTTCCCGTTTGCTAGCCCAAGAAACAGCTCGTGCATCTCGGTTACCTACACTGTACTGAGCAAACATATTCGGCTTGTGTGATAGATTTGGCAATGGAGAAGATTCTGTTAGCTGGATTTCTAAGTTTGCTTCTGTTGGCTTTGGTGATACCAGAGAACGACGCTTGGTCGAGTGGTATCAAAATGGGGGCAGTAAATCCTACGGAAACAAAAAGAAATGGAAACAAGACTGATAAACCAAAGAAAAAGGTAATAAGACTTTTATCTCTTTTATGTTTAACTGCTTAACTTAACCTTAACTGCTTAACTTAACCTTAACTGCTTTTGTAAAAGAAAGTAAGGTTCTGTCAAGATATTTGTTATATTTTATTTATTATATGCTTAAAGCAGTTTTGTATGGCATTTACTTCGTGAACACGTTTTGAAAAGAACAAAGTATTTTACTGAAAATTATTTATTTACAAATATTGTTACGGTCAAGATACAATCGCTGTTGGAATATTACTTTCTAGCTTATTTTACAGTTGTCAAGATGATTGAATATATTTTATATACACCCGCGTGAGAGACTTCTCTTAGAAAAATGATATAAAAGACATTAACTTTCGTATTTCATTCACTTAAACAACCACTCGAGAAAGAGATTTAAATCGCAGAAAAATCAATTCACTGCTTAGGATATTTCCAATGCCTCCTAAGTTGTCTAATTTAAATTCCACCATTTTAATGATAGGTGAAACAGTAACGAGGCAAGTAAAGTAATACATAAATTAGATAACAAGGAACAGATTCAGATGGGTTCAATATTTTTGTCCAGAGAATCCAAACTCTTTGAGTAACTGCTCTCCACGCACATGGGTATGAATTCCTTGATTTTTTTTTCTTTTTTGCAATAACAATTGTTAACAGGAGTTCTGAGCAACAATGACACTTAACAACTGGGTGGAACCCAGAGCTGTTCTGATTCTATTTTAGGCAACATATTTTAAAATAGTATACATCTACTCACTGGGTGTAGATTCTAATTTGCCCCAATACAGAAATGATTAAATATATTATCTTTCCAAAAAAAAAGAGATAATTCAACTGCACTCGTTGAGCATCTAAGGATATGGAGATGTCAGTTCCTGTTAAACTGAGCATTAAATCAACGTCCTTGTGAACAGCTGTTTTCTTTCTACACTGGTATAATCAACTAAAGTCGATTAAGGTATGTTAACCGCTGTGGCAAGCGAGTAGCAGGTGACGTTTCGAGTGCTAGCCCTTTGTCAGAGCAATGGATAGGGAAGGGATAGAGAAGGGCTAGCGCTCGAAACGTCAGCTGCTACTCGCTCCCCACGGCGGTTAACATACCTTAATTCATTCATTATTCATAAGGGTGCTATAGCCTATCCAAATTCGCAGTTCAGGTCACATGCATACCCCTGTAATTACAAACTTAAAGCACGGGGAGGGCTTGAGGAGTCTCCAGGGAAAACTGGGTTATGAATGAACAAACACAATGAATATGATAAGCAGTTACTAGTGGTTGTATCAGAACTATAGTAAATAATTATCATATTCATAACCCCAGTTTCTCTAAAGTTAGAACAAAAATGCAATAATATACACCAACAACAATACAGTTATTTGGGCACCCAAAAGTTGTCACAAGAATGGAACACACAATTATTAAATACTGATGCAATAATAGTACTAGTAGCTGTAGTACAGGTACTAGTTTGGTCACTTCCAGAATTCTGGAACGTCTAAACTTGCGAACAAGTCATCTGTTACATCAAAATTCGGAAAATCATCCCATAAAACCAAAGCTAACCTATAAGCTAAAGAGATAGAAAATATGTAGCTATTCTGCTTTCCTCGGCGATAGTTGATTTACTAACCTTTTATCGTCTTTCGCAAACGGATCCAGCCCACTCTTGTCGCTCAAATAACGCCGCTTGATACCACAATACATACAATGTACGCGGTGGATATCTCTCTCATTTCCCGTTGCAAACTTCTTCCACAAATCGAGTCATGTAACCACAGGTTAAGCTCACAATAGACTTGTCATTTAACCTTAAATTCCATTCCGCAAAGATGTATTCATTCATTCCAATGGATTTTAGTTATCTATTCATCAAGTCACAAGTAGTGCGCGCACGAGAAATTGTATGTTATAGATAAAATATTAGCCTGAATTTCAGCCGTCTCCTCTGGTTCGTTCCTCGTGAGAGAGACGTCTGAATCCAATAGCCGATAATGCCGTCCAGTGACGTCAAGGCGGATTAACAATTTAATTTATACAAATAAAACTGTCACGGCCGTAGTAAGAGTTCGTGGGTCACAAAAACAAAGCCATCGCTCGCCTTGAGAAATTATTTGAGATTAGGCCGGCCAAAATAAAAGCCTTACCTATATATATGTATCTCCATCCCATTTGCTTCTCAAGTGCCTCTTATGTTGTGAAAACCTTTCCGAAGCAACAAATCGTTATATTATATTTGGAGGCAAAGTACAGTTGATCTTTGTCTTTCCGTTGATCTTAGTACGTGTCTCGCGATTTGCCGTTCGATCCATCTTGCAATAGAGTGCGGTCATTTGACTCGTGAAACACTACTAAATCTAAATAGTACTAGTCGTTGCTATTTCTTTATTTTTTTTCTTTAAATATCACTATTTAGTGCTAAATTGCTACGAGTAGGTCTAATGTCCACATTCTAGCGTCTTGTCCAATCTATATCAAAGTTAATGAATTAATTAGATCAGTAAGAAATCTGTATGAAAGTTAATGTACTTCATTAATAGTCGTTATTGGGATTTACAGCAGCACCCATGTGACCTGAATACTGTGTTTGGATTGGTTGTCACCCTCATGAATTATTAATGATTTTTACAAAGGCTGATACAACACCCACGCGAATGTTGTAAGCACTACTTAATCGACTTTAGTTGCAGTGTTTCTCTGCCCCGCCGAGGCCGACCAACACTAGTTTTGTACAGGAACTAGTTACCCATTGTTTTCTAACCGACGCAGTTTATCTTTAAAACGCTTAATTGATGCTCGCAGAAAATTAGAATCACTATTATCATTATTAAGACTTTAAATTCTTTATGTTTGCTTCTTATCGCCAACACACCTATTATATCCAGTTTAATAAGTGACAATAGCACACAGTTCTGATAATCAGTTCTGTATCCAACATACAAGAACTAGTGACTGTCGAAGTATGGGCTGGATGTCTAATGAGGTCTAAGTATACATCACGTGGTATGATTCAGAGCATAGGAATGGGAAGCACTTTATTAATTAATTTTATTATTATTACCGTTTTCAGGGGGTAGTCGATTTTTAAAATGATTTATCAGATCATTAATAATACATGAAGCAAAAACAAAGGAAATCACGGAACGATGAGTGATCTGGAATCTGATACAGATTTCGTTTTCATTTAATTTTGCTTCGATTTTCTCGGCTAAAATAAGTCGTATCGCCAAAATAACTGAAAACATGACGTGTGATACAGAATTCGTGTCCGTGCTTTATGGGATTTACAAACTCTCGCTTTCAGCCCCATAAAGTACGACTTATCATTCTGTACTAGTAGTTATTACGTATAAGTGAAAAGCTCCTATTGTACAGAGGTGTTAAAATTAAAAATTAGATAGACGACGCTAAACTATATCTTCATGATATATAAATAGATTGTAGTGGTAGTAAGCTTTATTTGTGATGGTGTAGTTAACAATTATTCCCCGAAGTGGAATTGACTAGTGTTTGATATTTACCGAGCTGCGAAGCGGTTCTATAGATATCCACCGCTAGTCACCGACACTGAGGGGAATCATTGTTTTAGTATGTACCATAACTGAGTGAACTAGCCTATCCACCGCTAGTCACCGACACTGAGGGGAATCATTGTTTTAGTATATACCACACAAGTGAACTAGCCTATCCACCGCTAGTCACCGACACTGAGGGGAATCATTGTTTTAGTATATACCACACAAGTGAACTAGCCTATCCACCGCTAGTTGATACTGAGGGGAATAATTGTTTTAGTATGTACCATAAGAGTGAACTAGCCTATCCACCGCTAGTCACCGACACTGAGGGGAATCATTGTTTTAGTATATACCACACAAGTGAACTATCCTATCCACCGCTAGTTGATACTGAGGGGAATCATTGTTTTAGTATGTACCATAAGAGTGAACTAGCCTATCCACCGCTAGTCACCGACACTGAGGGGAATCATTGTTTTAGTATGTACCATAAGAGTGAACTAGCCTATCCACCGCTAGTCACCGACACTGAGGGGAATCATTGTTTTAGTATATACCACACAAGTGAACTAGCCTATCCACCGCTAGTTGATACTGAGGGGAATCATTGTTTTACTATGAACCATAAGAGTGAACTATCCTATCCACCGCTAGTCACCGACACTGAGGGGAATCATTGTTTTAGTATATACCACACAAGTGAACTATCCTATCCACCGCTAGTTGATACTGAGGGGAATCATTGTTTTACTATGTACCATAAGAGTGAACTATCCTATCCACCGCTAGTCACCGACACTGAGGGGAATCATTGTTTTAGTATATACCACACAAGTACAGTGAACTAGCCTATCCACCGCTATAGTCACCGACACTGAGGGAAATCATTGTTTTAGTATGTACCATAAGAGTGAACTAGCCTATCCACCGCTAGTCACCGACACTGAGGGGAATCATCGTTTTAGTATGTACCATAAGAGTGAAATAGTCAGCCTCACTTTAGTTCAAAACGTTCAAAAACCATTAACAAGTAAATTATTCGCGCGCGCCATTTTGTCTCCAAGCCGGGAGCGGTGATTAAAGTATTTGTACCAACTCGGTAACTTTGGTAAATAGAGCAATCTGATTGGTTCGCATTCATGGGATAATGAACCTTAGTATACACCACACAAGTGAATAGTGCTTTTCACGCACTCTGATTGGCTACTCCGGAGGTGACTATACTTTGCTATTCACCTCCGAGCGAAGCAGCAATCACCTCGCGCGAATTTTGTCTATTTGACAGAAAATAAAATAACTATTTGGTACTGGCTAATAACTTGTGTGGTATATGCTACAACAATTATTCACCTCAGTGTCGGTGAATAGTGGTGGATATTTACCTCGCGGCTTCGCGGCTCGGTAAATATTCAGCACTGTTTACTTCCACTTCACTGAATAATTGTTCAAAATTCACCTCTGAAACATGGGATCCTGTGGGAACATGGCCTGATTTCGGGTGGTTCGTTTACAATTCGCTCCTTCGAATTTCATCAGTTCTCACCTCAAGTTAAATAAACTTCGGTTGTTAGGCAGTAACCATTAGATTCTACAGTAACCAGTTAAACATTTGATTGATTGGTCTGTCCTTGAATGTCGGTAAACAAAATTAACAAGTAGTTACGGTACTTTTAGAACTGTAAGCACTTCAAGCTCGTGTGCTTTGCTTCGCCTTTTCCTTGAACTGAATGGCCTGGGTCGAGTTTGTCGTAACAGGCGTGTGCGTGATATTTGTCACGTTTCGGAATAAAGCGGGAATATTTTTCAACAATCTTTTAATCGTATTTTTTCATGGCTATTTTGAGGTTACCTCGTTGCCGTATATACTAAAATTATTCTCTTTAATCTCCAATAGTGGCTTTTAGATTATTTTCTTTGCTGCTTCGCATCTTGGTAAATATTCTGTCACTATTCACTTCGATTTCAGAGAATAATTGTTAAAATGCAGGATATTCCGAGATTGAGTAGCCAATCGGAACGTGCCATATCAAACAATTTATTGAGAAAAGTGTCGTTCCTGAGAGCTTCCTGTGATATTCCATATATGGTCAATATATTCCATATTTGGAAAGCAGGACGGATCGTCGAATACTAGAACACGTTCAAGAAGTGTAGCGAGCCGGCAGAAAAGAGGCGGATACAACGTAGGCTACAAGAAGTGCTATTAAAAAAATCGATAGCGAAATTTGAAAAGGATGAGCGTATGCCTCACTAGCATCTATTCAGGCCCAAATATTATTCTGAACGACAACAATTGTTTGATATGCGAAAAGCACTATTCAATTGTGTGGTGTATTATCGCCACTTCATCGCACTCTGGATAAAAATAAGTGAACAAAAGTAAGTGAACAAAAGTATATTTGGAGTGGTTATTTGGTTGGAAGCCAATTTTATAGTCGGGCTTTTTAGATCAAGCTAGAGAAGGAGACATCGGCTTTCTATAAAATCTTATTAAAATATTCCATATAAGTTAATATAGTACGATCTAGCACGCGCGTGAAGCTGTGAGACGCATACAAGTCCGTTGTCCTCCCGCTGTCTGTATTGGACCGCGGCTAACACATAAGCGAGATGGAAAGATTCAACTGACATATAATAATACTAATAAACTTTATTTAAGTGCCTGTGGAAATATAGCGGAATAAAAGGGACACTATTCTATCTAAGAAAATAATAATAAATAAAGAAATAAGTTAAGAATATGTTTATTTACAATTCAAAAACTCATGAATAATTAATGAGCATTTTGTCCAATCAGATGAAGCAAATCAGTCACGTGCATGCTCCTTTATACCTGATAAAATCTCATCATTCTAAAAAGCCCGGGGAGGGCTTTGATTTCGGTACCAGGGGAATATGGGGTACAAAGATATTATAAAAGAATGCAAATTAGGATGAAGACTTTATATCAAGAATACCAACGAACATGAAATTTTATATAAAGTTTCATCCTAATTAAGAATTCACTGATAAAGACCCAAAGATAGCAAAAAGTGCACGGAACATAAGGTACCTAGATAATAAATTTTGCACTAAATTTACTAATATCAGCAGACTACCGAGATACACAGATAATATTTTTAAAATGAAGTTATCCAACTACCATTACTTGTTTACCGAGCCACTGTTTAGTTTAATTATTAAAACCAAACTCAAAGCCGTAAAATAATAAAAACATGCATTAAACTTACATATTTTGTGCCGGAGCCAAAAATTTAGAGTCTGCCGTCATGTCAGTCACATCGCTTTCCAAGTCTTGAACTTTATCGAGGTAAACTACGACACCAAATCCTTCAAGTGCAGGTTATTCTTGCATTGCGAAACGGCGCTTCAAACAACATAGTATGGTAATTTCTTCATGTCCTTCCCTTGAGATATTCGTAATTGCCGGCGGTGATTACTCGAATATTTTGCATGGCGTTGTGAATACAAAGGTTCAATGGTTCATTAAGTAACCATTCCCTTGAGATGTGCGACTTTCTTTCATTGCATTCTTGAAGCGTTTTTGAAGCCGTTTAAAAACACTCACAGCACGTGTTTTATCAAGTCTAAAAATTCTCGGGCTTCGCCCTCGAATTTTTAAACTTGATAAAACACTGCTGTTCGTGTTTTAAACAGTACTTAAAATCTATAAACTTATCTAAAACTTAAAATCTAGTTGCAACATAAAAAAAACAGTTATTACATTTTTCCATTAAAAGGTCAGCAAGGTCGAGTTTTCTTATACATTTACGGAAATTCTTAAGCCTAGCGGGTAGTGGCTTGACACTAGTACTTAGTTTAGACCAAAGCTTTGGTCCAACGTAACTTATGTTATGTTTTCCATATTGAATATTGAATCGAGGAATTGTATAATCAGCATTTTCTTAGTTAGGGTAACTGTTAGTAGTAAATAGATCCTGAATGTACAATGCGGCATAATTGTTTTTCACTTTATACATTAAAATTGCTATATCCTGTAATATTCTATTATAAAGGTGGGAAGGTCAGCAGTTTCTAATAGTGTTCTATAATCCAGTGCCTTATTGCAGTAAACAGCACGCAGTGCTCGTTCCTGCACTCTCTCCAGTTTTCTACTGTCCGATGCTCGGCAAAAATGCCAGACCGCCGTATGACAATAATTTATATATTTGTAACTTACCTCGTGCATGTAGGAATCATATTACGTAAACGCATTAAGACACCCACTTGTTTACTGGCGGCTTCTTTCAAACATTACTAATGTGGGTTTTCATTTATTGTTACTCCCAGTAACTTAAGTTACTTGGTCAAAATTGTTCTAATTAATTCATGTGAGCCCCGACGATGAGCTTAGAGCTCTAGGGAAAATGTAAAGCCCAAATATAATTGTTTAAATAAGAAAAGGAACTTAAGTTCGGTTGAAGTGTCAACTTGATTGTCCATTATAACGACATCAATTTATCTCTTTGTTCTTATTTAGGGTCCTATGGTTAAAACCTGCTATTTATCAAAGTTTCCTTGTAGTAGATTTTCTTGGTACCACCTGGAGATATCGTTACCTTCCCTGTTTAGTACTGTCTCAACCTCTTGTATAGAGTCGCTAATAGTATAAATCTGGTGGTCGTCGGCTTATATAGTAAGGTTACAGTTGTTATCCTTATGTGATAGATCGTTCTGGAAAATGTTCCAGAGTAGAGGACCGATGATAGAACGCGAGGACACTCCCTCTTGACTTCTTTCCACGTACTTTTCATGTTGATCCTAGCCTTACTCTGTTTAAACGTTGGTTGAAATATGACCGCAAGAGTTCCAATGCATTCTTTGAGAATCCATAAGCCTTCAACTTGCTGTTTAAGAGATACGGATGGAGTTAGTCAAAGGCTTTACTCATATCAGTAGTAAGGACACCAACAAATTTCCTCTTATCTACAGCCCATTTCCAGTTTTCCACGAGCCTTAATTTATCTCACAGCAGTGTTGCTTACGGTAGGCTGTCAAGTTCTGATTTAAGTCAGGTCAAGGTATTCTGTGGCTTGAGAACTAAGTAACTGTTCATGAACCTTATCAAATGTAATTAGTACTGTTATGGGCCGGGTCTATAATTCTTGCCTTCAAGATGACCATCTCTCTTAAATACGGTTTCCAATCTCCTTTCTTCCAGTCAGAGGGCCAGTAACTTCGCCTTATGCTCTCGTTGTAGATCTTCGTTAGTGATGGTGTAAGTTCTTCAGCTGCCTATTTCAGGATCTTGGCAGGGATCTGGTCATACCCAGTACTTTCATTGTGTATTCAATTTCTTGAGTTCTTTACTGACGGCTTTCTCTGTTGTTACCGTCTCTGCATTCAAAGTCCTTTTCTGTTAGACCCTGTAGTTCTTTTCCTCAAATATTATTAGCCATCGTTGCAAAGTAATTTGCAAAATGTTCCGCAAACCTTGTCTGATCTTTCTCAACCCTATACCATTTATGTTGAGATTAATGACGCTATTTTCAGTTCCTTTCCCTTTTGTATCAACTATGAATGGCTGAAATATTTTGACTTCATTGCATCTGCTTTCTCTTTCCAATACTGTTTTATTGCGGCTTGACGTCTAAGTCTTGTTACTTCATTTCTCCATTTATTCTTGAGTGAACTCACGGTTCTCTTGTGTTGGCTTCTTGTTGAATCTCTTGCCATATCTACGTTTCGATCTTTTAGCATTTTTACCATTATGTGGTCATGTAGGCTACATCCTTAGCCCTCATCTTCTTAAGGGGAATATGTTCATCTAATACTGTATTCAACAGACAGTTCCAGTAGTGATATTGTTCGTCAAGTGAATCAAATATCTCGCCGACTGATGCCAAATGATTTCATAAACCAATCCATGATCGCTTAGTCCGTGGTCATATAATAATTACATCATATTTCTTGAACACCTCTGGTTCATGTCCAAAAGAGTGATATAATGCGAGCTGATTCTTGTTGGTTCAGTTATAACACATTCAAACCCGTGTATATCTTCCAAATCTAAAACTTTTTCTGGTGGGTTGGCCAAGTACATATGGAATTTAATTCTTGTTCTACTTTCAAGAGGTAGTCTTATGCTTTAACTGTCTTTTGGGGATCTGTATGTACCCAAGAATATCACATCGTGACTGCCAATCCTGCTCTCAGTGGCTAGGGGCTCCAAGGTTCTGTAAATATTTGGCAGTTTGAGCTTCTTAGATGGTAGAGAGGATGCCATGATGCCTCCGCCACTTTGCGCCGATCATTCCGGTAGATTTTAAATCCATCAATTTTGAATCGGCTGTTTGGATTAAAGAGGCGTCTTAATCTTTGTTTCAGTAATAAAAGCAACATGTGCTTTCAGGTCTTCCGTATTAATAGATTTAAGTTCCTCAAACTTGTTCTAGATTGCGTTAATGTTCAGATGAAAAAGAAATAGGTCCCTGAAGTCCTTCTGTCTTGCCTCCACAACCTCCGGGCTGTCGTGTGGTACTGGTTCGTTGAATTAATGCATGAGCTGTTATCATTGCACGTTGTCTCTATATCAGAGAAGCTAATATCGTTAAATGGTAACTCAGATAATAGGCAGGGATAATACACAGGTAGGACAGGTCCATAATTTTTTTTTTGCCAGTTGCATCTGTTTATATTCGGTTGGCTTCACGTTGCTTAAGGCCCGGTGATTTAACGAGCGACTGTCTTGGCATAAACTGAACATTTTTCAGGTCCAGTATGAGGCAGACGTCTCCACTAATTACTAGCCGTATTAGTAGGAAGTTAGAAGTATAATTTGGGTAGTGGTTGACCCTAGAGGCGAAGTAGCCTTTTCCACGAAACCGAGTTAATCCAAAATGGCGGCTCCGTTCCCAAGGCCAAGGACAAGGTGAGTCAGATCGTAAGCAGGACAAATCATACTCCGTAAGTCCTTTTGTCTCTTCAAATCCAGGTATGACTTGGTTAAGGTTAAGCCTTTCAAGATTGTCATGGTGCCAAGTTTTCTTTAAGTGGAGACTACAAAACAGTAATAGGAGCCCAAATACAGGAGACTATGAAGAAACACGGCTTCCTGCAATGTCGACCGCTGACTTACTGTTTGAAAAACCATTGTAATACATATATAGATGGATATATATTGTCCAAAACGGCGTATAAGTAGTTTTCTGATAATTACCTCATAGTTTGCATACACACACCAATCTCCTTAAAATGAATAATAAACAATTATTGGATGAGGTTGAGCATGATAGTGACAATTATCAAGACAGAGGTCTGTGTTATCTGCCAAAGCCGAAGGCTGAGGCTGATAACACAGACGGAGGTCTTCATAATTTTCGCTATCACGCGAAAACCGAATTCAATAATTGTTTTATTATACATTTTAAGCTAACGTTTTAGCAAAAAGAAAGCTAGCGAAAACAAACCTAAATGAAACGCCGTAAATTGGTTTGTTTACGATTGAATTTCAAGATGTTTTATTTCTTATTCTTACTAGCTACAAATTGCTTTTCTTTACAAGTTTAGGAGAAAAGAAAGACTGGAAACATAGCTTCGAGCTTAAGATAGCAAAAAAAAAAGCGAACGAATTTCTCTACTTTCTTATCATCGTAATAGCAGCGTGACGTCACTACCTACAGATAATATTGTACGCATGCGCAGTCAATGCTATAGCCAGCTGTCGAGAATTAGCTGTGTGTTCTCAGCCAATCAGAATTAAGCTAGTGAGTAAAATGTATAATAATAAGCAATTATTTGACGAGGCTGAGAAAAATATGATTTGTTCCTGGCGAGCTATTAGTCATTTAATAGGACGATGCAAGGCTGATTTGTACGGTTTGGGCATAATTGTATTATACCAATATTTCGGCCGGCACGGCAAATTTTCAGGGTTTACAAGTTGTAAACCAAACCCAACCCGTACAAATCATATATGCATGCATGCAGCCTTGCATCGTCCTATTATTACTTTTACAATTTTGCTGATTAGATCCCGCTAAGGTGATCCGATTCTTCTAATTCGTCTGTTGGTCCTTGCATATTTTAATGTCAGTTATTTGCCGATGCCGTAGGCTCGACTTGTGATTGTTTTATTATTCGACAAAATATAACTTTTCCTACAGAGTTTCGAAACTGGAACTGAGTCGCCAACAGCCTTGTTTACCAAACGGAGTGGTCAATAGTACGCATGCTCAGACCGTTATTTACAGTCAGTTATGTAAAGGTGAATCAACCAATCAGAATTCGGGATGGGAGAGAGTCAAATGATAACTGTCCTTATCATTCGACTCATGTCCATCCCGAATTCTGATTGGAAAGAATTTATTTATATATATATATATATATACCATTATTATTATCATTATTATTTTACATAATATGAAGATAAAAGAAAAATGGTTCAGGCTGTCGGTGGTAGCCGTATTGGCTAATCGAGACAAATAGCCAGTATCTAAAGAGGTTGATTAGAAATTAGTATATTGCTATATCTAGGTACATTATATTGTAATGGAAAGATAAACTAACTAGCACTCATGACAGACAGACAGATTGGTTGATTCACCTGCAAATAACTGACTGCAAATAACTGTTTTGCTGCAAACAATTTCCTGAGCATACGTACTACTGCTCGATCCGTTTTGTAAACATGGCGGCTTGATTTGCAGAGCTGTCGGAAGCTCAACGTTTCAGTTTAGAAACTCTAGAGTTAAATTATCTTTTGGTAATGGCTCCCGCTTTTGTCGAATGATAAACAATCAGATTGAACTAGGCTATCGCAAAATATCACGATCTTTCCGTGTCTCGCTATCGGATGTCTGCCTCAGTTCGGCTTCGGCAAATAACTTACAGCTCGCCACAAGCAAATCGTGATATTTTGCTCAGCCTCGTCCAATTAATGCTTATTAAATTTTGAATTGGTCTTTTGCAGAAAATTGACAACTTTATGAGGAAGGTGCGAGCGAGCTGCAGCACAACCTCCAACTGGATTTGTCAACTGAAGCATCCAAAGTACCAACGATTTAATTCAAGGAGACTAGAAGACAAGGCTGCTTGGATGAAAATGAACTGAAAATGAGCGACAAGAAGATTATGTAATATCAAGAATAAAGAAATATATAGCACCTCTGCTACCTAAACACGAGGCGATAATGTAATGGTGTAGGTTCAAAGTCCTCTATTCTTATTTTCAGGTGATAATAATTAATAAACCTTAGTTTTATCATAACTCTCTTTGAATTCTCGATATTAACTATTGTGCACGTGGGTGCAGTATGTAGTTGTTATAATTAAAGGACGAGCCTGAGAGTCGAATCAGCAGTTAGACCCATTTAATGTATGATACATAAACCCTACGCCTTAGTAGCAGTTAGAGAAAGTAATAGTATTCACATAACAAAGAACAATATAGCAATCAATGAAATATATATATATATATATATATATATATATATAGTTCAATTTAAAAGGGTGGCGAAAACAGCAAAAATCATACATAACGATAGCGCTACCTTAAAGAATATAGACCAACCGTCATGCGTTGCGCGCTATGGCGGCCATTTTGCCGCACATTTACAAAGTCTATTGTGTACGAGTTTTCTTCCAATCTTTTGAACATCGTTAGAGTCCTGGGCCGGGTTGTTCGAAGCAAAGGTTAACTTTAACCCTAGGTTAACGCTAAATCTGTAATTGCAATCTCTACAGTTTAACCCAGGGTTAGCGATTTAACCCTGGGTTAGCGCTTAACCTTGCTTCCAACAACCGGGCCCTGATGTTTTGTGATAGTTTTAATTTGAATCTGTTTTTGGAAAGTGTCCTTTGTAGTTTTCCTGTTTATTTTGATTGCTTCGCGAAGCGGAAATAAACAAATCAAAACAAAGTCCGCTAAGCATCACGGTTGGGCCATATTCTTAACATACAGAATTGAATACCGAAGCGTGACGTCACAAATTTGCAAAATTTAGATGTAGTATTTTCGGACCACCGATTTGGAAAGAGCAATATAAAAGAAAATTACATACCCAAAATAAGGTGTATACGATGAAAAACGGCTGAGATATTGGCATTGGAAAATCGAATTTTCTTTAACACATCACTGTACTTTTGTACTGGATCATAAACTTCGGAACCAGGACAAAAATACGGTGATTTGTTAAATAAAATTATATATTCCAATGCCCATATCTCGGCCGCTTTTCACCGTATTCACCTCATTTTTGGTATGTAATGTTCTTTTATCGTGTTCTTTCAGAAACCACAGTTATAACGTCATCACTTCGGTATTCTATTGTGATCATTACATGGCGATCATTACATGGTGATCATTACATGGTGATCATTACATGGTGATCATTACTTGGTGATCATTACATTGTGATCATTACATGGTAATCATTACATGGTAATCATTACATGGTGATCATTACATGGTAATCATACATGGTGATCATTACATGGTGATCATTACATGGTGATCATTACATGGTAATCATACATGGTAATCATTACATGGTGATCATTACATGGTAATCATACATGGTGATCATTACATGGTGATCATTACATGGTGATCATTACATGGTGATCATTACATGGTAATCATTACATGGTAATCATACATGGTGATCATTACATGGTGATCATTACATTGTGATCATTACATGGTGATCATTACATGGTGATCATTACATTGTGATCTTCATAACTGTCACCAGTAATAACATACAGCAGTAATTTACAGTCCACGTGTTATGACATGGGTCGCTAGTAAAAGCTGATCAAGTGCTAAACGCTCTATAATCACGAAAATGTCAGTTGTTTCTCGCTTCTCGTCAGCACGGCGGACCGAGATCAGCTCATTGTGACATACGTTTACGAATACTTTGACGTGTCGTTTGCTTTTCATTTTCTTTTTGCTAAATAAAACGCCCGCCACTTCACAGCTTTCTTCACATTAGGTTTTCCGCTATATATAAGCTGCCAGCTGGATGGCTTGGGATGAATATTTGAACGCTCCTCGGACCACATTCTAAACTAAGCATTAACGCCATTTACAGTGTCTCTTATAGTAGAATGTGCAAATCCCCATTGAGCGAGCATAATTTCTTTGATTTGGTCTGACCAATAATCGAAATAGTTTCTATATATATTAAATTAAACTTGTCGATGTCTCACTTCCGTCGTTGTTCGTATGTGTTTGGTTTGATATGGAACGCGTCTGCTCTTTGTTTATTTTTGTTAGAACAATTGCTTTTAGTGACACTCACTCACGTCTTGTATTGCCTCATACGTTCAACACTGAGTACATTCAACTCTTATTAAAATTTGAAGAAGTTCGAACTCAGCGAAAACGTTCACTTTGTGAAAAGTGTAATTTGTAATAAGTCAGTCCGGATGAGTTAAAATTGGGCTGGCCACCAGCCAATCAGAAGGCGCGATTTCAATGGATTTTTATTTTATTGGTGAACACAAGAGATATAGCTATCTATATATTGGAGTACGTTATTTTCTGTACACGTTTGAACGATTTTCTCTCAGAAACTACTTTGCATTTCTATTACGCAACTTCCAATACTGTGTTTACAAACATCACTCAGGTGTTCGGTAGTCTTTTGTTACGCTAATGATCGACTTTGTCACATAGTGTATTAAAGTAATAATTATTATTACCGGCCAAGTACATATTCAAGTTTCTATTGGAAGCGAATGCCAGATAGTCATGCAGCATTTTGTTCTGTTATGACGTCATCCATGACTACGTATTGCGAAACGCTTCGTGATCATATTAACTAGATATTGATTAAGGTAGTTTTAGTTTTTTGTTGAAACGACCCCGCGGCAAGGATTTTTTTTAATGACGATGATAGATATTAAACCGCTAAAGGTGTACTCCCTAAGGGCAAGAAACTGAAAGCGAACTACAAAGAACAAGATGAGTAATATCGAACAAATACAATAAATTATATTGATGCAGAAACAGATCAACTCAGAAAAAAAAATTAACAAACAAGGCACAGAGTGTGTGTTGATATGTGTGTTGGTATTTAAAGACAGCAATTATCTATTAAATAAATGCCTTAATATGTTATTTAGTTCAGCGTCAAACTAACTTTTTGGCTTGTAATATTTGTAATATATGTCTGTTGTACATTTGTTTTTGGAACTTCGATTCAAACTGAGAGTTCATGCATGTTTTTGGTGAAGTGGGTTTTACACGAATAAGTAACCGTAAATATGCAGAAAAGTTGAAAAAAATTGATGATTCAAGAAAGATATTTAACCCGAATTGACTATCAACGTGAATTTCAATGCCGTGAATTGTAATTATGTCCTTAACAAGAAATGTAAAAACATGTTTGATATCAAAGGGCTTCCTAACAATTACAATAAAATATGCTTAGGGCTTAAGGAGGATGGTACTTTCGCTCTATTCTCTGTACAGAGTTTACTAGCATCATTCAATTTTACTCGGCCTCTCCCTTCTTTTCGACAGTTCACACGATTTGACAAGGGATCTTATAGATATGAAATAATCGTTCTTCAAGAGTTTTAAAACCTCCACACTTTAAAAGTAAGACAATCCATACTTATTTCTTTTATTCTAGAATTGAAGAAGATTTGTTCACTCCTCTTTTGATTGCCAAGGTATCGCTAACACACAAAAAGCATTATCAAAAAATAAAATACACCACCACCACCGCTTTTATTCTGACAGTTCACTCAATGAGATAAAACGGCATCTCTCGACGGAATGTCACCTGCCCGCGCGTACGCCAGGATTTTTATACTGTAATTACATGATTCACCTCAAGCATTGAAACCTAAAGTACAGTTCTCAGACGACTCCAGTCAGTCTTGACATATCTACCTTACTGGAGACAATTTAATATTCAATGGGAACATCATTGAAATAAAGCCTTCCGGGGGAATTTTGCAATTTTTTTCTAACAGGGCTGTTCTTAATTCTACCTCGGAACCGAGTGCTAATCTTGTTACCTCAGGCGTCACCAACAGAGGGGAAACCTCCTGTAAAAAGAGTTATGATGTCGTGAAGAGTTCCGCCTGGAAAACTTTCTAAAATTTCTACTAAAGATGACGTAAATGCAGGGATTCAAAGCACTATTTGCATAAGCCAAAAAAATGGCAAAGAAGGTAAATGCTTCCATGTTACACTTGACTCTAAAATTCCAGACGAAAATTAAAAGAAATACAAAGGTATTGATCGGACACCAGCAAATTGCAAATCCAATTAAAATCGCGACAGCCATTCTCAGTACGTGTTGTTCCCGCCGTCTTGTTGCGTTTCTTCTCCCTGGCAGAGCATTCTTCACTATGTAACCACGTTGCCTGACTCTGATTAGAATAAATGTGTATAACACAGTAAGTAGGATAAACGGATTTACAACGAACAGGGTAAACATGACTATTTGGTATTGCATGGAAATTATTTTGTGTTCTTCAGGGTTAAGAGCCCACCTATGTTCGCAATAGGTCATATTTTCAAACGTTTCTAGTCCGTAGGTGTATAAGTAGGGTGAGTGGACGACACACGCGATCACCCACGTCATGGGGATGAGAAACAGTCGTGCTTTCGAAGTGGACGCGGTACGAATAGGATAAACAACCGCACAAAAGCGATCAAACGCAATGATAACCAGGCTCTCTATTGAAACTGCTGTGGAAACATCTTGAATGAAGAAAACTAGCTTACAAAGCGTCTCTCCGAGATTCCCATCAACAAACCAACGCCCGGGTTCAGTCATTAGTTCGCTCATGGTTCGAGGGATGGCGAATAGAGACAACAATAGGTCTGAAAGTGCCATGTTCACGATGAAAAGGTTGATGTTTCTTCGCCGCATATATTGATTACGAAGAATCAGTAAAATCACGCGAGAGTTTCCGATCACGGAAACGAGGAATACAGCACTATACGCTAGCAGCTTTACAATAACTGTCACGTTGGATTCTTGACTTCTGTAACAGTACAGGGAGCTGCTCAGATTGGTAGATGATCGGTTATCGTTGCTGATATTTCCTGGAAGAATCATTTTTGATCGAAGCACTTGACACTCTCTTTTCCTCTTCTTTCCCCTTGCGAGCTAGCTTGATCTTTGATATTGTTTTATCTAGGTCACTGTTCCCTCGTAATAATAAAATATATACACAACCTTTATCGCGTATTCAAAGATTTTCGTTGGGTTATAGTACCTTTTACTTCTCAGAATATCCCAGAGTCGACTGCCTTGTTTGTCCTTTGAATTCCTTGCGACCGTTCTCTGCTGAGTTGGCCCTCACAATGATCGCACAGCACTTTATTAGTTTAGCATAATTTTTAACACACAGATTGCTCAAGTATTAAAAGTGCGTTTCAGGTGTCACAGCAGGATCACATTCATTCTTGTAAACCAAAGTGTACATTAAAACCCTGTGAGATGTGGAAACCTGACATTATGACATGTACACTGATATACAGCAGATTTAATCAAACCAAGACGCTTATACATCCTTACATTTTCTATTTTGCCCACGTAATATGGCAGTATAATACAGCTTAATTTAGGCTAAAATACTCCCCGATTTACACCAGCTACTACTAGAGATTGGCATAACATTACCCTTCAGTGTTTTTTCGATGTTTCGTCTTTTTTAAATACATATTTGTTTGCTATATATGAGTGCAGTGTGACAGGTACAATATCACATGATGTCATCGCCGTATCCTGTAGCAATTAGAAGGAAGAACGGCTTCAATGTAGATTTTGCAAAAAAAAAAACATTCACTATTCACTCTTCCTGCCACCAGTTAACATTGCCAAACACTTTCTCGAGTTTCGACATTCAACGCCGGCCTACTGATTCGGTTGCTCAGTAGTTTGCACTTTGGTTCCTAAGGTGTCAATTCTTAAGAGGTCATTTGGTACCTAGCGACAAATTTAAATTCAAAGACAGGTAATGTCCTTTGTTGATATAGCTAACACGCTGTTAATGAAAACGTTTGGACTCGAAAATCCGGATCACTCTACACTATTGTGGAAAGAGCCTTCAGTATGCTGGTAGTATGCTGGTGGTACTTTAAGCAACCGGTTGACAAATATGTTTAAATGACCCGAAAACTTTTAACGTTTTAAACAAAATTGTAAAGCACAATTATCATTGTTGTCATTTGTTATGGTAAAATATCAAACAAAAAAGAGCGTATATGTTAATATGAAACAGTCGATTGGTCAAACTGTTCCAGTTTATTGCAGGTGTATTGAAACAGGCAAGGCTGAATGGAAATTGAGCATCATTATTGGCGCATGTGCACTCGTATCGTATATTACGTATCGCGCTTTTTTTACAAGTTGTTTTAATTCGATTGCCAATTGGTTTTCTGCCCCTTTTCATCCCGCAAACGATTTTTCAGTCGTCTTCTCTGATCAACATAATTTCACAATTGTCCTCCTTACCTGGCTAATGGTGCTTACGAGTGAACTGAAAGTTCCTCTCGATTGCAATCTAAAAACTAGACAGTTGTGACTAGTGCTACTTTCTGTTTTCCTATTTTAGAATATAGGAAAACATGAAAAGTGGTAAAACGTATCATTCGACGGATTATAAGAATATTTATTTTATTTAAGCAGAATTGAATGTTTTAATTTGACTGTAGAACACATCGTATCTAACTCGATATGCAATCACTCGTCTCTTTTTTACGACATCTTCTTTATAGCGTCTTTTTTCAACTGAGTATATTTGTTTTGTTTTACTGAAAACTGCCTGACAGAGTTAACCATGCTGATATCAATCTTTATCGACTCTTCAAGCTGAGAAATCTTGAGCAATTCTTGACAATGTGTTATTAGCTGTTCAGGAACCTGGTTCTTTGAGTGGCGCCGTGCCATAAAGAGAGTTTCAGCAAAACCTGTTATTGTTAGCAATGCGGCACTAGGTTCTCACTAATGTCGCCCGGCTAGCCAGCTATTAATTACAGACAGTGATTCAGCCAATATGTACTGAACGCTGAATTTTATAAGCTAAACGCTGGTAAGGATATGGGGCTAATTGATGGATGTGGGAAGGGGCGTGTATCTGGCGTTTCTAGCGCAAAATATCCAAAGTGTTCTTGCCTTGTCCAAAACTTACAGATTTACACTGAGACTATCGTACATGCAGTTAGCCCTATATACTAGCCTTGTATGAGATGTTAAAACAATACTGAAACCATCGTGGACATATTAAGCATCTCCAATGTTTCTTTATTGGTGAAGAAAAAATCATCGTAACTAGTTCCTATCCAGCAGACTTTGCGGTCGCCTGATCCACCTGTGTAAATCTCTCGTGTCTCAAATTGTTATTTTTATTGTTTTTGAACATTGGCTTGTAAGCTTTACAAATATATCCACCGTAATTCTCATCAGATAATATGTTATCAGTCGCATCAGTCATTGTAATAAACGTGTTGCTGCATCTGATCACGAAGATGCTCAATGAATATTTGCAGCCTCAATATAAGGATGTTACTTGGCGACTCTAATAAATAATAAATTATACATGAATATTCCGCACCCGAAACCTACAGTAAGTTGTCTCAAATTCTACAGCGTATCTGCTGTCGTCACGTTGGCATTCAGTTTTAACTTGAACATTGCGCTTTCCCTATTTTATGATTCTCCAGTTTGGACGAGTCGTCCGCATACCTGTTCTACTCTACAACACTGTTTTCGTGATAAGAGTACCAGCTGCCACATGTTTTCAAATTTGCTTTCTCGAATCAAATCAACCGATAATCAGCTTATCAATATCAGAATCAAGTGAATGAATGAGCGAAATAACCACATTATTCTTCCTTTTTCCATCAATTCTATATTTGATACAAGAGGAAGAATATAAAGATACCTCAAGTTTTCTAAGAGGAAGAAAATCAAGAATTCAAACCACCCTAAGTCGAATGAGTCCTGTCTTTAATCCTGACCTTCAATATTATAATAAAGAAACCGAAGAAATAACTGGAACACGGCCTCAAACTCATCTAATAGAACAAGTTTAAAAAATAAGATGGCGCGGTTGTGTTAGAGTTATGGGCATGCGCAGGTGCATTTCTCACGTGCATGATGTCTTATTTTATCTACAAACTACAGAACATCGGTTGCGTAGCTTCAAAGACTGCCGCCTCAAGCACAACCTGACGTGATCCCCCACTGACTTTTCTTATTAATAAATATTCATGATAAGAAAATTGAAGCTACAATTAGTACATGTAGGCTTTGATCAATGTCTGTTGAATGATACGCTGCTCTTTATCTGTCGTTTCCACTTTCATAAGACACTACGAAAGTCACATTCAGCAACCGTCTACATTTAACGATCTTAGAAACCTTTACAAGAGCAATAAATAGATAACTGAGATAAAGATCCCACTTTACATTTGAAGCTTGAAAGCGACGGAAACAATTCAAACATTTTCAGTTTTAATACATATTTTCACATTCGAGTGGATTAAGAGTGTCCCAGCATAATTTAAGGATTATTTTTACCCTAATGGCAAAATAGACCACTCGTTAAACTGCGGCGAGATAGTTTTTCAGACAAAGTTGTTTTTCCTCTTTACTAACAAAGTTTGAGAACAATTTATAATTTCTATACAACGCCAGGCCGTTGTGTCTCTAAAAATAGTACAATTTTCAATTTAATACTCAAAGTGAAACTCAAATGACTTTTGCTTGAAACGGTAAAAGGCTTTCGATTCATGTTATCCTGGTTAAGTACCTATAATTGATTTGGTCGGAGGCTTTTGGTCATTAATACGTCATTTCCGAGCTAGGCCGTGTGCATCTCAATAACGAACCGAGGATAAGATAAAAATTAGCTTGATGGAACAAACTAGATTGGATTTCCCACTAAAATATGAAAAAGGATTTTAAAGACCAACTGCGTGATTGAACCCACAGCAAAATAAAGAAGTACCGATTGTATTAGCATGGACGTACTCCCTGTAATCACATCAGTCACAATTATAGTTTAATCATATTTGATCGGAACCGTGAGGGGAGCCGAAATCGCGTCAGCTGCAATGTAGCAAAGTGCTTTATGGTAAGTCTTGGGAAAGCAGATATCTCTTTCCTTTATATGTGTTTAATTATATATTGAAATGAATTACCTCCAGTAGTGTTTTAAAACATTTAAAGCTTCCTCTCTTACATTAATTTCTACTTCGACAGAAAAAAGAAAAAAATACCGACTTTAAAATCCTGCAGACAACCTTGTCAACGCAACAACCTTAACTTGTCAACGCAACAACCTCAACGTAACAATTCAGTACGGCAGTGATTAGAAGTTAGTCTTGAATCAGCTTTCTCAGTTTTAGTGGTGACTTCCTTTCTAACTCAGTTGGCTATGAAGTTGCCTTTTTCATCAGTGTTCACAAAATTGGAAGGAGAAGCCTTTCCAACTTGATATATAAATAGTTGATTCTAACTGATATATGATCACGGTATATATATGAGATCGAAAACTGTCAGCAGAATTGCAAAACCTCTAATATGACAAATGAAATCGTTGCGCTTTGGGGCCGTGCACTCGTATTAGAGTCGGAGATTAAATAAACCGACATATATCGCGACTCGTAACTGGGAAATACTTCGAATTACAACAGCTTATGAAAGTTTTCTCTAGTGTGGCTCCCAGTAGTCTCCGTCGGACCCGTTCTTAGGGTCACGGTGACCCTAGACTCCCAGCAGAATAACGCCACGTTCGTTAATTCATAAATGTCTCTCTAACTTTGTTACTCTTCTTGGATTTATTTGAGTATTGGAGATTAATGGTGAAAAATATTTAACAATTATTCACCGAAGTGGAGGTGAATAGTGGTGGATATTTACCGAGCCGCTTTAGCCAATCAGAGCGCGCGAAAAGTGATATTCACTGGTGTGGTATATACTAAATATTTATATACCATCTTATAGAAAACAGTCACACACCGCCTCCCGGTCAGCTCAGTAGTATGTCTTGTTCCTGGGCCACGTCCTGGAGAAGGGCCGTAAAGCAGTTGGCCTTGTCTCCTACGTCTTGCACATGAGGGAACGTGAAAGAATCTGACGTGCTGTTATCTGAAATCGTAGGGGATTTCGACACAATAGCCTGGTATTCTCGAGGTAATAAAACGGGGTCGGTCAAATCATGTGGGGGGGGGGGGGGGGGGGCAAAAAGTTTTAAGTGCTTTCGTAGGGGGGTCATCAAAGATTATACCTTCTCCTTGGGGTTAGGTAGCAGTAAAATTTCAAAAAATTAGTTTGCTTTGTGTTCTTCATACGCAGGATGGTATTCTCTAATTAAGCTCATGATCAAAGGCACATATCCCCATTGGGACAGATAATGCATTGCTGTACAGGAGATTAGTTATGCCAATGCTGAGCTCTTCATTTATTTATTTATTCATTTGAGACTTCGGAACAATGCAATATGATGCACTAGAATGCAATTATCAGTACAATTTCAAATACCCATCCGTGAAGGAGGGTGAGGTAGAGATTTCCAGAAGAATACATGTACATGTATATATATGTTTTCTACTAAAAAAAGGTATTATATCATGGGAAATACCATAAATCTAGAAACATTAATAGTAAATTTAATAGATTACATGTATATGCAGTTTGCATTCTTTCTTGCACATCCAACTTTTTTGTTGGGGGGGGGGGTCAATAAAGTTTTGAGCAATTTTATAGGGGGGTCATCTAAGTTTTAATTCATTCATAGGGTGTGTGATAAAAGTTTTAACAAGAAAAGCCGATGAAATGCCGAAACCCCCCCCCCCCCCCCCCCCACCCCCCAAGCCATAAATAATGAACACTTAATATTAAATAATAACTCACCTTGATATTTTCTTTCTTGGGTGTATCACCATTATCTCCTCCTCTCACGATTACCGTTAAAACGCAGAAAAGTACACAGAAGAGAGCAATTGAAATAAGCGTGTTACGACACATCGGGAAGTAAAAAATGGCTTCTCAAATGTTTGTTCCGGCGGTGGAAAGCCGCTAACCTATCAATCATTCCAAATAAGGAAACGTTTTAAGTGTTTTTTGGCCTGTAGAAAAATCACATGTTTTTCTTGACTCACAAACTGAGTCTTATTTTAGAAGTAATATGTTCTTGCAATGCTCTTACTCCTAGCTGTAAACAGTACTAAACATTGCTTATTTGGAACGAAATATTAGCGAATTTCATCAGAATCACGTGACCGATGACGTTATATTGTTGTTGTTTTTGCCGTTTGTATAAAATTGTTTTATCTATTCCGGAATTCTACCTTCCAATCCAAGTCTATTCCCAAACCTTTTTCGGGATCATCTCAAGTACTTGATGGGAGTCATTTCGGGTTGGGGATCATTTCGGGTACGATTTGGGGATCATTTCGAGTTCGGGATAATTTGGGGCACGGGATCATTTCGGGTGCTGTACAGATCACCGACCTCGTTAAAATACATACATCACTAAAACTACTTCAATGCATGTTTCTTAGTTTTGAGGCTAATTAATCAGGAAATGTTTTATGTATATGTTGCAGGTCAAAAAAAACTTCAGGTTAAATTTGTCCAAACAATTTTTTTTTTCAACCTAGCCGGTTTATTTTTTCAACCTAGTCTGTTTTTTTTCAACCTAGGTTATTTTTGTTAGATATCAATCATTCTAAAAATGGATCCTTTCTTTTTGGGGAGTTATAAAATAAATGGGTTCGTATTCTACCTCCCCTCCTTTTCTTTGTCACACTATCTTCCTTCTACACCACCCTGATTCCCCTTACCACCATTACATTAATTAATATTACACATCATTATTACTTACTTTGTTTCATCCCAGACGTGACTCGAACGCTGAACCATCGGCTTTGAGGACCAGAACTTTACAACTTTACCACAGAAACATTCGATGACGTGGTAGTCATTTAAATCACTAATATAACTACGACCAAGAGCCGACCATCACCTAAGAGAACCGATCCCCCATGCTAGCCTCTCTCCCCATGATAGTCTGCGCCGATTTATTTTTAGATTGCATAAATTAGTTCGACTATTTTTACCACTCTATCCGATTGGTTGTGGGTGTCACGTGTCCCATATCAAACAATTTATCGAAGAAAGTGTCGTTCCTGAGAGCTCCCTGTGATATTCCATATATGGTCAATATATTCCATATTTGGAAAGCAGGACGGATCGTCGAATACTAGAATACGTTCAGGAAGTGTAGCGAGCCGGCAGAAGAGAGGCAGATACAACGTAGGCTACAGGAAGTGCGATTAAAATGATCGAATCATTTTGTGAAGATTCGATAGAGACATTTGAAAAGGATAAGCGTATGCCTCACTAGCATCTAGTCAGGCCCAAATATTACTCTGAACGACAACAATTGTTTGATATGGAATGGCCCGGCGGGCGGCAAGAGTGATTTTTTTTTTTTTACATCTTTTTATTTTATTTTATACAATATACAAAAACACACATATATACGTTGCACATACTCATACAACGACCCTAACCCTGAATTAATAACATAAATACTATAATAAAATATAATAACATAACATAACACCCTTGCCAGCTATATATATAATCGACAATATTTAATTTAATTTAATCCAATAAAGCAATATTTAATTTTTCCCACTTCCGAAGATGCACCATAATATTGTTCTTTGATTTTGCCACTCTTAGTTCGACTTTCTGGGAATATCTTAAATGGTTTTTAAAAAGAGGCAGAGAAGGAATATGTTTGCTTTTTCTAGCCTTATACAATATCAATTTATAACTCAGAATAATGTAATTTATTGGAGTTTCTGCCTCTACTCCCAAAATAATATTCACTATATTCGATTCCGGTAAAAATATATCAAACTCTTCCAGCCAGTCCCTTATTTCAAAATATATTTTTTTAGATTCTATACATTCAACAAATAGATGATCTATCGTTTCTAAATACAAATGACAAAATGAGCAACCAGGGGACTCCAGCAATTTAAACCGATAAAGATCACGATTGAGATAGAGGCAGTTGTTTAGTATTCTATACCCGGGATTCTATACTAAAAACATCTCGTATACGTATCGTTTGTAGTTTTGTATATTCTACTATAAACTGCACCCCAGTCCGGTGGGGACATCAGATTGATCCGTCTACATATATGTCTCTGAGAAGATGGTAATCGAAATTTCACGTTAATTAACCACTGATAAATCTGTTTAGTTTTAACCTTGTCAATTTCAATTCCATCCTTACTCAGATATAAATATCTCAACGATGATCCTTATCTTTATTTTGTTTTAGTAAAGTTTTCCATTTCAAAGGTATTGAATCTATAATACTAGCCCATCGAATGTAGTCTTTTGCTTGTAATCCTTTACGTTGAGCAAATGTCCAATCAAATATAGAGTTGTCTTTACAAAGGTCACCGACTTTATTTATATTGCATTTAGAAAATTCTTTGTAAAATACCGCCTTATTGTCCATTTTAATATGCTTATTATTCCAAAGATATTGTTCTAAGACCAGTAAATGATTATCTACTACCTCAATGGTGGCAATTAGAGCCCAGTTCGTGCAAGGCACTTTTGTAAAAAAATGGTATATTTGATGATATCCTTTTTACATTGAAATTATTGCATATCACATCAATTCCTCCTATTTTTTTCTAAATGCAAGAGAGGCAAAATTTTCCATGTTTTCTCCTCCGGCTTCATGAGGTTAATAGCACATTTTATACAAGAAGCAAGGTCAGGCAAGTTTAATCCGCCTTTATAATATTTCCCGATTAGCGTTTGATTCTTTATTTTCGGTTTCCTGCCATTCCAAATAAAGTCAGTAATAATACGTTCTACATCTTTAATGAACCCATCTGTGACGAGTATTTTTTGAAGATACGTATAGTTTGGATAGTGCTAACGAACGCACCACTTGTATTTTGCCGTATAAGGTTAAACCACGCGCCCGCCAAATTGATAGGGTAGTTTTAAAAGTATGTGATGTAAAGTGATGTAAAAGTAGATAATATACGTATAAAGTTGTTATCATAATGCCATTTCTCATTATAAGAAATATAAATACCCAGAATCTTAACACCTTTATTATGGAAATTTTCCCATTTGATATTTCGTGAGCATGTTTCTCTTTTACTAACTTTTCCCAACCAACCTGCGTGTGATTTTGTTAAATTGATTTTAAGTGACGAGAAAGCACTAAACCGATCCAACTGATCTATTACCTTATTTAAAGATTCAATATCTTTTAAAATAAAGGTAGTATCATCAGCAAATAAAACTATTTTCTTGTGCTTTTGTGCCGATTGTGGTCAAAAGTCGATGCGTGCTTGCTTGCTATAAACTGAACGTTTCTAAAATTATTAACCTGATGAAAGAGCAAATAATCCGGACAGTTCCCTAGGTATGTTATCTAGCTATACATGAATATGAACTACACGGAACGAGTATTTATAAGGTAAGCGAAGTTTCAATAACAACGATAAGGGTTGTTAATTTATTCACATTTTTGGAAGACTTTCCATGCTCGCCGATCACGGCTACAAACTGAATGGAATACGGCTTCATTTCCTTTGATAGTTTCACGAAATTCAGGTCACTCTAGTTTCTTTTCACGGCTTCCAGGTCACATCCGAATTTCTTACGGGTCTGGCTTAATTAATACAGCCTACAGTTTCCCAGTCAAATACAAACGGCAATATTTTTCACGGGTTTTCAAATTACACTCCGTAGCTTATATTAATTAAATTCAAAGTTCATGTTCTCGAGTCTTCAAGTCAGATCAGGTCAGATCCGTCCCATACCAGTCCGGGTAGTAAGTTTATGGAGCAACACATAATTCAGAGTTTTGAAGCTTCGCAAATTATGTATTCACGCATGTGCACTGCTAACGAAATCGGACTTTGAAAAATACTGAACACGGACGATAACACAGACGAAAATACAGACGAAGTTTGTGTTGACTCTGCGTTCTTTTATGAAAACTGAAGGGAAGTAAGAAAACTAAATTCAGAAACATATAATATTGTTTATAGATGATCAGGTTTAATTACTTTACGGCTCCACTCGTTCTTCGAAACAACTGTGAACCGAACCGACTTTACAGAGTAATCACTGAGTTAAATAATATAAAAAAACATTGACTGGAAGAAGACTTCTACGAGCTAAACTCATTTCGGAAAAACGCTCTTGCAACGTCGGAATTAAAGCTACATAGACGTACTATATACCGTTTTAAAGGTCTTGAATTGAAGAAAGTATATATTTAATCTGTTTCGAACAAAAGTTAAAAGCGTAGATGTTGTATATATTTCTAGGGGAAATGACTCCGTCCGCCAGAAGGAGTTCAATTTTTTCTTAATTAGCCCTTTCGAATCCCAACTAAATTGACTCAAATACAGTGTCGGGCATTTTAGATGTAGTGCGTATTACAGATTTTATCCCTTTTCAAAGTTGAAAAAGTAGTTTTTCATCCCATTTTGATACAAACCAGGTCATAAAACCTGAACGAAAAAATATTTCAAAATTCCCCGACACAGTATTTGAGAAACAGCTGTTTTCTATGACTCGTGAAATATTTAGGAAAATTTGACAAAACGCTAAAAGGATGGACTTCAACAAAGTTCTGTTTTTGGCCGAAAAAAATGAGCCGAGAAACAGCCCGATAAAGGTTCGATTCCTTTCACGGTTGACTAAAGGTCCCGCCTCCAAGGGTAATCTCATTAACATTAGCCAATCAGAGCGATTCATGTTGTGTTCAGTCTCGGCCGATGATTACAAAGTTTAGACGAGCCGCAGAACAGAGAAAGTTCACGGATGCTCGATACTTCTACAGAAACTAGTTAGCTATATAGTGTCGATTCCAGCTTAATTTCAAGAAGAAACACTATTTTAGGAGTACGGAAAATGGCACCACAGCCGGCACCATAGTAAGCAGACAATTAATATCATGCAGGGAAAACCACGGTAGACTCCGCCAGTTTATGTCATTCTAAAAAAATTCATCGCGCTGAAACAAAACCGGCAAACCATAGCTTCCTGCATTGAATTCTCTTTATTTTTTTTGCCGATTGAAGATAACAAAACTTTATTGCTTCATTCTTTGTGGACTTTCAGTCTTCGATGATTCTAACTTCTTGGAACTTGAGTATAACCCCCCGGGAGTATAATCCCTCCAGCCATTGTTTGTCCTAAAAACTTTACACCCGCTTCCAAATTTACTCACAACTAAATTATGTGCTGTGTTTTCTTCTTCTCCTTTTTTGAATACGGCACCAAGAAAGATCTACTTTTACACTTTTGGGCATTGCATTATAAACATAGGAAATCTTTACGAACGAAAAGTAGCGCAGAAAATCACAGGATAGCGAGAATGAAATAACATGCCCGGTGAATGACAGCAGCTGTCAATCATTTTTCGTGAGTTTTTTAGCTGGAAATCAGAAAGTCCCATTTTCAAGGCTTTAAATAATTTTTTTGAGTTTGAGTTTTTGTGATGCTAGATTAGGGCTTTGAGATTTAGAGTGCGAAAAAAACGCATTTTCGAAACTTTTCCATTTTGAACCTTTATCGAGACCTTAAAGTAACGAGTTCAGAGGATCTTGGACTCATTTCATTCCGTAAACCTCGTACTCGTTAGACTCAGCTTTCCAAATAGAATAACACGCTGTGACTAGAACAAAATGAAGTACGCATTCCAAATAACGAACTTCTAACTCCTGACATAGTTAATAGAGTGGAATGGTTATGAAACCCGGCAAACTTCAAAGGAGCTAACAAAGGTGTTTTAGAGCTATATAGTCACTATTTTTTTTACGGCTAATAAAGTCACTAAACAACAGATAAATATAATGCTTATTTAACGATCCTGTGAACTAATACAAACCTTACCCATAGATAAAAAAAAAACTAACCGTCAACAACTGGTGCTCACTTATTTAGGATGTTTAGAGCTAGTCACCCAAAAAAATTTTTTACGGCTAAGTCACTAAACAACATATAAATATAATGGTACCCTACATTTAAAAAACCCTAAAAATTACTGTTTTGGGGACAATAACCTCAGTTGGACACAAAATAACCTAGGTTGAAAAAATAACCTAGTTTGGACGAAAATAAACTAGGTTGAACCAACATAACCTAGTTTGGACAAAAATAAACTAGGTTGAAAAAAATAAACTAGTTTGGACAAAAATAAACTAGTTTGGACAAATTTAACCTGAAGTATTTAAACTACAACATATACAGTGTATATAAAATTGCGGGTTTGCACTAAATTGCAAACTACAATCACAAACTAGCTATAGGTGATTATTAATATGAAGATGTGACAGTTTGGTGAGAGGCTCCTACACGTTGGTATCTGAACTCAGATCAGTAAAATAATGAGTGTTGTCAGAGGCTAATATATCAGTATTTCCGTGAATTCGTAATTATTAATTCCACAATGTTATCATTTTTAATAAGTAATCACTGATGATAGCCTGCATACGATCTTTTACTGAGATGAATAATCATCATAATTATCTACGAATATTAAATATTAAGGCCGAACAGCTGGTCTGGAACTAGAAAGGTAAAAAAGGTAAAGGTATTCATTTACATAGCGCAAATTCAATATGAATATATCCAAATGCGCTTAACAAGGTTATATTTTGTGATACGGACTGCTATTGTGGCGCAATGTGCTGTGCAGTTTACAATCATGAGTGATTGTTAGTATCTCAGAATACCAGGCTGTTGTGTCGGGAGACAATCCCCTACACTTTCTCGAAATAACACAGGTTCTTTCACGTCCCCCTCGTATAGATTAGAAGAGGAAGGGGACAAGGCAAACGACTTATACGTCCCTGCCCAAGGACGTGGCCGCAGCTGCAGTGACCTCCCGCACTCTATACCGTGCTCTACCAACTGATCAAACCCTAACCCGTGGAACTTCCCTGTATGTTTAAAACGGGTAAAATAACGAAAATATTACTGCTGCATGCTACTAAATTTACATAACTACTACTACACTCTAATAATAGTAATTATTATTATTATTAAGTAAACGATAATCACAGCAATAATACAATCATTAAATAATTAATTAATTAATGTTTAGTATATAGCAAATACTTAAAGGAATAATAACCAGCCTATCTTATGTAATTTCACCCAACTAGAACAAATAGTTGATGTATTATTCGCACAAATGAAGTTCAGGGGGGTTAAGGCATTTTTTCTGGCTTTTTGCTTGGCCGAGCAGGGCCTGGGCAACCGTTAAACTTCAAGTCAGTCGCATGAATGACGTTCACGAGACCTTTTGCAAAACCAAATGGGTATGTCATTTCCAGGGGGTGGGATGGGTAGAGGATATTTGCAATTCATGGATTAGAGGTGTTAATGTGTTGCACAAAGTTAATGGCAAGAAAGACCAGCTTATCTTACGTAATTTCGCCCAACTAGAAAAACAAATTATGTATTATTCGCGCAAATGAAGGTCAGGACGGGGCGTTAAGCCGTTTTCAAATCTTGTTTACGCTCTCATTTGCCTCCCTGAACATTGAAATATTGGAAACCGATCAGTTTTCTCATGAATTACATTCCGAACACGTTTGCTCTCACAAATGAAGTATTGCATTTCTAGGGGGTGGGGTAGGGAATTTTTGTAATTCATAGATTAGAGGGTTTAATGCTTGGTGTGTAGCAAATAGTTAAAGCAACCAAAACCAGCCTATCTTATGTAATTTCGTCCAACTAGATGAAATATTTGCGTTATTACTCACGCAAATAATGTTCAGTGGGAGTTAAGCCGTTTTGAAATATTGTTTTCGCTATCATTTCTCCCCCTGAACTTTAATGTCAACCAAATTAAGAAGACCCCCTGCAGTTTTCTATGGGTAACATTCTGGTGAAAACCCCATGTCACTACGACTGCTTTCTATCCATAAAAATCCATCGCCCTTTTCGTTTTGGCCGCAAAGCATGTTGGCCTTGTTGGGACAGTTCATTTTCTATTTCCCAGTCCAGAACTGGATTAAATAAAGTTGCAGCGTTAAAATCATAGTTTGGGTACTAAACACGACGAACACAACATATTGTTTGTAAATTTGGGTTAATCGGCTGCGAACTTTGCAAAACTGAGGGGAAGGGGTGGAAAATCATATGCATTTCCTGATGATAACTGTGCCCTCCCCATTTAGAAGTGGGTTGAATGAAGCGTTGCAGCTTAAAAATCATGGTTTTGGTACTAAACACGACGAACACAGCATATTGTACCAATGCAACGCATTGTAAGAACCTCTATATATGTAGCATGAACTTTGAAAGGGCGCCAGTTCGCGAGGTTGCGATGAAATTCAATGTATTTTGATGAAAAATACCGGTTGGGGGGGGGGGGGGGGGGGGGGTTTCTCCAGTTTGTGACGTATTATATGTATGTGCCGCGGGGATTGGTCAGGGTTTTGAGCTCAGTATGGGCAGATATGATCAGGGTCAGGATTTGAGTTTAATTTGGGTGTAGTCAGGGTCGGGGTTCAGTATTTTTAGTACAGTAGGTGGAAAATATCGATATACTTATGATCAATATCATGTCTGATTATCGTTAGCGTTATCCACTGTAATACTAATACAAATGATAATAATAATAATAATAATAATAATAATAATAATACAAATGATGATGATGATAATAATAAGCTTTAATAAACAATTTCAGTTTCCTGCCAGTAGTCTGACTAGTCCTCCTCTCAAATAATTAGATGCCAAACTTCACGAATTCCAAATAATACCTCAGTTGACATGTTTGCACCTATTCTGCCTTGAGCTTATTCATGATTAGGTTTTTACTTTGGCCGAAGAAAGTGTTTCCTCGAACCGGAAACATCAAAATCTTGTTCGGATTTCAATTATAATGTGCCAGATTTACACGTCCGAACGTTGTCCCATGTCCCTCCGGTAAGAAACAATGGTATACATTCTCAGCATTATCACCGTTTTCCTCCGATCTCATCAGTTTGAAAAGAACGGCTGAAATTCAATTTTATTTGTTCTCTTTATTTAGCTAAGTACACATGTTTTGATGCGTTTTTCACTAAGCGTTCAAAATGTTTTTGACTCGTCTTCGAATCTTTCAAATAGTTCAATTAGAGAAAAATAAAGCGTCGACGAAGTGTACACGATAATAAATGAGCATCCATTCACACCCCATCGTGTCTTGAGAGTTTGAAGTAATGTACTAGCGAAATGACGTCAAGATCTGAGTTATAGGCTTGGGCATTGAATGACAATTTACTTGATGCCTTGAAGGTCAAAATCCTCGTACATAACTTGCATCAAGTCTACGCTGACTGCTATCAGACTAGAAGGAGTCGGTTGAAAGTAGAGAAAATAACAGCCGCGAGAGAGCTGCAGGCAGCCTGTAAGCCATTACGTTTGCACCATTTCTTTTCCACTCTAATCTTTTATAGGCCAGAGGGAAGATTGATAGCATTTCTATTGTTGTCAGTTTCATTCTCAGGTAAGTAGCACATATCTGCCTTATATGAGACGCATTGTAATCTCTTAATAACCGAGCAGAAAGTACACGTAGGAATACACCTTGTGGTTTATTAATAGCCTTTCATGGCAGATCCATTCCCGTATTGAGTTTCTATTTTAAGGGTTTCATTGATACGTGAACTATGTAGAACTTATTTGATTACCTTTGATATAGTTTAAGGTTTTTGACCGCTTCTGTTTTTTTTAAACTACAATCTTTGGATTTCAAGTTGAATATGAAGTAATCATGGACCGCTCATTAATCAGCATTTCCCAGCAACAATAATTTGTTAGATGGTATTTTAATATCCTTCCCTGGTTTTACTTCAAATGGTTTCATTATTTCGTTTTGCTTGGGGCAGTGGCTTTTTTTAGTCAAAAACTGTTTTTTAACCACAGGAAGCCCTCGTAGGCCAGAGTAAAAAAAACCACTCCTGTTGCGGTACAATCCTCATAGTTCTTTGATTTAATGAAAAGTTAATATTGTATTTTAATTCGGCCAATAATTCATAACACGTTGGCATCAACGCATCTCTCGTTCTCTATCTCTCTCGAGGCGTGTTGTCCACAAACGGACTGGTGCAACTAAGTGCCGCCCCCGTTACTGTCGTATAGCTCCTAAGTGGAACCCTTGAATTCCTATTAGTAAAAAGTTTTAAAGTGTCAGAATCGTCAAAAAGGGGTACAGGGATTTTGGTTACCCTTATGTCATTGTTATTGGCACATCTTACAATACGTTTGGTTGTTGTACGTTTCAAATGAGTTATGGATTGAAGAGTATCGTCGTGAACCCTAAAAAAATAACTAATATCAATGAGCTGTAGGAGAACTCGCACATGTTATCAGTAAGGTAAATTGTGTAAGATAGTGACGCCCAGCAGTCGCAATCAATATGTACTTTGCCTAGAAACCCAAGTAATTTCCGTTTAACAACAGCGATGCTATTGTGATTCACTTACAGCTGGTACTAAGATGCCGAGCACATTTCCCTTGAGTTGCAAATCATATTCTGTATTGGCATCATTTTGTGTAGCGGTCGAGGTTTTGTCGAACGTGGCAAAAGAATCATGATCCGGTACTCCCTGGAAATGAATGGCTGAGCTCTTGTTTGCTTTATTCTAGAATACTGTACTTGGTTGTGGTGTTTGGCGGTGTATTAGAAGCGAGAGGTTTAATTTTGCAACAGGCGTAAAAAAGCGTTGACTGAATATTATATATAGGCGCAGTGCACCGTGGGAACCGTGAAATGAAAAAATCCAAAACAAAAAGCAACGACTAGTAATGTGAAGCGCAGGATAAAACAGCTGATAACTTTGGAAATCAATGGTACTTCCTTTGAAAAATAATCCTGACAGATTATTAAACGGAAATAGATCAAAACCCGACACTACAAAAACGCCGTAGCCATAGGGTCATCTAAAATATATGGACACATTCCCAACTGTCTTACAACATAAAGACGTCGTATTTGTTACAGTTACGCCATGTCTTCAAACACCACAATCTTGAATACCACTAGCATTGGAAAAGGCCGTAACATGTCCGATGATCAACCATGCTACCCCAGAATGGATACGAAAGGAGAGGTGGTTGCCAAAACTGCGGCTTATGGCATTGTATTTTTAATGGCTGTGATTGGAAACATCCTTGTTGTGTCGGTCGTCCATAAGAGCCCAACCATGAGACGAAAGGCAATCAACATTTTTATCGTCAATTTAGCCGTATCTGACGTGCTGCTTATCATGTTTGCTGTTCCTCGCGTCGTAAGTGAACTAACAACAGAGCAGGGAGTATGGTTTATTAAAGGAATAGTGGGAGAAGGGCTTTGTAAACTAGTCCTATTCATGCAGGATGTTTCCACTGCAGTGTCTATCCAGAGCATTGTCGTTATTGCTTTTGATCGCTTCAGAGCTGTCGTGTATCCACTGCAGAGCGCGACGATGTCAAAGAAATCTAGGCTGCTCATCATTCCATTGACATGGATTGTAGCCGGTGCGATTCACTCTCCTTATTTCTTTACATTTCACCTTGCTGTCATCGACAACAACACTTTCTGTATCGATACATGGTCAGACGATCGGCAAAAACATGCCGAAATCTCTCGTAACTACTATCTAGCAATGTTTTGTGTGTTTGTTGTGGTCCCAGTAGGGCTATTGACCGGTCTGTATTCTATCATATGCTGTACACTGAGGCGGAGAGGTCGACTCGCCAAGATTACCACCTCGATTGCAAACTCAACCTCCTCTGCTCAGATGCGCCGCAAGATGCAAGAACACAACGTACTTAAAATGGCAATGGTGATCGTTATTGGATTTGCAATATGTCATGGTCCTTTCAACACATTTGTGTTTCTACGGATTTTTGTTTGGGACTTCTGGGCTCCATGCAACATTGAAGAAATTTCTTTCCTCGCTCCATTTCTGGTGTATTCGAACAGCGCTGTGAACCCTATTCTTTATTTTGTGTTTAGTGAGAACTTCAGGCACGGGATGAGGCGGGTATTTTCACGGCAGACCAGTTCAAGTGCCAAGAAAAACCGAACATTTGAAGACAAGTTTGCGGACCTTAAATACGGATTAGACACTGCCCTATGAGGTAAATTTATAATGTTACTAATCTCCCGCTACTTATCAACTGAAGAAGAACATTTGTATAATGTATGTGGAAATGAAAATACCTTAATTAGAGTGAAAACGTATTTAAACATACACAACAAAGAATTCATCAACTATATACATGTATGCTGGCAGGGAGTTAAATTAAGAACTGAAATCCATAGACCGAGATCACTTTTGAAGCTATTGGTTAACTTGTCTTAATTCTTTGCAGAATTATTTGCAGATAGATCATATCCATTGAACAGGAGTCTTGAACGGCCGCAAGGAGGACACTCTTTTTGGCCGGTTGTAATAATTACTATTCGTTCACACATCAAGGGCACCCAACGAAGTTTTCGGTTAAAAAGCTGTTCGGGAGAGTAAGTTAGACTAAAACTTTCGGATTTGAAAAATTGTCCCTAGAAAATTGTTTTCTGAAATACTGGCTAGAAAATTTGTTTTCAATCCCTAGAAAATTATAGAAGAAAAGGGAGACTAAAAGGTTTTCCCTAAAATATTCGTACGTCCCAATTCGTCTGATCAATAGAGTCAGAACAGGAAAAAAGAATCCCTAGAAAATTCGTACCTCCACAAAACTTTGCAACATGAAGTTACTTGGGCTAGAAAAGTATTGTTATGTTCTAGATTACTAACAAATTCGTAGGCCGGGAATATTTTGCCATAGTATTTTCGGTTGACGCGATTTCCACCTAGAAAATCCGAACAGCTAATAGCTTTCTAGAATACGTCAAAAGACATAGTAGGCGCCTTAAAATGGCTAGATAAGCTGCAGACAACTGGTTTCAAACCAATTTCAAAAAGTACTCGTTGGGTGCCCTTGACACATCGAGGAACAAGTTAAAGAATTACAGTAATCTGGGGAGGATAAAGATTATCAAACCTGGTCAAAACGAACCTCTAATGGCGCCTTGCATTAACGGCGACTATTTATAATTATTTTGTAGGCTAATGCGAAACAGACATTTGAGTTGCCGAGAATAATGACACCGTATAAACGGGAAGCGCCTGTAGTATCGTGGGCCGAACATCTTCAAACTACGGTTATGAAAACTTAAGGGTACTAATGATATTTATAGAATTAAAATACCTTTCTCGATGGCTCTTCCTTATTTTTTAATTGAATGCTAGATGGAATATAACAAATCGGCTATGGTAAAAGGAATGGATCTTAGTGCTAATACAATTCTATATATCACCTCCAACTGAAGCAATTATGAAATTAAATAGCTGAAATTTGTCAGGAAGAGATGAACTTTCTTTGAAATTAATGAACACCCAACCAAAGTGCATGTATACACTTGAATATATAATTTAGTGAACCATTTCTGATGAACTATATGGACAAGTGTATATCTGAGCATTTCTTTCGGCAAATAAATAGGTCTTACAGGATTCAAACTCGTTGATTCAAACCGTTGAATTTGCAGGAAACAATATTTTTATTCATAAGTAATTGACGTCTAGACCATCGTTAGATGTTAGTAATCTTCATGAGATGTGCGTAGATACATTTATTACTGAAGTTACCGCGTGCATAGCGAGGCGGTATATCTTGCAATGTAATTTTACATCGTGTTTGAACCAGCTAATTGCAGTAGACCAAAGTACCATTAAAACCTTTTCCGACAAAAACTAAGACATGATAAATTCAATAGTTGTCAATTAGTCTCGGAATAAGATTTTCGGGGCGACAAAATTCACTTTTCAGTTTCGCCGCCAGTGCGGATTATTTAGATAGATAAGTCAAAGTTGTTGTACCGGCGACGTTCCTATACGAGTGCTTTTGAATATTATTAGCTTTCAGTCGACAAAGCAGTATTAATTATGTTGTATTTGTTTAATTAAGGTGGGCTGCGGGTATTGCGGCATCACAAAGATTCGCACTTTTAGGCAGGATTATTTTGGACGATCTTTGAGATAATTTTTGGGACCATGTATTTAAGGCTTAGAGACTGATGTGTGTTCTTTATGTATGACCATGTATTTAAGGCTTAGAGACTGATGTGTGTTCTTTATGTATGACCATGTATTTAAGGCTTAGAGACTGATGTGCGTTCTTTATCGGCAAATACAGGCACGCGCTGACTGTACGATGAACGAAAAATAATGAATACTGCACGAGGCCGAAGGTGACGGTATTTCCCGATAAAACACAAACATAAAGTCTCTAGCTCTAAGCGCACAGCAGAGCGTTTCAAATGAAATCAGTTGTCAATAACCAATTCAAAAGAAATCAAAGATTCCGGCTGAATAAAATATTTTTCGTAAATATCTCCACAAAGAAATCTCATTTCAATCAGACAATGAATAAAACAGGACTTTTAATATCCAACTAAGTAGAGAATTTTGCAAAGAATAATTTACTTTGGCGTTCGGTCAGTGAAGTTGACGGAATGAAAACAAAGACAAACTCGAAGCCTCAATTGAATCAGTATGATTGTACATTTAAACTCGAAAACGTTTCTCTTGGAGCCCCGCTGTTACGTTATTTAGCCGGCTTAACTCCTAGACAGTCTACTTTCTTTAATAGTTTCTTTCAAAAAGACATTCGAAAATGATTAAATTAGAAAAAGTAAGAAATAAAATGACTCATCTGAAACCGGCCTCCATCAGTCCATGTGCTAGGCTCTGATGCAAATATTTTCCAAATAAAATATCCTGGGTTTTCGAACCATCCACTGAATTCTCGCTTAATTTTCTCCACTTATTGACAGGGTAAGGTCTCGGAAATAAAATCCATTTATTTTGTAAGACTACTTGAGTGTTGTAGAAGCTTTTGTTCACTAGGACACATTTTGACTTGTTGTACTTCCAGCGCTTGGAAATCAGCCATTTCCAACGAACGATTACGCAAATGTTCGCCTCAATATATATATATATATATTGTGTCACACAGGAGATAGAGTTAAATCCTGCTGTTACGTTTCTAGTAATTGACGTCTACATTTTCACTATTAAATATGCGATTGGAATAAAGTTTTCCAAGCCGTCCAAACACGTAACTATAAGCGAAGGGCTGGCTCGCATGCTCAAATTTCATGGATTTTGTCGGCTGTGCACGAACTTTGCACATTAATTTCCAATAAAGCACAGTCGACATTAGCCAATAACACGCCTTGCTTTCGTACTGTGCACGAAGTTTGCACATTAATTTCCAATAAAGCACAGTCGGCATTAGCCAATAACATGCCTTGATTTCGTACTGTGCACGAAGTTTGCACAATCATTAATTTCCAATAAAGCACAGTCGGCATTAGCCAATAACACGCCTTGATTTCGTACTGTGCACGAAGTTTGCACATTAATTTCCAATAAAGCACAGTCGGCATTAGCCAATAACACGCCTTGATTTCGTACTGTGCACGAAGTTTGCACATTAATTTCCAATAAAGCACAGTCGGCATTAGCCAATAACACGCCTTGCTTTCGTACTGTGCACGAAGTTTGCACATTAATTTCCAATAAAGCACAGTCGGCATTAGCCAATAACATGCCTTGATTTCGCACTGTGCACGAACTTTGCACATTAATTTCCAATAAAGCACAGTCGGCATTAGCCAATAAATGCATGCCTGGATTTCGTACTGTGCACGAAGTTTGAATATTAGTTCATGATAATTGAATTAATTGTTGTAAACACAAAACAGAAATCCAGGATACATAATATTTTTGGAGATATATAAGTACTTTTTCCGGACCGGATTATGTTTAAAATGTGAAAATCTTCAAAACGAGTATATGTTTTGAAAATGCTGTTATAGCTGAACTAACCCATGATATTGGTATCGACGTAGTTGTAGCTTTATATACAGCAAAAGGGATATAAATGTTACTGCTAACTATTATGTTCTTAACTCTCTTTCAAAAACTCCGTCAAATATGATCTCCAATTCCAATTCTCCCTGAACATAGTATTTAGCAGCAACATTTATATCCTTTTTGCCGTAGAAGCCTTTCCACTCTATCGATTTTATCGCAACTCGTTACTAATAAAGTTCATGGCGTAGTTAATCAATAACAGCATTTTCAAAAAAGTCGTCTCGTTTGAAGATTTTCGCATTTTAAACAAAATCAATGGATCGAAAGAAGCACTTATACATGTATCTCCAAATAAATATTACGTATCTTGGAATTCTGTTTCGCGTTCACTAATCTTCAATATAAGGAAATACATGGTCCAAAAGATGGCAATGAACGGTCAAAAACTACCCGCTGAAAGTGCGAATCTTTATGATGCCCATTCGGTCTTCACAATAACCGCGGGCCACCCTTAATACCGCGGGCCACCCTTGATACGTTCACCATTGGAGTGTACATCGAGTATAGAGGTTTTGCACCACCACGTGATGGCAGCCATGTTGGTGGCCAGAACAATAGAATGTTATTCCTTTGAGATTTAATTTTTCACATGATTGAACAAATCTCATTGTTCTGGCCACCAACATGGCTGCCATCACGTGGTGGTGCAAAACCTCTATTCTATGCAACAATAAGTCATAGATTATGTGCCATCATTATTGTCAGTACGCTATTGTTATCATCGTTATTCTTCTTATTGTTGTTGTTACTATTGTTATTCATTATCATTATAATCTATGTCGTCTTCTTTTCATTTCCGATCCATGCACAATTTGTTGTTAATTTCAGAAAAGTCTGTCACTTTATATGATATGCATTGTATTTTTATAATTTCCTTTCTGCTTGTCACTGGTTTAATCCGGCTTTAGTCGCTCTGAATATTGTCCTCAAAGTCCTAACCCGGTATATCAGTGTGGGGTTTTTTCCTACGTCAACTATCTGTTGTTTTTAAACCACTTTACACGTGACATTAATCATGCAAATCTAATGGCGTAATGACCAGAAGTGCATTGAGTCCAATAAACATTGAACGTTGAAAACACGTTACTGAATGCCTGTAGGTACTCAAGCGAAAAGTACAGAGTAAATATCCTTTGTCATCAGTGGAATACAGCTATTTCAAAAACGTTATCGATGAAAAGCCTTCACCAGACGCAAAAAGGCCGAATGGGAGTATGGGCATATTTAAAACAGTTCTCATAGCGGGCCGAAGGTGAGCGGAGCACCATACATACAGGACAGGCGTGTGAGCCACGAGATTTCACGAGTTTTAGCCAATCAGCGAGCTTCATTAGAACAAAAGTCTTGGTGTCGAAAATGCAGCATTTCGTCAACTGAGTTTACTAAATTTCTCCATATATAAGGTCTTCCTTTGCCAATTTTGAAAAAAGTGTTTCGGAAATTGAAAAGAGACATGTATGCTGTGCCATAGTAGCTGTTCCTGTTCCTGTTTATTACTCAGTAATGATATATGCTTTACACTGGTCAGGGCCGATCAAGAAACAAATAATAAATTATCAACCGAAGTCGCAAAAACATAGATAATCGATGACATTGCTGGCAGGAACAATCCCTGCATTCAGCTCACTCAGTAAGAGCAACTTTTTACTTTTGAGCTGTTTCCGTTGCCAAGGACATCTCAAAGTAAGGTCCCTGCCATGTTCTCATATGAAGCCGCCATGTTTTGTTTTGAAATTTCACACGAAATCAACTACTTCAAATTCGCTGTACTTATCGTCTTTAATCATTCTGTATGGATGTGTAGTTACTTTAACCCTTCTTCTTTTAAAATATCGGGTCTACCCGGGTCTACTCCAGCTAGTTTTCATGGTAAAAGCCGATGAAAAGATCGTCACCTTTTTTTTGTATATTCCAGCCGGGAACTTGCCCGCGCTCTTTGTTCGAAAATGGCGTGATAATTGCGTCAACAGCACGCGCAAAAAAAAAATGGAACTTTCACTAACTGATCACATATATACATACTAGGTACTTATTGATCGAGTGGGAGGACCGGACGGGAAAATATTTGGCTCGAGGTCATGACGTACGGACCGAGCGCAGCGAGGTTCGTAGGAAATGACCGAGAGCCAAATATGTTCCCGTCCAGCCCGACCTAACTCAGTCAATATTTTTTTTATCATATGACCATATTTTTTGTGCAGGGCCAGATGGCTTTTTCCTGCCCGCTCACGCCATACACGTCCGGCCCTCGTCACGTGACTTTTGTAAATGGTTTTGAAAGGAAGCGCGCGCAGGGCCGTATGGGTCATATGATAAATACTTTTGTTATCCACTCCCCCGTGGGGCTTTTCAGAGATAATTACGATTAAATATCTAATTAACTAATGTTATATCTATATAAACTACATACATGAAATGATTATGTATGCATAATAAAGGACTAATGTAATGGGAAATATTCATCAATAAAATTCTGTAGTAATTTATGTCTTAGAGAACGCTTAAAAATACTAATAGTTCGGCAAAGTTTGAAGGACGGATCTAGTGAGTTCCAGATACTGACAGTTCTGTAGTAGAAGGTTCGCTGACCGCTAGCAGTTTTGGGGATCTCCTGGTATTGCGATTACTGATTTCTTTACGAGAAGAAAGGTAATCAGGGACACAGCCAGTCATGCACTTAAAAGCCATTATGGCACTACGATAATGGAGCTGTCTTGAAACTGGGAAGTTTTTTCCCTTTCTCTGTGGTTTACCTTATCAAATATGTTTTAGAAATATGGGTATTCAATGGGCTAAGGTACATTTACGTCAAAATCTCGACAGAAACTTTAGTTTCGAGATTTGGCAGCTCACATATTTGTTCACTCCACACGTCATGCCAACAATGAGTTCTTCCACACATTTACCCATGATGCTGTGCCAGCTCGTGATGCATAGAGAGAATTTCACATGAGTGTCGAAAGACCAAACGCAAATTACCCACAGCCAGCCAATCATAGGAGCGAGTAATCACAAGTAACTCATAAATGGCTTCCTTGTGAGACAATGACAAACCAAAGCAAAACCAAATCCAATTTGCGTTTGATTTTACTTTGGAATCTGATTGGTTGGTTTATTATTTTCTCAGCCAATAGGAGAGCTTAGTAAACGCAAAAACAGAACACTTCCGACAGTCATGTGAAAACTGCTCTATAGGATGATGTCATAGTACTGCGCATGTATCGAGTAATCGCTCGTTTAGTGGCTGTTAATTGGAACAAACAGTTAAACTTCCCTCCCTCAATGCTTGATTGAAAGGATTTTCAATATTTTCCGTGGAGACTGTTTATATACACTGTTTGTTAGTCAGTTTTGCATATTGTCTTTCATTTTAAGCATCCCACATGGCTGAGAGGTTAAGTCTTACCGTGACACAGGCCTTTAAACGAAAATGGCGTGACGGTTACGTCAGCAACGAACCGCACGTGCAAACTAAAAGTGTTAAACACTGAAAAAATAAAATCGTTTGATAATATATATGACTGGACTAGGCGCACAAATATCCTCCTTTCCTTGGCCAGGTGCTAATGATATTTTTCCCTTTTCTTTTCTTTTTTATTCTAAACCTTTTGCACTGATTTCCCATGATTCTACCAGGTATTTTTGTGTTTTTATCTTTGTTTTCTTTATAAAATTTATCGGTTTTTTTTTTTGGTCGTTTCTCAGTTCAGATAATTGGGAGCTCCGCTTTTATACTTACCTAAATATATTTATTATTATGCTACGCGGCAAGACCGGATGGGAGCACATATAGCGACCACTGAATGAAGGTCTGTTCAAACGGATCCAACATGTTGGATAGTACGGTGATATCGCAAAGGATTCCGGTAAACAAATCTCCATGGATACAGTGCGAATAACGAATAAAGTGCGCGTTCGCTAGTCCAACATTGTCGAGAAAGCCGTTCAAACGGATCCAACATGTTAGGAGATGCTTTATCGATCCGACAACAAATGAAATGTTGGACAATGCTCAATGAAAAGTTTTACTAGTTTCAAACTTCGTCCAACATCATCCAACATCATCCAACATCGTCCAACAGGGTGTTCAAACGATCCAACAAATTTGGGCCAACATGTTGGATCCGTTAGAACGGGCCTTTACTGGTTTGCAACCAATCCCTAGAGATTCAGATAACAAAGACGTGGTAGCCAAAATAACAAGAGAAACCAACGAGCAATCTTTTGTTAACGTTCAACCAAGATGGCGGCCATAACGTAACGTGAAAACGAGCAAAACAGCGGTTTTCGATTCAGTGTCGTAAAACAAAAACCATAGCCAATATAATCACAGGAGCAAGTAACAACGCAATGAACCAATCATGAATATAGGAGTAACGCACAAAGGTTTCAATATGAAGCTCCGGAGTAAATTAATTTTATTCTATTCTCGGAGAATAGAATACATTTAATTTACCCAAGAGCCTCATATTGAAACTTTGTGTATGATAATTTATACATTAGCTTCGTTGGCTCGCGTACCACTCGTGCGTCCGCAGTTTTTCAAGACCTCGGGCGTGCATTATTTGTCACAAGGACAACCATGCATCTTCTGTTTGCTAAATCAAGAAATGTCTCGATCTAGTTTGCACTAAAAACGTGACGTCACTGAGCACCGTTCTGAAGTAGACTTGATCGCAATAGGCTACAATCACGTGGTTGTACTGGACAAAACAGATCTGCCTTCGTTTATTGAAAGGCCTCAGTGTACGAGATCGATAGTGTTATTAGCAAAACCTGCTTTATATATAAGTGCTATTTTTCATCTCCAATCGTTTGTCGATCTTTCTCAAACTGCGTTTTTGAAGATAGTTTGTTCTCCAGCATCCATAGCAACGCCTTTCCCATGAGGATCACGAGCTCAATTCATTCGTTAATGAAGTACTATATCAGCACGTGACAGCTGTATCCTGCAAAGGCTCAATTCATTCGTTAATGAAGTATTTATTTATATCAGCACGTGACAGCTGTATCCTGCAAAGGGCCTATCATAAATATGTGCATGTTTCATTTTGACCTTGGTTATCTAGTAAGAGGGTCTCAATGGGGGGGTCTACATGTCAGTTGTCAGTTAAAATTTTGGCCATTTGTCAGTTGTCAGTTAGCCCTAATTAATCATTACTAGAGAAAATTTACAATGTTTGACCCACAAAAACCAAATTTGTCAGTTGTCAGTTATTTTTTGGTTGTCAGTTGTCAGTAAAAAAATTGTCATTTGTCAGTTCTCAGTTATTTTTAATCTCTAAATTTCCCTGCAAGAACAAAGCAGGCTGGAAATGAGAGGGTGAAAAGCATCAACTCTTGCTGCCCCCTGGCACGACTAGTCCTCCGCTTCCGGGTGAAAAAATGAACCCAAACTGACCTGGCTTCATCATAACATTCAACGTAATCCATGTGGGATCACATATTTCAATCTGCACGTTCTTCTCTTATTTCTCAAACCCGCTTCTTCCATGTAGGATACTTAAAACCATATACGCATGACCTTTAAATATTTAGTCAAGCACATAATTACATTGTGTTTTACTGCTATTCTTCTCAAAAATAACACACTTGTCCCTAGGGGAAGCCAAGGTCATTCAATCGAGCATTAAAATGTTTTCGAAAGCAACTCAACTGCGACGTCTTTAGTTTAGGCAGAGAAAACTAAACTTCTCAGAGATTTGTTCCGTTCCTCGGCGATCAGAGTATTACAAAGTTATACCATGACAATTCGAGAAATTAGTGATTAAATTTCCCCACAAGCCTCGGGAGAGTTTTTAAAATTCCCTCGGCCGAAGCGGCCTCGGGACTTCAACAAACTCTCCCTCGGCTTGCGGGAAAATTTAATCACTAATTTCCATCTAGTCATGGTATTACTTATAATTAATGCAATCAGTTATTCAGTATTAATGCAATCAGTCTGTTATTTTTGTGAAATCTAAAAAGGAATTGGGGTAGCGCAGTGGTTAACTGAGCGCTTCGCCTCTCGCCTCTGTGGCCAGGTTCGATCCCCGGACGCGGCGCCATCAGTGTGAGTTGAGTTTGTTGGTATGCCACCCTTGCTCCGAGGGTTTATCTGTGGGTCCTCCGGGTTTCTTCCCTCCACAAAAACCAACGCGCTAAATTCCAATTCGATCAGTGGATAAGCCGGATCATGGCTTTGATCAGCCCTATGGTTGTTTCAGGTCCCGTTAGAATCGAATAGAAATTTAGAGGGATTTTTTCGGGGGTAATCAGCGTATAATTTGTATAACACTGACAAGTACTTGACATTTATTAGAGGTCGTTCTTAAAACAGAATGCTTCACGTGGCGTATATCTTTTTTATATTGAGGAAATGCTGTCATGTCTTTACTTTTGAAAGTAAAAAAGGCATGGCTGTTTTAGATAGATTGGTTTTCGATTGCGTGTCGAAAAAAACTTAGGTGATTGCTTTCGAGTTTGATTGGTTAGTCATCCATGATTGCGTTGCCTTTTTATTGGTTCAAACCAATACCGAATAGGCTCACAAATCAAGCTGTTAATATGATCGCCAATGAAAGTCGGCAGACATCAGTGAAATACAAGATTATGAAGATTATGAACATTGAAAAAACCTCTGAATTTCTAACCGGACCTGGAACAGCCATAAAGGCTTATCAAAGCAAGGACCCGGATAATCTACAGATCGAATTGGAATTTATCCGGAGGGAGGAAAACCGGAGAACCTGGAGAAAAACCCTCGGAGCAAGGGCGAGATACCAAAATAATGAACTCACATATGGCGCCGCGAACGGGAATCGAACTTGGACCACAGAGACGATTTCCTAAAAGCTGTAGAAAACACTAAAACGAGTGGCAGCAACAAAGCCAATCTCTTCAACGCCTTCCTTCATTGAAAAATAGAAGATCGTCAACAAACACAGGCCGTGTATTTTACGTACATACTCCACTGTCTCCCCTAATTTATTATTTTTTATTATTATTAGTAAAAACGTCTAGCTACGTCGTCCCTGGCTATTATCATATTACCCTTGTGCTTCTTGTCATAGATTATAATTATAGTCTACTTGAAGCTCTTTTATTCATTCGAAAAAAATCCACCAGCTCATCCACAGGCTACACCGCATGGCAAAACGTTTATATTCCGCTGGCCGAAAGAACGAAGGCTCTGGTTTCATAAATTACCGAGGACTTTTTTAGTAAATATTGTTATAACTTAGTGAATTACAGATGAATTACATATTAAGAAAATGTCAACGTGTTAAAGTCTTAGGCTTATCTTTTAAATATTTTTTTTATTTTTCGCGAAACATTTCGCGTAAATACGCATACGTACTTAAAATTAGAAACAGGCGTGATTTCCTTGTTTTCTTTCAGTTTCGGCGGGAAATTGGGGAAATCAGACGCGTGCGGCTCATCAAAAGCGAATACGCATGACGTTTTGCCGCGGTGTGCCCACAGGCAAACCAGGCTTTTAGTGCCTAATGCATGTGGTTGGTAAACAATATCACGGGTAGCCTGTGGTTAACCAAGCTAAAAGTTTGAAGCTGAATCATTTCTTTCAAATACACGAGCCTTTTTGTGAACTCTTTACCTGGAGTCGCATCAGTCAGTTAATATGCTTTGAATACACTACTGAACTACTAATTAATTGGGATTGCCGGATAATTAAATTTTAGGTTTAAATCTCTTCTTTTTTTTTATCAGGAGCCCTCCTGAAGAAATAGGGAAGATAATTTTCGAGAAAGCGTCATTGTTCGAGTCGGTCATGACTAGATTCCGAGTAATACAGTACCGCTCGAAACCTGTATTCTGATTGCACTCATTTTCTATTGTTTTTGTACTGCACGTTCTAAAGGTTAGGGTATTTTGTATTGTTGGGTAAGCGAATGTTGTGGCTCGAGCGGTACAGCCCGGCTCTAGATCTAGATTCCATCTGCCAATGCAGAAGGACGCAATCCCGAAATGCACTGCACTAAAAAACTTCAAAGAGAGCGGGAACTGGTATCTAATAAAGTAACACCTGCTAATGAAACAGCATGCACCATAAAAGTTCAAGAAAAGTGGTTGTTGACAGCAAATCCCTCGTGGCGTAAGGGATAGTAACAGTTAGGGTTTCGGTTATAAATTAAAGTCTTAATAAGCAATTTGCCCCAAATCTAAGATCTCGTTTCTTCGACTTTCTGATAGTGGCATAAACTATAACCTTATAGAAATTTACAAACTGACTTAGCACTTCCAAGGCCGAAAACTAATTTCGTCAAGCGTAGCTTTAAGTACAGTGGTGCCGTGCTCTGGAATAATCTTCCGGAAGCGGCTAAAAATGCTAGCACGCTTCGACAATTTAAAAGCAAAGTTGCTTTATTACCTGATGCTGAGTTACGCTGACTACTGTTTTTAAAGGCTTTGCACAAGTTTTAAGCCCTCATTTTTTATACAATTGCAAAATGAATTTACAATTTGTATTTTTATTGTAAACATATAGAATCTGTTTTCATACGCCCCATTTGGATATCAGCCTTCTACTTGTAAATTTGAAGTTGAGGGTTCTTATGGCTCAGCGTATCAAAATAAAATCGTATATATATCATTAATAGACTGGTTAGGGTTTTGGTTCCAGTCTTCGTGGAGCCGATAATATGTTTTATATAGTTGAGTGAAGCGTGCTTGTGCGCCTAAATGTCTAAGTGCCGCTTTAGTTCGTACCCTACAAATTCGGGTTTATAACATCGAGAAAATAGTGCAGTGCATTTCGTGACCCTCGATCTGGCGGATCGATCTAGCCGCGACCGTTCGATTCGTGTCACACCATCAAACATGCTTCACATTCTATAAACGTATAAGGGGGTATACTTGCTGAAAGTTCTCGTAAAATTCCATATTTTTGGAAATCAGTATGATGACTATATGATATTTTGTTTTTCGGCACGCAACAATTTCTGCATTCATCTACGGCTTCTTCAAATTGTTTTATCAAGCTCTACAAAGGGGTTTAAAATCGAAATAGAACAGTTTTCACGTTCAATTGGGAAGAAAAATCCCAGACATTTTTATCAAAAAATGAAACATTCACGAGCAATCTCATTTTAATAACTCTCAACTATACAATTATTCTTAATACATCCTCCCGGGTGGCGCAGTCATTTAAGCGCTTCGTATCTCACCTCTTTGGCCCCGGTACGATCCTCGGACGCAGCACCGTAAATCCGTAGACCGAGTCAAGTCCGATCGAGTCCGAGTCAGATCCGAGTCCGAGTCAAATGACCGAGTCACAGTAGGCAGTTGTTTACTTGTGAACTCTGGTCATTTATTGACAATGTACTCTCAGATACGGTTAGTTTTTCTTTAAATTTCCGGTTAAGTTTATGTACGATAATATGCGTCCTCGTCTGTGATGTAATAATCGAGTTTGGTGTTCTCACGGACGAGCTGGAACGAGCCTCAACTTGTAAACAGAAGCAGAAACGGGGGAGGCTGAAAGATTGATCCCGAACGAGATGTCTAAATCCCGAACGAACGCTGTCTAACCACGCGCTCGCTATTTCGCGCGAGAATACGAAACTTGCCCTTTTTTCGCACGTAAAGGAAACCATGGCCGTACGAATCAGTTCATCGGCTCGAGTGGGGAGTTTTCTCGATCTACGAAAATGTTGTTTTTGTGCCTAAAGAAATATGAAATAAACTTATATAATCAACCTACATTATGTGTAATGTATTCATAACTTTGCGCGTGCTTGGCGAGATTTCAGACTTTTTCTTCACCGAACGCAGCAGCTGTTGGAATTCACTTTGAAAGGCTTTGCAAACGAAAACAACCATGCACGAGAAGAATACCAAACTTACGTGAAAGAAGGAGGGAAAAAAACAAAAGAAAAAGAAAAAAAAAAGAAAAATGAGTAACTCGGTCATTTGACTCGGACTCGGACTTGACTCGGATTTGACTCGGTCAACCGGTGAACTCTATGTGGGTTGAGTTTGTTGGTATTTCGCCCTTGCTCCGAGGGTTTTTCTCCGGTTTTCCTCTCTCCACAAAACCTAATACGCTAAATTCCAATTCGATCTGTGAATTAACCGGGTTATGACTTTGATCAGCCCTTATGCCGGGTTGTTTCAAGTTTCGAATCAGTTGGCAATTCCGATCCACAGCGGAAATGCCAGTTTCCATTGGCTTGAAAACCGTAGAGTAGCTGCTATTGAATGTTACGTGAGTGCAGGTGCAGGGCAGCGTATTCGTGTCTTATGCCACAAACAAGATCATGCCGTCGTTTCTATCCTAGCGTCTGGTACAGACAATACAATAAATTAAACCGATGCCAGGAGTCACAAAATTCTCCTGAAATTAACTAGTTGATTTAGAAATTGAGAGCCATGCAGAAATTAAAGCATTAACTATTCAAATTATTCAAATTTACGTTGAAATCAACCAGAAGAGTGGTTCGGGGGGAGTAGTGCACGAGACCGAAGAAGGTTTACGAATCAGAAGAGTGGTTCAGGGGGAGTAATGCACGAGACCGAAGAGGGTTTACGAACCAGAAGAGTGGTTCAGGGGGAGTAGTGCACGAGACCGAAGAGGGTTTACGAACCAGAAGAGTGGTTCAGGGGGAGTAGTGCACGAGAACGAAGGCGATCTACGAATCAGAAGAGTGGTTCAGGGGAAGTAGTGCACGAGACCGAAGAGGGTTTACGAACCAGAAGAGTGGTTCAGGGGAGTAGTGCACGAGACCGAAGAGGGTTTACGAAACAGAAGAGTGGTGCAGGGGGAGTAGTGCACGAGACCGAAGAGGATCTACGAACCAGAAGAGTGATTCAGGGGGAGTAGTGCACGAGACCGAAGAGGATCTACGAACCAGAAGAGTGGTTCACGGGGAATAGTGCACGAGACTGCTGAGGGTATACGTAGCAGTTTGTAAGTTACAGACCCCATCTGGCCTAGGCATGTGTTTGGCTCATAGCTTGCGTCTTTGCCTTACCTATGATTCTGTGGAATATTTTACTTTTGTGAGGAGAAGTGACCCCGCAAGCGTTGTGTCCTACAGAGCATTCCATTGTTGCTTCGCTTTAGCAAGCTATGGTGGTCACTTCTCTGAGCTCGGGTCATTTAGTCTTCAGTAATCGTTTGTTTCCCACCTGCATTTTGGGCAATTGTCACCTGCTTTAGTCCATATTGCTAAACAGTTGACGCAAAATCAAGGCAGTAGAAATGAGTGAAGCAGGAACAGGCCAAGGATCTTGAGATGGATGAGATCCCGAGCTCGAGGGAAGTGCTGATCACCATAGGTGTGATACGGAATTGACTGTGGGCAGATGGAACATTGTTTGACCTTTGGGACACTGAAGGGTATGTGGCAGGATCAGTGAGTAGTGTGGATAAGGATTGTGGTGTATAGAAGGAAATGGGAATTGTGATGTGCGGCGCACCTTTGTGCCATACATGGACAAGACAGGGCGTCACTATCCCTTATCTTAATGCTAATGAAGTCAGCGCGAGGGATAATATAATATTGTTCTTCCCTCTTCTTGCCACAGGAAGCCCGGGCTCGTCCCTCTTCTTACCACAGAAATCCCGGTTTCACAACTATTTTATTGTTATGAAAAAAGATGCGAAATAGAGTTTCCTGTGGTAAGATGAGAGAAGAGTAGGGGTCTAAATTCAACCTGTCTTATTACAGGTCCGAATATAGCCTCATAGGAGGCTCTTGTTAATTTCAAAGAACCTCACACGGTGAAGGAAACACTCCCGCAATCATTATAATTAATATTAATTACTTTTGTATTGCCTTTTGTTGGTGTTATTGGAACTCAGAGTATAAGAAATGACTAGAACAGCAAATAGTTTGGATAGCAGGAAGAGTAATCGACACATAACGTTTTTCTCATGAAATGTTTAACAAAATGTTATAGTGAGAAGCTCAAAAAGAGATCAGGAATCTTAGACTAGTGGACAAGCCACCCTTTTGGGTTTTTTGGCCGTCGACGTACGTGCAGTGTTTTGTACTTTTTTAGCAAGCGAACAGAAAACCCCTACATTCCTTAATATACGATATCCCGATACTGACTAGAAGTTTTATCGAGGCTGGCTCGAAGGCCTACTTATTTGCATTTACAAAGACAGCGCTTTTGCTTCAGTTAACTAATATTGTAAGAATGTTAATATTGACCCAGCCAGAGATTAAGCCCGCGACTCCCGCATAGCAGACCGGCTCTCTGCTACTGAACTAAATAGCCAGAACTCTGTATGGATTGATCTTAGAACCATATCTGCACTTCACAGTTATCTGATTTAAGTTTCCATCTTTTCATGTTTCAGCCGGAGCTAGATACGGATGCGGATACGGATGCAGTCACAAATATCGAGAAAATGTCTGTTCATTTCATCATTTTGCGATCTCGGCTACTCCGATGCCTATTGAAACTAGACCTTTTTGATGAAAGACATGAGTGAGGTGATACGATTTGGTGCCAGATTCCAAAATAACAATATATAAACTGATAAAATGAAAACTTAGAACGGCGTCGATCGTGTTAATTGTCTTCTACTCAATTTAATGCCCCGTGTGGTCTATTACAAAATATCATTAAAGTGGGATTTGAGTTTGACAATCGAAAAGAAAAAAATACAAGTAAATATACCGAAAGCAATTCGTATAATTAAGGTTTCAAAAATGACAAGCAACAAATCAGATTTGTTTTATGTTCTTCCTAACATGGAGAATATTTCAGTTAAAGAATAATCCATCGGCTTAAGGCTTACTGTGCCAAACATCTGTTGAATTTAATTGTTTTGTTGTCTAGCTAAAAATAGTTCATAGTCAAAACTGGTGGACGATGTGATCAATATCTCCGGCCTCTGCTTTCAAAAACACGTACGAGTAATTTCTAGTCCAATTTCTAGAGTACAATTTGTTTCCCAGCCTATCACAAAACTATGTAGTGATAGCAACATTAATTGCATTTCAGCATGTTTTGAACCATTAGCTCAACTAAAATAACTTGAACAAACTAATGCTTGACACAGCTTTCAAACCCGGCGGTGAAAAACATTAGCGCTCCATGCGTGCTGACGGAATGATGATGTCGTCTGGTTTAATTATCACTTTATCTGGCTTCCTTTTTGGCAAATAAACATTACGGTCCACAGTGGGTTTACGTATGAGTGCTTTTTTAAGACCAAATTCAATTAAACTGTTCTCCGATATAATGACATTCTATGGTATTGAAACATGTAAATGGCTGCGATCACAGCTAAACTCAGAGAAACTGCTTTATTATCTTTGCATCTTGTCTGGAATGATTTCCTAACGAAAGTTGGAAAGGCGTAAACGCTTTCTTTCCATTTGTGCTATTAGATCTCTCATTGACCTCAAAAAGCTGAAGTAATAGATCTTATCAGAAGTATTCCGGTTTCGATAGATCAAGATCCATACACATATACGAAAACCTTTATAATTACCATATAAAAAGACCATGTCGACATTAGGGGTCTAAATGTGTGTAAAGCTTGAACGCTGTAAGTAACGTACAGTAGTTAAAGTGATTTGATCACGAAATTTAAGAGATTTATATGAGAAAATGAAATAAAAATGCAACAACTATTGCATTGGAAATGGCTGTAACTCAACAGCGATTCTCCACGTTGCTCTAAAACTGAACACGTGATCGATTATAACGTTTAGATATTATCAAATCGTAGCACTATCTTCCCTATATACAAGTTATGCAAATCAGGGGATGGGCATCATGAATATATAGAACTTTGAAAGCGAAGTGCCGCCGGAGGAAAAGTAAGGGTTGTTTAGGGATTAGAACCGAATATTCGAGGTATGAAACTGACTTATATCACATTTGGCGAGGTTTTCTCAAATAGAAAAGAGGTTTAAAATTGAGTTATAAACTTCCCTGTAACAGTTATAAACCTCAGATTTATGATTTAATTAGTCTATTGTTGAACGGGTTTATACCAGAGTTTCACCCCCAGAAAACCGTGTCAAGTGTGATATAATAGCACATATACCCCTGCATGCATACACTGATTTGGAAGTACTAAAACAACTGCTGAAGCCGGGTTTCCCTTAAATTCCAATCCTATTCAGAGCATGCATGTTTGCACGTACTTACGTTATGATACGCACTACGATGGTACGAGCCTTTTATAATAATAACAACAACAACAACAACAACAACGATAATAATAATGATGAAGATGATGATACGATGGTGATAATGTGATGATGATGATAATATAATAATAATAATAAATCTTTTGAGAGGAGGCCTCCGTCACTTATGTAAAAGTGGTTTTCAGGAGGGTCCTCTGTAACATAAAATTAAAAATTAAAAGACAAAATGGACATGGAATAATAGATAAAAGTATTAATAAGTAAAGACGATCATAAAAGATAAAACTAGCATAAATACTGATTAATTAAAAACTTATTTATATTCTTTTAAAAATCAACTTAGGTGATCGCTCGTGCCATCGTAGTGAGTATGATATGATGATGGGATTAACCAGTGTCGCATCCACGAGGTGCTCTTCGTCCTCTGGTGGGCCTACAATTTTACGAAATAGTTTCACAAAGACAGCACCTACTACTCAGTTATTTTAAGACCTTGAGTGTTGGTACGGTCGGAAACCACGACCACCCGCACGACCGACTGGCGCTTTACCACTGAGCTAACCTGGAGGCGGAGGTGGTTATCAATATGTATCCACAGGTAACTCACAGAGGTTAAACACATGTTGATATTTTACCCGGCCCATGCACGTTTGAACACGAGAACCAAGAACATCTTAATAGGACGCGCCCAGGAATGTCACCTGTGTGATTTTGGTATGAGGACATCTTTATATACGCTAATGTATTGGGTCACAAGATGGTAAGTACCGACGTCCTCGGATACCTCCTTCCCCTTTTTCTTCCCCCTCTCCCTTCGTCCCTTTTTCTTTGCCCGTTACCTACTCATTGCCCCTGGGTATCCGAGGATGAATTACCCAATAAATGAATGAATAAGTAAGATATGGACCTATTTACTAAAGTAGCACTTCCAACGAGAATCTATTCTGACATGCGAATGACATCCTGTGTGTTCTACTAACCTCCAGGCTACAACAACGGCGGACGACCTTATATCAGTTACTCAACTCACTCTCATCCAATTAACAGCATAACACTGATACTTCCAAATATTAATGCTTGGAAAGTAGACAAAGTAATGCTACTCTCTGAAAACCACGTTTTATACTATTCCCTGATTTTAATATAAAATATTTAATTTTTTTGCAAATCAGAATAGAAACCCAAACAGGCAACACATGTCGTATATCCTTTTTGTTCTGAGGGTTATACAACATTCAAATAAAACAATTTCAAAATGTGAGGGTAATGTGTGTGGTGGAATAACCGCAAGAGTATTTTACTTAATTGTTGTCAACTTTTCGAAGCAAAAGTATAAATACTATTTGTTAGTATTGTGTCTGCACTCAGTATTGTAGACCCGGCCTCCCGGTTAGCTCAGTGGTTAAACGCCGGTCTGCTGTGCACGAGGTTGCGGGTTGAAACCCAGGCCAGACCATCACTCAGGGTATTAAAATAACTGAGTAGAAGGTGCTGCCTTTGTGAAACAATTTTGGCGTTCTCGAGCTGCAAATGGTTAGACCTTCACGTCTTCTCGGATAAGGACGTTAAAACGTAGGCCCATCGGTGGATGAAGAGCCACCTATTGGATATGCCACTGATTATTATTATTATTAGTAGTAGTAGTAGTAGTAGTATTAGTAGTATTATTATCACCATCATCATCATTATTATTATTATTAGATAATGAGATATTGTTTGGCAACTAAACTGAGTGGAAACAATAGGCTACAAACAGCTGCAAGGCCACACATTGATCACACAATCAGCTTGGAGAAATGAACGGAATGCGACAAGTGGTGGAGTTGGCCTATTGATCAATAAAGCAGCAGAGAGTGCACTTGCTGATGTTAAGTCCTTTAATAGGAGGATTATCATAGCCAAATTCAATGGAAATCCCGCAACAACAGTTATTATAAACTACACCCCACAGGAAGGTACAGAGGATGCAAAAGAACACTACGCCAACCTTGCTGATGCTATCAAGGAAATACTTAAACACGATCTACTGATAGTAATGGGTGACTTCAACGCACACATTGGTACAGAAGATGCACAATTCACTTACCATGAGAAAACAAACAAAAACGGACAACTACTGCTGGACCTGGCAATGGAGTGTAACATGTTGATTACAAACACAAAGTTTCAGAAGAAGAAGGGGAAACTGTGGACCTACATCTCTGACATGACAAGTCATAAAACCCAAGTAGACTACATCCTGATAAATAAGAAATGGTCAAATTCGGTAAAGGATATTGCGGCCTACAACATCTATGCCAGCGTTGGTTCGGATCACAGAGCATTGATGGCAAAAGTAAAGATAAGTCTGAGGACACGCAAGACCCCACAAAGGAAAGCAGCCTACGACTGGTCAGTATTTCGAACAGACACGGATCTTCAATACAGATATTCCGTTGCTGTCCAAAATAGATATGCTGCATTGTGTGAGGGCAGGCAAGATGCCACACAAACTTATGGAAATCTTATTCAAGCCAACGAAGAGACTGCTGCGGAGCTTATATCAAAAAAGAAAAGGAAGCAGAGGAAAAAGACTTCTGATGATCCAAGAATCAACAGGCAAGGAAGAACACACAAAAGTCATTTGCAGAATACCAAGAAGACCAAACACCAACCAATGAAACCAACCTTCAAATGCAGAAATCACTACTGCAGGCAGCGTATGAGGAAGTCATGGAAGAGGAACTGGCAGATCAAATTCTATAGGTAGAAAGTATGGTTGCTGCTAACAGATATCGTGAAAGCTGGAGAATAGTGAATGAAATCACAGGTAGGAAGCAAGGGAAGATTGGAATCCTAGAGGGTAAGAACAAAGAAGAAAGGATAAAGAACTGGCATAATCATTTCAAACAACTGCTAGGAGAGGAACCAAAGATAGATGGGGAGGATGAGGAGTTCAACACTGTAATAGATGGCATTGAAATTAGAACTGATGAATACAAAAAGGCAAAATCAAAGATCAAACAAGGAAAAGCATCAGGACCGGATAACATCCCACCAGAAGTCATCAAGAACTGTGATCTTGATGAAATTATCTTAGGTTTTGCAAACAACCTACTAATTAATCAAGAAAAGCCGGAACAGTGGTCACTAAGTGACATAATTCCCATACCCAAAAAAGGAGACCTAAGCAAAGGTGGGAACTACCGTTGTATCTCACTAAATGCAATAACTGCCAAACTCGTAAATCGACTGATACTGAATCGTATCCAACCTGCACTTGATCCATATTTACGACCCAACCAGAATGGCTTCAGACCAGGAAGGTCAACTACTTCGCAGATACTTGCTCTGAGACGTTTAATCGAAGGGGTAAAGTCAAACAATCTTCCTGCAGTGATACTCTTCCTGGATTTTCGAAAAGCATTTGACAGCGTACATAGAGGACAAATGCTCAAGATTCTCAAAGCATATGCGATACCTGATGAACTTGTAAAGGCGATTGGAAAGATGTACGAAAACACTCGAGCAAAAGTTCTTTCTCCAGATGGGGAAACAGAAGAGTTCAACATTGTAGCTGGAGTTCTGCAAGGTGACACACTGGCACCATACCTCTTCACGATAGTACTGGATTATGCCATGAGACAAGCGATAGAGAAGAATAACAACCCTGGATTCATCATAGAGCAGAGAAGAAGCAGAAGGCATCCAGAAGTGAAGGTAAATGACCTTGACTTTGCAGACGACATAGCCCTAACTCTCAACCTGATCGAAGAAGCACAGAAGGCGTTGATAGATGTTGAAAATGCAGCAGCGAAAGTTGGACTGCACCTAAATGCCAAGAAAACAGAGGTCATCATCTACAATCAAGAAGTAGAGGATATACGCACAAAAAAGGAGGAGAAGATCAAGGTGGTCCAAGACTTCAAATACCTAGGTTCCTGGATCGACGACTCTCTGAAAGACATCAACACTAGAAATGCACAAGCCTGGACAGCATGCAACAAACTGAGCAAGATCTGGAAATCCGGCCTAAAGAAAGAGATGAAGATAAGACTGTTCATTGCAACTGTAGAAAGTGTTCTGCTGTACGGCTGTGAAACTTGGACCATCACCAAAACCACAGAGAAAATGATAGATGGCACTTACACGAGGATGCTGAGAGCAGCATTGAATGTCTCCTGGAGAGATCATGTCACCAATGATCAGCTATACGGGTCTCTTCCAAAGGTGTCAGTTAAGATTAGGGAAAGGAGGTGAGGCTCGCTGGACACTGTGTAAGGCATGAAGAAGAGGAAGCATCAAAACTTGTGCTATGGCAGCCGCATGGAGGGAGAACCAACAGTGGAAAGCCGAAGAGGACTTATATTGACACATTGCTTGATGACACTGGGTTAGCAACAACTGGAGAAATAAGAACTGCAATGATGGACAGAAGTGACTGGAGGAAGAGGATTCATATGGTCTGGGCTAGCGCCCGACCTAACTAACTAACTAACTAAACTGAGTGGTTTTCATATCAGAAGGAATTAAGAAAAATACGAATACTAACATTAAACATTGATTATAGAATTTATTAGAAGCATTTACTTAGAGTTTGAAATTGCTGGCCAACGTCTGTAAGACATAAACATCAAAACTAAAAAAAAAACACTACGAATTAACAAAACTGTCTTACTGTCAAAATGTGAATTGTTTTTTTAATTAAACTAATTATCCGATCGTCTTAGTTCGTTTTGAAGTTCCAAATGACCAATATAACCAAAAATACGAAAGATTTCATATAGCGTTTGAGCTCTCATAGTATCACCGAAGTCAATTCAATAAATGATGACAGCCAGGGCTAATGACAATATAGCAGCACTCCTCATGAAAGCGATAGGTCATTTTGAAGCCCAGGTCAACTGGAACGTATGGTTACGTTTATCTCGATAGCACTTTATACCGGGTCCAATATACCAATAATCTGAACAGCTCAAGTAAGCGCTCATGGCAGATATGGACGGTGTAAACACATTGAAATCCATTAATTATTGGTCTAGTATCCACTTGCACATTTGTAATTGACACAGTTAGTGCAGCTTTTCATAGAAAATATATGTTCTCCCTATGTGGTGTTTTAATAATATGCATGCAACGAGTTCTCGGATTTGATTGGCTGAATTTATGCTAAACACCAGTGCCAAATGTGTAATACCAGTGCCGAATCGTGTAACACCTCAGATGTGAACAAACTATATCCAACCAGAACTCAAGAATTGGATTGACTGGGAGGCGGCTGTGTCCAAACCTTTGCAACAATGTAGAACTATTACAAAGAGAGATTTTCACATTTACAGCCGGGAAAAGTTGAATAACATCACGACAAAAAACACAAATATGATGAATATTATTGACCGAGTAACCATATGGCTTTTTCGTGCAGTTCTGGGTTAATTTGAACTCGTGAGATTTCAAGAGCTCAAATTGTATTCTCCCTATGGGCTCGTGCAATGTTGATACTCTTTGAAAATCTCACTCGATCAAATTAATCCCGAATTGCACTCGAATCCATATACAAATAGCTAGCAAATATTTTTTAGAAAAAATAGTGATCATGAAATCGTGAGAATTGCTTTCGTGTCAGATCAGTCAGATCCAAACCCAGTATGTAAATGATCAATAGCTTTTTTTCTTATTATCTGACTTGCTCCATGCAATTCAGTAATGGTCCAGATAAGAACTGTAGTATAATCTATTGTTCTGCGGCAATGAGCCTCCCCCACATACGATTTTGCTTGAATATGCCTTTAGTGCTTTAGGAGGTGTCTACAGTCCAAACTACATCTCGAAAATAAAGTATTTTTATGCTATTGGCCCTTTTTTTCTGTGAAAACGCGGAGAAGCCACCATACAGCCAATCGGATATTGAGAAAACAAAGGACTTTTCAATCGCAAATTTGAGAACTTTCCCCACACACGATATTCTTCGAAATTAAACTATAGTTAGATTGTTCAAAAATAATTTCAAACCACAAAAGAATATCGAATGAAAGTGCATTATTTCGATGGGTTTCTATTGAATTTATAAGTATCAACCAATGAAATTACGAGAAAGAATAATAGAAAATTAACACCTTTACATTCCTTGCCGTAGAGCACTACAGTTCTTATCTGGACCATTACTTAAACGATATAGCTGAACTAGTGAAATTAGCCGGCTAATAAATAGAAACCAGTGTAACCACAGCAACGTTGAACTTATGTTCTACAAAATACTGGCCGCGTCCCCGTATTTTAAACGCTCTCAAGTTACTGTATACAGAGTTTGACTTTCACATTTGGCCGGTTTATGGACTAACGGCTATACAAATTCGATGCAGAGACTTGTGTCACGATGCAATTTGCATCTTTTGACAGTAAGATTCCTGTGTATTTTTTAACCTCTAAGAGGAAACAAAATGAAGTACGGATGTTCAGTAACTCGATTTTATTTGAAAACACCTTTCTACGAAACTTATTTGATGATGTACAGCGTTCAACATGTGATGTACTTTGACACCTAGACTAAGCGTGATCAGAAATACAAGGTAAAATCCCGGGGTAAAACGTACTATAAAAACGTAGAGCGTTCAAGCAAAGCGCGATCAGAAATAAGGTAAAAACGTACTATATGATTAAATTATTTATATCTCCTTTTTCCAAGAAGACCTCCCACGGCACATAATCAGTAGTAACTTGACATTCAGTCGATAGAATTCAAAGAACACGGGAGAGCAGTAATGTTTGATATTGCTTTATTATCAGTCAAGTAATCATAATTATACTTTTCTCGATCCTTTCATTAAAATTAAATTGCTGTTACAAATCTAAATAATTCCATTTAGATTTGTGCATGTACACTATCCACTGTAAGTAACAGGAGAGTTATATTTAATTCCTCTATGTAAAACATTACATTTCAGGATCCTGGTATTTGGAGTAAATACATGAAACGTAAATAATATAGATTATTTCTATTAAGACGAAATTCGTAACTTTTTTATTTTATTTTTATTTAAACAATGACTTATCTTAGCTGTAGTTAACCCGCAAATTCCTGCCATCTTTTTCTAGAAATAGTTATTGAGACTATAGAGCAGACCATTATACGTATTCTTCCCTCCTATTAACGTTTGTTATACTGGATGGTTTCCCTCCTATTAACGTTTGTTATACTGGATGGTTCTATTACAAACCATGTGAAAAATGGTGCATTTGCATGACAATTTGTGGGTGTTTTGAAAGTGACATTGACATATTTTTACATCAGAATTAAGTAATTATTTGCCCATATCTTGGTCAGTTGATAGGAAAAAACGACACCTGCGAATTGCCAATATACGAGGAACAAATACTGCGGATTCGTACAATTGTATTCTGGAAAATGTGTAACTTGTCCGCGTCAGCATTCTTTACTTAAAGCCAACTTTCACATTTGTAATATAATTACTTAGAATGTTATCTTATTTCTATGACAACATAAGTTATCCAGCTTGGAGCTGAAGAGTATAGTCCATTCACAGACCGCCGCTCAGTTTTGTATCAGATCACAATCAGTAACGCCTTGACAGAACATTCCGTTCAGAGGACTCCGTCAAGCCAGCGGTTAAAAACGTGTCAGTGATCGTTAAATGAATATGTTTTATTGAAAAGAAAACGCTGACATATAGAATGTTCCAGTCATTTTCTCTAACCTCAAGCAGTTGTACCTAACAAGCTTTTAAGCAAAAAAACTCCCACAAGGGCAACTAATTTAAATCTAAAGCATAGAGCTTTCTATGAAGTAAGGTTCATTTAAACTCATCACGTTCATTCATAGCGTAATCATTTCTTCTTAAAGCGGGCGGGCGTCTTTCGGCAGGTGTCTTCTCATGCTCATTACATCTCTCGTATCCGTTCCAGATATTTCTCCGCCCTCCACACAGTTCATTCGTCTTGTTTGCACTGATGTCTGGAGAGAAACACCGCATAGGGCTTTGTATGAAGTAAGGTTCATTTAAACTCATCGCGTTCATTCATAGCGTAATCATTTCTTTTTAAAGCTGAAATGTGGCATACAAAACCGTCTTTCGGCGCTACTACTAGACCGAATACTTCTCATGCTTATTCCATTTCTCGTATCCGTTCCAGATATTTCTCCGCCCTCCACACAGTTCCTTCGTCTTGTTTGCACTGATGTCTGGAGAGAAACACCGCGACCTTTAAACACGCCTTTAAATCCTTGTCTGTAGTTTTCGCTAAAAAGAAAATACATACAAGGGTTGAAAGCAGCGTTGGAATACGCCAAGAAAAGTGCCCAGAAAAACAAGTCCCCTGAAGAGCACTGCGTGTTCGGTGCCCATTTAAACGTGGCAAGATACGTTATTGTGTTGAGGGGAAGCCAGCAAATCGCAAAGAGAACAACCACAGCAATGACCATGCGGAGTACGTTCCTGTTTCTCTTCGCCACGCTCCTCCTGTTGCGGAAAGAGTCATGCCCAGGTATTTTCTGTCGGCGTAAACTGACAAGGATAGCTGAGTAGAGAATTACTATCAGAGCCAATGGAAAATAAAACAATGTGATGGAGCCAGCAAGAAAATAGTCTACAGTGAGCGCAGCCTCGTTTGGTAGTGGAAGCCATGTATAGATACAGAAAGTCTGGTTATTTCTGTTGTCTAGTCTGAAGGTAAAGAAGTAAGGCGAGTGAAAGCCCATAGCGACGAGCCACGTCATGCCTATGACTGCAGAGTGCATTTTCGATGATATCGTCGAAGTCTTCATCGGGAACATTACTCCAAAGAAACGATCAAAAGCGATAACGACCAGGCTCTGTATCGAGACTGCAGTCGATATATCTTGAAGAAACGCCACGCACTTACAAGTCAATTCTCCTGATATCCCTTCAATGAGCCATCGATTAGAGCCAGCGTACACCTCAACCATACGCTTCGGGATAGCGATAGACGACTGCAGTAAATCTGACACGGCCATGTTCACGATCAAGTAATTCACGGTCGTTCTCATGCTATGATTCTTGTAGACAATCATAACCACCACCAGATTTCCCACTAGCGATAACACCATAACACAGGAGTAAGCCAACGTCTTGAACACTTTGCCTTCGGTGCTAGGTTCAGTTTGTGGGCAAAGCCCTTTAGGAAGCGATGTGTTCACGGTAGAGTTGTTCATTTTCAGTAAATAATCTCTGTGACTGGTTGTATCGCGTGTTCGTTTCAATACCACCTCTTGATAGGCACCTGCTGATGGCAACGCTGAATGGTATTTTCTTCCCGGGATTTTGGTGTTTTAACTAAAGCAGCCTTACTTCCTTTTTTTTTTAAATCAAAGCGATTAAGAGGATGGACTTACGTGCCGGAGAAACGACATCATCGGCGATTTCAAATACAATTCGTAAGAAGTCGATAAATGATAATTACACCTCCTCCGAGATTATAGCCAGTTCCTGTGCAGCATTCTATAATGCGATTTTTCTAACTTGAAGAGCTTCATACACTGCATACAGTCAAAACAGCTTCAATTTGTTTCAGAACAGTGTTCCTGTTGACTTCCGGGGTACTCTTGGGTTCATTACAAGCGCGAGATGCCTTCGGCTGAGTGAATTTACACAAGTGAATCGGCCGGACAACAAAAAATGACGAGCAACTTTCCAATTCTGTGCCACAGCTCTGGTCGTATTTGTTGTTACCTGACAAAGTATACACATGTCATATGTGGCTGGTAAATAAAGAATAAGGCGTTATGACAGCTGTGTAACAACTTATGAAAGCTGACAAATCCAAACGGTTAATATGTACTCAAAATTTCAAACGCTTTCATTGGTCGAAGGTTCGCTTGTGACCTTAACTAATGAACGAAACTGTTTCAATTGCAGACCGCTTTTAGTGGCCTGTCTTCAACCGGAAGCTCATTGACATTCTTACCTCAACAAAGTTATAAGCTTCAATCAATTACTCCAAATATGAACGCCAATTTGATGCGTGATGGACATGTGGAGACAAGGCCTCTTATAGCTGAACCAAACCAACCTCGGGTTGTATCATTAATACGAGAATAAAACAACAAACAATGTGGAGTATATTGTAGAGCGTTTTTACGCCAGCCTTCTAAAGCAAATGTACCGGTCTTCACTCTTTCTTCAAAAGTAGCAATTATGTAAAAATTAGAATTTTTGAAATGTAAATGATACTAATAACATGAATTGTGGAAATGCTAAATTAGAGACAGGATCTTAAATCAAATCTCAGCCATTCATTTGTTCAGTCCAAATCAGCCAAACCGGCCGTTATTCCAATCGTCAGATAGTTTGGCGTCTAGCGATGGTTGGTCCATGCAACTAATTTACTGCTTAAATAACGAATAAAATATGAAAAATTTAAACAATAATTAGAATAGCAAAATACGAAACATTCATTGTACATGTATCTTAATTCTGCCTCAAGTCGTGATTTCTTTTTGAAATTCATTCCTTAGTGATGAAACCCAAATTTAAATTATATAAAGCTGCAGATTTAAAAATTCCAGTATTGCACACGCGAGAATTGATAAACACAATATTATAACTAGTGTGTTTTCTTATTTTATTTTATTTATTTTTTACATCGGAAGGGACGCTTTAAGGCGGGAAAGTTGCCTGAATTGTCTTTTCATATATATTTGAGGGCAGTTGTTTCTTTTCTTTCGATGGACAAAACTTAATAAGCTGTGACAAATATCTAAAGACATGTTTTGAAATACAGACTGGAACTCTATGCGAGAGAGATGGGTTAGGGTTGTAAAATATGAAAACATTTTGTTTCGACCTTGCTGTTGACGACTTCAGTCTTTGTAATAATAGAATAATTAGAAAACGACAAATATACAAGGGAAAAACGATTTCGAAATGCTAAAGATAAATGATGATCATAGCAACAACTAACCGGACCAATTACGGAGAAGATCTCATAGGATATTTGAAGGGGTAATCTTTGATTTTGTCTGTGCCGTGATGAAATCTGCTCGAGATAGGGGAAGGAAATGTATCATGATAAGCAAGACTGAAATATTGAAAAATAAAGCTTTCAGCATATTAAATAAAACAACGGATGAGCAGCTGTATTGTTTAAATGAAAACTCAGAAGAAACCAAAGCAGCCAAATGAAAAATCACCTAATCTTATTTTGATTGCAAAATGGAAACATCCAATCGCCTCATGGTGTGTTCAGCAAGTAAACACAGTCACCATTGGCTGCGCATGCTAGCTATTGTGAGATAACTTGTGAGATATTGTATTCGCGCTCGAGTTGAAAAGGAAAGAACTGTCAACTGTATACGGTACACAGAGATGAAATGCGGTGTAACTAGGACATAAGTATTCCTCAGTAGGGCACGGAGGTTTAAACTCTCGCAAAGCCGGAGTATCATTTATTATATTATTTGAGATCATCATTCAAATATAATCTAAACTCCCAGTTATAAGTCCCCCCGGTTTCATTTCCGATTCCCTGTTTCATTCAAGGATGTATACTCGCTTTTGGTGAGCACGTGTGATATCTAACCTACATCCGAGTGTGACCATCATGCAACATATCTGTTACATGACCTCCATATTTCCCGCGAAATGTGTATTGCTGCTGGGTTTTAAGGTTCAATAAAGCAGTGGCCTTGGTGGAGAAGTACAACACCATATCCCTCTTGTTTATTTTATTCGTCTGTTTATATATTTGTTTATTGACAGTTATATTATGGACTTTCACCTCCTTTGCTTCGCTCTGATGAAGTAGTGGCGTTCGGCATATTGGCTGCACCTCCGACCACGAAGAGTTGTGTAATCCGTTTATAAATACTTTTAGTCCAACAGTATATCATTATTTACACCTTCTTCTACATATACAAATGTTGGATGTACGTATTCTCTATCAGTTGGCAAGGTAAAACCTTTTAGAGCAGCTAAAACGATTACGCCAAAAAGCGCTTATCTGCATTCCACCAACCGATAGCAGCCTTACGATCACAAATTGTGCATTTAGTCGAACTAGTATCTCTTCACGTAACAACAATCGAAGATGAATTAAAAGATACTGAAATGTTATCAAATGTGTAATGATACTCGTACGTACGTGAGCCGCACTATCACTAGAAAGGCGCCTCGTGTGGTTATCGATATAGAAATTAAACAATGAACGAGATATAGAAATACTATGTTCCGCCCCTTTCCCATGGCTTGTGCTTATCTCTGTTCTCCTTTTTTCACGCTTTTTATTAATTTTACAGCACATATCGACGTGTGGCCATACCGCGCGCTAGCTTGTCTATATTCTAAATATCTTGTAATTTTATGAATCAATCTCTCTGTAGGCGCCTATAGTAACACCAAAAGACAAGCTGATATTTCCGATTTCCTTAAGTTCAAAAAAGCCTTGAAGGACTCTTCTAATTAACTTCAAAACAAAAGTCATAGACAAAGGGAGAAGCTCCAAACTTGAAGGTGCACGTGGAGACTTAATTAAACCAAAAGACGTAAGCCATGCACCGCACAAGTGATTCATAATTAGCAACTAAAAACATAGAAATACTAGCTACGATCGAGTTTTAACCAAGTTTAAGGTTCATTGTCCGTACTTTTAAACTGAAATGTGTGACTAAGAATATATCAAATTAGACTGTCTTGAGTTAGACGATAAGTTCAGTAGTGTGGTAGTTTCCCTGACAATTCCCACGCCAACCAGGAGGTCTTGTGATGTATGTGTTGAGACGGACTCTGAGAGTAAAGACCACTGACTAATGGCCTGGTGGCATTATTAAGTCAACAGGTTACACACTCGAACTCTATAACAACCAGACCCTTTATGCACGACAAAAGTACAAAAGAAATCATAAAGTATTACTTAATAAATGTGTTTATTATCACGATATGTTGGTGGAATTTTATTGTAAAGAGGGGTTTGATTTTCTGTGATATTTATATTTAAGTCCTAAACACTCTTGAGAAGTGTATATTACTCCCGCTACGAGACTGGATTCGTTAAAATATTTTTTTTATTGCTTCCTTCCTCTAAAAGGTGACTAGTACCCCAATTCACATTTTGATGACAACAAGTTCAACAGATATAATGTACATTGATAGTTTAACCATGTGGTGTGTAGCCCATATCGCGGTATACACCTGTAGTTATCTCAGTATAGGCCTTGTGTAACATTACATAATTAGATGCTTATGTGGCTATACTTGTCTGCATGTAATTATCACTTTCCCTTTATCTTTTCTTCTAATTTTCAGTATTGTATGAATATGGCGAAGCTAAATACGTCGATCAATCGATCAATAAATAAATCGATACATAAATAAATAAACAAACAAATGAATAAACAAACAAACAAATAAATAGACGAGAGAGAGGACAGGCTGTTATTGAGCTTAGACCCGATTCAAACGTCGAACGTTTCTTGCGCCGAACCCAATTAGATCAAAAGAAGCCGCCCAAAATTGTTTTGTTTCAATTGCATTCGTCGCATGAAAAGTTCGACGTTTCAGTGAATCGGGCCTTATAAGTACTGTCGAAAACCACTTTGCAAAGTCGATGATGTTTGCGAACCTAACAGTCAAAATAACACATAGAAATCCTCTATTCTCTTCAATGACGGTGTATTGGCAACAGAACTTGTACTGGTTTGTTTTCAATATTTAAAAACTCTACTGCAGTTAAATATTTTCGTGCGCCAAGGATTGTGGGTAAGAGTACGGGAGCCGCCATATTTTTCGGTACGGTGAATTGTATGGCGTGCCGTAAGACAGGTTCAAGGTTTTTATTTCCACAAAACAAAACAATCATTACATTTAGGACATGCGACAAAAGATATTTGCTAATGTGGAGGAGCACAAGCATAAAACCACGAGGGTTACCAAAGTTGCTTATGCCCCTAGAAAACGTATTTAAATTAATCTATATATAAGACAAATACAGGATATATAAAAAGTGAATGTAGATAGTGCACTAGGTCTAGTATAAGAGTGTGTGTAAACTAGACTGAAACAGAAATAAATGTATTTAAAAAAATAGGATTAAAGTAATAGAGTTTAAGTTAAGTATTATATCTACGAGAAAGAGCAAAAATAGCAAATAGCACAAACGACAGCTGTAAACGACAGAAATTTTTCATTAATACTCAGGAGGAAGTGCTAAAATATATTTTTTGTAATTATTTTTGAAAGATTTCAAGCTAGGCGATTGTTTTATATCTAAAGGTATATTGTTCCAAGTCTTCGCGAGGCTGCGAATTTGACACTAAATTTTCCATAATTTAGGTTCGCTCTAGGGATAAAAATATTCTTATTTGATCTCGATCGGGTATTGTATGTGTGGACCTCAGAAATTCTACTAAAAAGTGTATTGAAAGGTAACAAATTATTTGGATGTCTTAAAGCAAGTTCCCCAAGTTGTAATTTGGTTATTTCATAGGTCACAGAATAGCAGAAAGTTATTACACGCATAGCACGCTTCTGTAGAATATATAGAGCTAGGATGTAGATTTGTTTTATAAACACTACCTCATGTACTGGTACAGTAAGATAAATATGGATAGATAAGATAACAATACAAATTATTACACGCATAGCATGCTTCTGTAGAATATATAGAGCTAGGATGTAGATTTGTTTTATAAACACTGCCCCATGTCACTAGTACAGTAAGATAAATATGGATAGATAAGATTATAATACAAATTATTAAGATTTTACGATTGAGAAATTTACGACATCTATAAATGACACCAACTGATTTGGCAATTTTAACTGCTATATTATTTATGTGTGACTCCCAACTTAGATGTTCATCAACGAGAATCCCTAAAAACTTCGTTTTATCAATTTTCTTCAGATTTTTCGTAGAAAACGTGATATTTAAGTTTAAGGCATGCTTTTTCATATGTTTCAGTCTTTGCTGAGATATGAAAAACACAAAATTTGCTTTCGAAAGGTTAACAGTTAGTCTATTGGCTATGAGCCATTCCTCGAGCTCTTCGAGTTCTGAATTTATAGAGGATATAATATTTTTAATATTTTTGTGATGAATAAGGATATTCCTATCGTCAGCATAAAGGACAATGTGAGCCAGGCTATTAAAAGTTTTAGCATCATTCATGTAGATTAGAAATAGTATTGGCACAAAAATCGTGCTCTATTGTACACCACAATCTATTTCCATGGTGTTTGAGTTAACACCATCAATACATACAAATCGTTTTCGATTAGTTAGGTAACTTTCAAACCACAACTTTTCTTTACCAACGACGCCATAATATGTCGATCGGACTGCGATAATATATTCTACTAAGAAACTGGAATTCACGCTATCTTGAGATAAAAGCATTAGTTATACATAACACTTTCAACGAAATCAAGATCGAGTTATTTTTGACGTCATAGGGAGAATCACAACAACCTCCCAAAGCATTTCCTTGATTTCCAAAAATTCCAGACGTTTAATAAACATTCTTCACATAAACAATATTTTTTCATTATATTATTCTTCACTGTCGGGAATCATTCGGGATTTCTTTTCCTGTATAGCCTATGTTTAGACTCATTTATAAAAGGATTTTGAGCTAGAAGGTAAGTCACGTAGATTTGGTGCTTTCTTTATGAAAATATACAAATGTGCGTGGTAACGTGTGTTGACTGGTCGAAATATGGCACATAAACTTTTAAGTGAGTCAGGTTCAATAAGGCATTTTCATTTATAATATACATTCCATTAGATACTTCATAGAATAATGCATGTGTCTGGACGGGTTTCCTCAGTAAAGTATACGTGCATCAAGCACTAGAGTTATCCTACAGAATATCATTTGAAACGTCGGTAATGGATGTTTAGAAAGGGATTCCATTGACATTTACTGTTATGAACATTGATCTAAAGTGTGCACATTCAAAGAGACTAGAATAGCTGTTATTACGGCTGAGCCAAATGGACAGCGGTTTCACCCACCAGCCCTCATGAAAACGAGGCTTTCGGGTCAGCCATTTCAAAATGGTACAGAGATGGAGTCACGTTGAACGGAGATCACCAAGAAAATGATGCCCCAAACGATTATTTTCTAAAGAAAAGCAAGAGTAAATGTTAAGTGGTGTCTGTCCTTGGCCACTGGAGTAATTTGACGGAATGTTTTAGCAAGCTTGTCTTCAAAAGCTTCTTGGGTCCGTAAAGTCAACAACTCACACGCCAACTCCTCTTCGCATTCAGCCTTATCAAATCGGTTAGTCCATCCTTAGGCCACTCAGCGTATTACAGTCGCTACTAGTGCATCGAATGAAGTGACAGGAATGATAAAGCAGGGTAAAACGAGGATATTTCAAAGCAAATTTCACTCAAACAAGCCTCAAACGAGTCGATGACCCGATAAGATGGGTGAAACCGCTGACCGTTTCATGGAATTTGGCTCAGCCGTAATAACAGCTATTAGATATACGTATCTGTAGGTGATCAAATGGTAATGTATCCAATGTACGTTCAACTCTTTTCAGACAAACAGACGACAGAGTTTAAACAATGTCAGGGAACAAAGGAAAAGACGAGGCAAAATGAAAGAAGAGGGAGATTGGAGGAGAGGAATTACTCCACTCTCTAGCTAGAGCCTGGAACAGGCTGATAAACAATTATACCTTGCTTTTAATCAGTTTATTTTCTTTTTATTTCGAGCTACATCGCCTATGAAATTGCAACATAGTACGTACATACATATACATACATATACATACATTATTACACACATACACGCTTACGTTTTATTGAAGCTCCCTGAAAAGAGCTTTTCATCTACAAGTCAATACATATATGAATAAACTGATACTATATATGACAATATGATAAAAATCTGAAAGCTGAGAAAAAGGAAACCTAATAACTATTAACTATTACAAGAATATGATAACTACTATGATATATTGAAACTATGATTACTACTTAAGTTCCCAGATAAGAGAAAGTTTGAAAGTATTTTTATAAAAATCTTTGTACGCAACTTTGCTATGCATGGACATACGTTTGGCATAACTTATACTCCATGTCAAAAGAGTTAGACACCATTTCCTAATTTTGGTGGGATTCCTTTTTTCTTTTCTTATTGGTCTCTTGTTTTCATGTGATTCTTATTGTTGCCAGCAATATTAGACGTTTGAGCCGCTGTCAACGGTACTACATTTGGTGATGCGGTAATACAACAACAACAATTTATTATACCCTTACAAAGTTTGCAAATGTGACGAACTATTAATTGTAAGAAAATACATATTTAAAGTGTTCCAGAAATAACTGGAAAGTTAAAAATGCCAGGAGCCAGTTTACATGAAATTGAGAGGAGGACATGACACAAATACATACACATAATTATAGAAACTATTCTATTTTGTCTAGTTGTTTTAATTTACAATACATACGGTACGATTAATATACAGCGTTAATAAATATGACGAGAAAGTACAAACTCAGTCTTATTTTCTCTAGGGTAATAGGTTTGTACATTAAAAAAATGCATAAAAGCTAATATTTGCTTCAGTAGAAACTCATTTTTGAGTTTTTGTTTGAACGGGCGAAAGGGGGAAAACTTAATGTCTTCTTCGACTGAATTCCATACATACATACATACATACTTTATTATATGCTTCCAAAAGGGCTTTTCAACATATAATTACATGGTTTGATTAAGAATATATTTAAAATGTTATTTAAAAAGTAGTAAACAATATATAACTTATGTAAATGAAATAAAATGTAAATGTTATAAAATATAAATGTTAGTCTACTTACTTACTATTAAGACCTAAAAACTGTAATTACTAAATAGATAATGGTCTAAGACGTACTGTATAAAAATGCCTTGATCATCTGATCTTTTAATTTGTTCTTGAAGGCACGAAGTGACGGTACCTGTTGTAAATCTGTGTCCAAATTATTCCAGATCTTTACAGCTCTGTAATGAAACGACCGTTGTCCTGCAGCAGTTCTGAAAAGGGGGATTTGCAATATCCCACAGTTGCGTGTGGAGTGATTATGCACCTTCGTGCGTTTTACGAACTTTTGGTCCTCGAAATCTGATATTGGATAGTCCATAATTGGTTCTCGCTCTGGGAAGATAATAAGACTGTAGATCATGTATTATAACTATGGACACTACTAACTGAATTTTAAAAAAGTATTGAAAACAGGAATTACATCAAACCCAGTTGCTTTAGCAGATGACAAGTGTTGAAGTAAATTTAAGACACAACGGACTTATTTCTGTAAATGATAATCTCTTACAACTGGCTTTATGAAATCCCAAAAATGAGCTTCATCTTGACTTATCTCAGCTGCAAGTTTAGGCTCAATTTCTGAAAAGTATTTATTAAACGTATTGCAAATATCCTCAGGTGAATTTAAGGTGGCATCGGCCGTTTTAATTTCATTGACAGCTGAATGACTAACAGTTCCTTCCCAAGAGCTGGTTAATAACTTTCCAGGCTTTTTAGGTTTATCCCTGTCATTTTCAAATTAGTCCTTGTAGTATTTACTCTTGGCATTTCTGATAGCCATATTAGTTTTGTTTCTAGCAACTCATCTAATCGATGCCTTTCACGCATAAACGCCTTGGCTTCAGAACTAATCCAGGTTAGATGATGATTGCGTACCCAAGTGGATTTAAGAGGTGCATGAATATTAGCAACATTTAGAAAATACGTTTTCCACAGAGTCCAATACCTATTCGGGTCATCGATTATACCAAGAGCGATTCCCAAGGGACCAGAGAAAGGTCTCTAAGAAAGTCACAAGACTTAACTTTCTTGAAATTTCGAATTACCTTAAACTTCTGGTTGTGCTGTATTCTACGGGTGGTGTTAATTTCCCTTATTCCATAGATAAGAGAATTATCGCTAATTCCGACATGTGAAACCCCTGAACGAGCAATTTTATCCGGTACGTTAGTAATAAACACGCCAATTAAGGAGCTCGTGGAATTAGTAATCCGTCTTGGATCCTTGGTAACTTGTTTAAGCTGGTAGGGCTTTTGTATTATGGTCCAGCTTACTTCTGTCAAAGTTACAATTCAAGTCACCTAGGATATAGATATCCTTACCCTCCCAGTCTATGTTCTGAAGAAGGTTATCATAGGTATTAAAACATTCTACAGGAGAATTCGGCGGTCTGTAATAGAACAAACTATGAACGGTTTACAGTTTACAGACTTCGACGAGCACAAAAAAAAACCGCCGCCTCAACCGGCAGAGCATCCACCTGCAGGAGGTCAACTATACCTAATCCGCCACATAATATTGTACATGACCCAATAGAGGTTGGTATAATGTTAGAGAATATTCTCTAATTTTGTGCGGCTGGTATTTTGTCTTCAACACCATTCCTTTTGGTTGGAAGGCACGTGCCTATATCTACCATTCAATTGGAATGGCAGCGACTGGTTTTATTCGGATATTGTGGGTTTCTTGTAGTCAGTATATCTATGACCGTCACATTGGACAACTTCTACCCCCCTTTTCATCCAGTTCTCAATTTCAGCATCACTCATCCCTGCCGAATTGCCAGAAGCAGCTGCGTTTATCGACTCTCATAGATTTGGGTTATGTCGTTGGATTGAAGAAAAGCACCATCGTTTAAACATGCGATGTCACATTCCTGGACTTTATTTGTGATTCGGAGCGTCAGGCGTTTATTCTTCCTGATGACCAAAGAAAGAAATTCGCAGAACATCGGGAGGTCTTCAGAGTAAGTCCGTTTCCGTTAAGACTCTGCAAAGACTTGCCTGGAAAATAACCTCATTCACCATTTCCGTTCTAGCAACCCGACTTTATGCACGGGAAATATTCGCTGCTATCTCAAAGTCTACTAGATCATCACGCCCTATCAAATTATCTGTCGATCTTCGATCGAAAATCTAGTATTGGAGCCGGATTTCTTGATTCTTGCTAAAAGTTCCTTGCATGGTATGACGAGAAGCATGTCGTCGTACAAGTATTTTCGAATCAAACTACAGTTGCGGTGGGATTATCCAGGCTCCTTATCAATCAGCTTTTTCTACCCGCGATTATTGGAACCAGGATTATCGTGACCAGCACATAGTCATCAAGGAAGCCTGAGTTTTAGTTCACACCCTCCAAGCTGGCCGTAGTCTGGTAGCTAACTGTTGGGTGGATACTCATACGGATAGCCTCGCCTTCTTGCTTTCCTGGTAAAGGCAAGGTAGCAGGAATAACCGTCTTAACGATGCGACATCAGCGGAAAGGTACTGCGGGCGCCCTTTTAGCCGATTCAAATTGGCGGCTTATAGTGAGTGAGACTGTAGGTTCTTTATAGACCTTCCAACGCAAAGAAAACTGAAACTTTCTGTGATGAAATAAGAATAGAGAAGCGGAACGAGGGTTATATTAGCTTAAACGTAGCAATTGTGATTAAAAAGCCATTTTTTTAGGATTTGCCGGTCATCTCTCCGGCGTCTGTCTATCCAAATCCAGCTGCTTGGCGGCAATTATTTAGAGGAGAAAGGCCTGAAATCCAGTTTATATCCCAGCAAATATTGCTGGATGTAGGTTAACAAAACAAGATGGCGGACAGAAAAAAATATGGTGACGTTTCTCTCCTTTCTCGTCGAGTTTTCTTCGAAAATGTAATCATATATGGCGTCCTGGCACTAACATTATTTCGACAAAACTCAGACGTCTTTGGAAGTACTTTGGAGGACTGTTATTGTACGTTTTATTGGCGATATGGATGCATTGAACACTGCTTTATTGATATCGAGGCGAACAAATAAGCCTCACCGAAGACTTGTCGTACTGTTGTACCTCAAACTGTGCATGGGTTCAGCCAGATTACAGACAACAACATGGAGAACGAGGAGAATTTGAAGGGCGAAATGGACTTCACGGGAAAGTACTTTGCAGACGATCTGAGGGATTGTTTGTGGCCTCGGCGATACACAGCTTAATCCGTAAGTTATTGCATTGGTCTCGAGGCGAACTAATATCAAATCAAACTTAGAAGGTCTTCAAATTTGATTTTTTTTATGTTTTTCCTACATTTTCTTATACGAATCGACAGCCATTTTAGACACCGATGCGCATGTGCGCCGCCATCTTGTCTCATATTTCTGCCAATGGTCCAGTCACATTATGAACCTCACTCTATTGATCGTATGGCACTGGATTCTAATGCTCTCACCAACACAAAATGGGTACCTCTTAAAGGAGAACTGAACTCTAAATCAATTCGAAAACTATACAAACTTGTATTCAAGAGAAATAGGTCCTGCAATTTTATTTCTTTGTGGTGCACGTCTAAAAAGAAGAAATATGTTTTGAAGGTCAAAAATAGCCCATTCTCCGCTGATAAAGCTAGTTTGTGTGGCGGCTCAATTCATTGCTTTTTTCCTGTATCGTGCATACCAAGGAAAAACAACCACACCTTCAGCACAAAGAAAGCACAATAGTGCGCAATTATGAGTCGTTACTCCATCTATTAAAATCCGAGAACAACATTTTTTTAATTTAGTAAGTTTTTATCTCCAACGAAAAAATTCACATACAATAATTACAATAGAACTGAGTTAAGATACAAGCATAAGAGAAAATAAAGATAGAAAATAGTCACAGAAATTACGAAAAAATTGATTTTTGACTTTCGAAGACAAAATTTTACTTTAGTCATTTGAACAAAAATAGTAACTTATTCTATTTTCTATAATGGCAATCAAGCTTAAGCCTCTCTCTAGCAATAGCAAATTCAATTTTATATGTTGCTTAATAAAGCTTTTATCTTTTCTTTGAACACCAATATAGAAGGAGGGTGTTGCTTAATACGGCATTGATAAATATATTCCGAGAACAACATGACAAAACTAATTTATTCCCCGTATCGTACGTCACAGATTACAGGAATTGAGCCATCTGTACTTAGCGGCGGTTGGGAGGAAGATTTGCAGATTTTCTCCTTTGACGCAAAACACAGTAAAATAAATTTTGGTATGAGTCTTTTCATGTTTACAGATCTATTCATTGAGCTAAAGTTGATTTTAGGCTTCAGTTCTCCTTTTAATTAAGCACTTTACACTGTTCTTTACCCCAGAGTTCATGGTATAAATGTATTTGCACAGGAGATCTCTTCATTGGAAAACGCCTAAGTATGTGTTTCTGCCTTTTGTCCTTATGGGACCCATCCTAAAGGGCTTCAAGGGTAACCTTACTATTGTGGCTCCTAAGCTCTACCCTATATACTTTTTGGTGGCCGCTCTTGCTATCAAAATCTTCTTCTTTCCTATGCCTTGTGAAAAACGGCGAAACAGGATTATTACTTTTTCCATCGTCGGAAGTTTGTTTTTCTACTAGACCTCTTCAATCGGATCTGTGTGTCTTCAGGATTGAGAATACTTATCATTGCTTTCCATTGTAGAATCTGCGTACAAGAATGTGAAGGCTCTCGTTACCTTGTCCAGACTGCGCTTATCTTAATGATAACATATTTAATTTCTGCCAAAGATGTGGCTTCAGGGTGAATCAGGTGGCTCCCTCACCTTATATAGGCTCGTCACGTTCAGCAAAAATTAGTTTTCGCTCATATTGGGTCTACAAATAGGTATTACCAAGTAAATTACCGTGCAATGAGGAGTTTGTTTTTTTCAAAACACTTTTGATATTGGCAATATTTCGAAAGGCGAGCAATCACAATTTAGGACTCGTATCTTTTTCAACCGACAGAAACTAACGCTTTGTTATTGTCCGACGGTTTGCAGATTTCCGAACACAAATCTAACTTACAACGCGAATATGAAACTTAAATTGAAACTCGAGAACAACTTTCCTCAATAGTATGGCACATGCAAATAACTTTTATGAACTTCTACTTGATTTTTACTTGATTTTAAAGACTCATATAAGGTCAACCACACACTAGTAAATAATTACTATCCTCGAAACAGAAACGGCTTTTCTCGTTTCCTTGCTTAATATAATATCCGAATGTGTTAACTGATAGTTAGCGAGGTTTTCCCTGAGACCTCGTGTCCGTGAATTTGTCAGTACTAGTGTGGGGTAGGGATATGAATTTGTCGGTCAACAATTCCTCTACACCTCCCAGTGGTAATCAATTATGCTCTTTGGCTCCAGGAATGACCGCACCAACGCCAAGGATTTGGGGAAGTCGCATTTAAAATGGCTGCTTCAAGTTTCAAGTTTTATTTCGCACTATCTACATAAATAAACACAACAGTACATTTTGAAGAAGAAGAAAAAAGTGAAGAAATAAGTACAGATTACGTTTCAAATAGTTGGTTAGCTTTTTAATATATTTAAGTGTAGTTTTTCATTATTGTAAAGCATTGAGACTTAGTGTAATGCTCTATATATTATTATTATTATTATTATTAGTGCGCAGTGACCAAAGGAGCAAAAGCTTTCGAATTGATCACTGCAACGTTTGTATAGACTAAAGTTAATTATTAAGCTGATAAATATTTGAAAAAGGTATAAGTCACTTATTTTTTGTTGTTCGGGAAGAACGGCTTTATATCGTGTTTTTTTAAAGCTTGATCGTTTGATATCTACACCAACTGTTTCCCAAATCTTTGACGAAATAAATTCAAATGTATGAATTCCATAATAAGTTCTCGCTTTCGGTCTAACAAAATTTAACTTTGCAGCAAATCTTGTATTATAATTGTGGCGTTTTGTTGCTGGTGTGACAAATTCAGAAAAGATTGTTGGAATACTTTACCATTCGAAATTTTAAAACTAAATTCTGCAATTCTTAATTTAAATACGTTATAGTTTCAATACACCTAGAATATTAAAATATGGGGTAGCACTTTCTCTGCTATAAGCAAAATATATATATTTCTAATACATTTATTTTGTTTAGTGCGGAGCTTTGCTAACTTACTTGTATAAGCTCATAAGACCGTAATTTAAATATGGGTATACCAATGTATAATAAAGTTGCTTTAACATATTTAAATCAAAGTAATATCTTTATTTATTTATTATTCCAATAGTTTTTGCCATTTTGCTATTTACATGTTTAATTTGATGTTCCCAGTTAGGTGTTCATCTATGTGCCTAGACCTTGTAGGGGACTTCGTGTCCTTTTGTTTCTGTACCATGCATCAGTTATGCTTAATCCTTAAATAAATAAATATGTATATTCCTAAGTATTTGAGATTTTTTCTCAATATTAGCAATTGCAATTTTAGAGACTTTCTTTTTTGATGGGGGCTATAATCATATAATTCGTTTTACGTAAATTAACTGATAATTTGTTAACGGCACAGTATTGGAGGATAAATTTAAACTCTTCGTTCGTTACAGTTTCTAGTTCTGGTATGCTATTACACGAATAGAAAACATTCGTATCATCTGCAAAAATGCGAAAGGAGAGTTTTTTGAGAAATTTGGCATGTCATTTATATAGAGTAAAATAAGTAATGGCCCCAGTGTCGATCAATTGGTACTCCGCATGTCTTATCAAGCACTGAAGATTCAGTATTCCCTATTTTAACGTATTGCTTTCGATTTCTTAGATAATTACTGAACCATGACAATTCGCCACTTTGGTAAAGAGTAGGGGATTGGGGCGAGGGTGGTCTCGCAAAGGCGCTTGGGATTGTTACAGGGGACACGCATCGTACAGAATACAAACAAACACGGCGAATATCGCAATTAACTCATCGAATACAAGCAGAGAAAGTGAAATAAGCTTGAAAGAAGACACTGTACCAGAAGTAAAGCTCAACAGAAGTGTCCAGAAATGTGGGTTCATAAAAGCCAACTTTTAAAGCCGAGCAAAGAAGTGAAAACTATCGTGGAATGGGAGTTAGAGGTAAAGCGAAGTCGTGTGGCCGATTGCTATAATCCGGATACGTTATGCTTTAGACGATTCCTACGTTTCCCACCATCATTGATTTGTCACTTTCAAGTATTAAATACTATGTAACTTTAGTTGCACAGGTCTTGTTCTGTTCATGGGATTGTGGGCCGTGAATAACTACTTACAGGAGAATTAGCCGCGAGTCTGACTCGACAAGAAAATGTGACTTACACCTCGGACGGGAAACGGAGTTAAATTTATTAAAAAGAAGTATCGTCTAGGAATTATTCCCTTAACGGAGCCACAAGATTAAGCAATAACAGAGATATATACAGTTGATATATACAGTTATTGTCCAGTTCCAATCTCCAATAAATCACTAATGTTACGTTGGTAAACGTTGAACCACTTGAAGTCCGCTACTGGGTGACAATGTGTTTGTAGCGATTGACCACATACCAATTCCTTCCGGCTCTTTACCCTACAATCCCAAGAACAGAACGGGGCCTGTTTAAAGTTACAAAGTACAACTTTAAAATCATAAATCCATGATGATGGGAAACGTAGGAATCTGCTAAAGCATAACGTGTTCGGATCGTAGCATTCGGCCACACAGTTCGCTTAACTGCTGCTAACTCCCGTTCCACGGTAGTTTTCGCTTGTTTGCTCTGCTTTAAGTAAGTTGGCTTTTATGAACCCACATTTCTGGACACTTCTGTTGAGCTTTCCTTCTGGTACAGTGTCTTCTTTCAAGCTTATTTCACTTTCTCTGCGGCTTGTATTCGATGAGTTAATTGCGATGTTTGTATCCTGTACGATGCTTGTCCCCTGTAACGATCCCAAGTGCCTTTGCGAGACCACCCTCGCCCCAATCCGCTACTCTTTTCCAAAGTGTCCAATTGGGTTCCCCGAATTCCGTATCTACTTAATTTGGCAACTAGGATCTGGGATCTGCTATGAGAAAGTTTAGCCGAGTTTGTTTGGGCTTCGCTTCGCGAGTAGCTGTGATGTTACCGTTTTATATGCATACGGCAAAGGTAAGATAATTATCGTACTGTGTGCTGCATAAGTTTGAGCTCGATGCGACGCGAATTCCTTGGTGAAATTTGTCATTTTGTGGAGCTTGTCGTGATTGCTGGAATCATTTTTCGAGATGTACTCTCCACCCTTTCCATTAATTATGAAGGGGAACATTTTTTTAGGAAAAGTTCAAAACTAACATAAATAATACAGTTTAAAGACGATATTCAAACTTTATTTTTACAATTTCATATATTCCACTTATAACGCAAAAACTACGCTTGGGCTCCCTGTATTCTGTGTTCAACTTCTTCTTCGAGGTGCAGGCCGCGCCGACAGACCATGTTTGGCTTGATACAGTTTGGACAGCAGACTTTGTCGAATGCTCCAGAGGTCGCACACATTTTCCTCAGGCTTTGATAAATCGTACTTGCGAACTTTTTAAACATTATTGCATTGGATTTGGAAAATAAGATACGTTCATAAGGTGGTTTTCATTTGCTCTGAGCATCGTGTAGTTATTTACCAGTTTTCCGGCCGAGATAATTTATTCCGAAAGGTTGCCACAAGATGGATCACGACACCAAGACATACACGAATCTTGATTTCTTTCGCCTGTGAAAGTACAGGTAGCCCACACATGACCACAGGGAGTCCAACGCAAGATTAGTATGCGTTCTCCTTCGTCGAACGCAATAATACTGCCGGTCAAAAGGCACCTTTTAATTCTAACAGGATATGCTTACACTCTTCTCTTGTTTCTCCTTTTTTGTTAAGGTCATGAAAAACGTTTCCAAAATGCTGTTTTGTCTAAAGTGACGTTTTCTTATATTGCTCTACCAATTATAGATAGGGGGCTCTTCTTGCCAGTAATTGAAAGGCCTAAGCGGTAAATATTAAATGCGCCTTGCGTTGTATTTTCCAGTTTAGCACCCTTCATAACCGCAACACCAAGATGCAAGCAGTACAGGATGCCCGCCCATGTATAACTAACTGTCCAAATTAATAGCGCTATAGCTAGGTCGACTCAGTAACAATGTGCAATGTCAATAAATGTATTATTAAAATTTACGAGCACGAGCCAACTTTACCGAGCGTTTGTATGAAAGAAAAGTTGTCCCGGGTGCCCGAGCGAGCCTGGGCACGTACTATTGGCTTGCGCATGCTCTGTGTGTTCCAAGTTGGCCGGGTAGGCGAGCCACAGTGTTTATATGAGAAAGAGTTGGCTCGATGCTACAATCGTTGCCAAAAGGTGTTGGCACGATAAGACAATTTTGGCTATATCATATTCTCGTTAGATTTTATACCATTTTTCGCACCCCCTCCCCCCCTTCTCAATGTTGAGTCTTGATTTGTGTGACATCTCTCTCGCAAATAAAAAATATAAAACCAAATCACTAACTGACACATCGGGCAGAATCTGGCTATTGTTTTCGGCGACATGTACTTACGGCTGCGATATTTAATTGAGGTCGGCATAATTACGAATAATGTAATAAATAAAGTGGTAAGCTGTAGTGCTAAGTGTGCACGCCCTACGAGGGAAAGAGAAAAAATCTCTGACCCAAGTGGGACTCGAACCCAACGACCTCCAGGTTACATGTCTGGCGCTCTACCAACTGAGCTATCAAGTCAGATGATGACTTGATAGCTCAGTTGGTAGAGCGCCAGACATGTAACCTGGAGGTCGTTGGGTTCGAGTCCCACTTGGGTCAGAGATTTTTTCTCTTTCCCTCGTAGGGCGTGCACACTTAGCACTACAGCTTACCACTTTATTTATTACATTATTTACACTTACTAGTGCTACGCGGCAAACATGATTCATTATCATAACTACATATAATTACGAATAACATTTATTAGTTATTCAATAAGACGATTGTAATTGGCTACTCAGTGATCGGTGTGGGAATACCCTACTCCCACATCACATTAAATACACGTCAATCACCGTCATTCACTTTCTGTTATGGGACTGAAAATCCCTACGCTCGTTAAGTCTGTCTTTTATCCCGATATGCGATTAACGACTTGTTAGTAATTATCGAAGCGACTGTTCGAAAGAGTGACGGCTTTACTTCCACTGACAGCTGATTGAGTCAAACAAACAAATTACTTCGGCTCTCGCGGCAATGCAGTGATAGAGCGAGAAGATCAGTTTTGCTTTAAAGAAAAAAACATTAACAATCGCTCTAACATTTGTTTTTGATGCTCTTAAAACGTTTTCTACGTTGTTTATATTCGTTGTCTGTCAGTTTTAATTTTCGCTTTCGCTTTCTTTGGTAGTCAGTGATTTCTAGAGCAAATAAATAAACGCTTTGGTTTGAATACAAAACGGTGCCGTATTTCCTTTCCGTCAAGGTACTGATATGCGAAAAAGTGTTGGAGCGATCGGGGATTCTCTGAGCTCTGAAAAGAGCTCCCGATCTGCATTGGACATTTCGTATACGGAAGTCATAAATCACAGTGTAGTTCGGTCGCGTAACAAATTGGAATGAATACAGTTTTTACCTGTTTTTTATCAAGCGCTTATTTATCATTTAGAACAAAGCATTGGTTTTCACACCACGGTTCCTTAAGTACTGACTTACAGCCGTAATTATAGGCGGCGTATGTGCCATTGTCTGATGGGGAGGAGCTAAGGCTCAAAGCAAGACCCCCGGGAATTTTGAAACCCTAAATCTAGCAAGCGAATTTGTGGCGCCCAGATACGTTCTAGAAAACACGATTTATATAAGCATAATATCCGGCAGATTTCAACGAAAAAACGTACACGGGTTAGTACGATGTCAGTCTATCTTTTTCCGTGTGGCCCTAAGAAGTACGACAATTATTCAAAGAGCAAATTACCCTCAAAGTCACACATTAGCCATTTCCCCCTCTAAATAATACGAAAATCACCGATTTTTAGGTCAAAATATATAAGCTTATTAATACGCGGAAAACTTTTATATTGAGCAGAAATGATCGAATTATATCTCTTCTACTAAAATCCGTGTGGGCCTAATGCATACGGTATTTAGTTTTTACGCAAAAGAGTGAAACCGTAACCTCTCTGACGCGTTTGAGACCATTTCTTTGTAAATTTCATCACGATTCATTGAGTAGCTTTTGAATTTGGCGCTGATGATTATAGAATGTCCCGGATGTATGTCGCGCCATTCTGCCCGGCCCGATGAACGCAACATTGAACGGGGGAGAGGGGGAAGGACCTGTGTTTTAATCATGTTAAGTTGTTGGAATGACAGAAAATGTGAATCGTGCCAACACTTTTGGCAACGATTGTCTGAGAATTGATTTTGCTCTAAAAGTAGTTGTTATTCATTAATCGCTTTAAAATTTTACCCCAAAGCAACATACCTCATGAAAACCATTTTCTGCAAATAAAATTCTACAGCGGCTTTGCTATGTTGTTGTTATGACGTCATAATTATTTTACCCATGCTACAACGCGAAAATATGTTTACTGCAGGCCACGAAATATGAGATATTTCAATAAAATCGATAATTTTACGTTAATGTCTAATAGAAAAGCTATTACTGCGTCATACTTTTGTTTTATTTATTTTTTGTCGGAAATAAAACTGAAATATTGCTTGTCACGTGCACAGTATCTGGTTCACCTGGTGTCTCTAATTGCGCGCGATAAATCACTTAGCCACGACATAATAACATATTTTATGCCACAGTAAAGGTATATCAAGAGTTGAGACCAAACCATGAACCTTGCCAAACTAGTGATACTGCGAAAAATGCAATGAGAGAAATAAAAGCAGAATTTCTAGCAATTCTACCAAGGTCACCCGATCTTAATCCAATAGAAAATGTATTTCACTTTGTTAAAAAAAGGGTTCGGAGAGATGCGATAAGAAATCAACTAACCAAAGAATCCTTTGTCAAATTCAAAGAACGGGTTATACGAACACTGCTTTCGTTTGATGAAGATTAGTAGTGGACAAAACGATAAATAGTATGCCACGTAGAATTGCAGCTATAATTAGGGCTAAAGGTATTAAAACTTTACTGTACGAACGACGTATACGCTTATTTTGTAGCAGTTCTCCAACGGTTCTCCAACGGTACTCCAACGGTACTCCATTGTTTCTTTGTGTATCTTGACATGATAGATATGTTTTGTTCATTACTTCCATTGACAATATTGACTATAGTATAACCAGAATCAAGTTTTACTAAAGTGTTCAGGAAATTTGTCAACTTTTCAACATTTTTGACAACGGTTCTCCACGGTTCTCCACAAAATTAGTTAAAAACTAAGATGATTCTATCTGTTATAAATCCCGTTCGTGGAGAACTGTTGCAAAAAAGCACAAATCAACCTCCCAACCATTCAAAATTGTATAAGTATGTAAGGTTTTGACATCAACTCCATAAAAATGTAAATGAACACACATTTTTTACTGAACCACTAATTTTAATACTATCTTATTGCATAGAGAACCGTTGGAGAACCGATGGAGATCCGTCAGCATGCATATATATATGTTTTAAGTTCGTAATGCAAAGTTAATTACGTTTTTCCCAAGCTTACACCGGTAGGATTTTGATGAAATAATTGGAAATAAACATTTCCCCGACTACATCCATATATATCTTACACGTATATAACTCAACAACGTTACAAATACTGTCCCTAACTAAACCACAGGGAGCCCAATCACTGTTATTGCACTGAATCACAGAGAGCCCAGCGAGAGTAAATATGAACTACATTAATGACTTTACTTTCATGCAAATGATATTTCACCACCGACATAAACCGTTTCTTAAATAAAATTAAACTATATACTGGCTTTGAAATACAAAACAGTATTCCTCTGACGTACCCCGGCCGTTATCTATGCTGTCAATAGTGGATTCTTGTTAATCGTTAAAAGGCAGAACAGACCTGAATATGTCTTGTTCAAACACATATACCAAGTGTAAATGTTGGATGGATAAGAAACATATGTTTGTAGTGATATACGGACGTTAACGTTATTTAGGAATTCAGACATGTACCTTGTGAACAGGAGGGTCACCCGTACCCCCGAGCCAAGTTTGCGCGTTCTCACGTAAACGGTTGACTACGTTTTATAAAGAAATGTAAGAAAAGTTGGCTCGCCATGCAGGGTAGCTCGGGGGAGGAGTGTGACCACCGGGTCCCCGAGCCAACAGAACCTTAGAGTGTGTGAAGCACATGGATATTCTATTAATGATCTATAATATGTATTCCATATTCTGCGATGCCATTATTTACATACACTAGGTATATTGGCCAGATAGAAAGATTGTAGAATTAAAAGTGCACAAACCGTTGGTTATGTTAGCAACTTTATTTCTATTAACGAAATAATGAATACTAGATATTATTTAGCTGTGGAGAAGAGTCATAAGGGAACGTGTGCTTAGTACATAGGCATATAAACGAAATAAATTATTAAAATATGCACCTAACAATTTCTTAGAGTTAAACTACTTGAGCCGGGGCAGCGATACGTCTTCAAGTTGCTCTCATCGTGGTGCAGTTGTAAACATAATTCGCAATAGTTTTTGTGTGTTTTGTTTGTGAATTAATAAAAAATAAAAAGAGATCATCTGAAGATAAAATTCTGCATATTCTTGTATTGGATTCTTTTTCTAGAGTTTGGAAGAGCTCATTTCTTTTGTCTTGGTATAAAGGACATCTTAATAGGAAATGAGCTTCATCTTCGACTTTTGTATCGCAATCTGGACAAATTGGCTTTGTGGGACTCTTATAAGGTTTCTCATATCGGCCCGTTTCAATTTCTAAGTTATGATTACTTATTCGTTATTTTGTAAGGGCAATTCTGTGATTGACGTTCGTGACTTGGGTTCTTAATTTGTTTCGTTGCCATTATATTACTTCTAAAGCACTTTTAACGCTAACTAAATGAATTTCAAAATGCGCTGGTAAAATTTTATCTGTTCGGTGAACCTAGGGGAACTTAGACAGTCTCGAATATTTTAGGGTGCTTTCATTGTCATTCCGAAATTCTTAGGTGTGGCAGAGGCCTTGACGAAAACATAAGATTCTGACATTTTGTCGATCAGTGACAGAACATTTTAGGCAACCTTTTTCTCAAAATCTTAGCTTCAATGTATTGTACTTTTTTTTTAGTTACCAAATACATTTTCTTTAAAGTCTATCAGTTGTAGGGTACCTGGCTCGATTGGTTTCTTAACTATTCCAGGTATCCTTACACTCACTTTTTTTTTAACCTATTATTTATGTAACGTGCTATCTATGAGTGTAAATTAAAAAAATGTTGTTTGTTGTTATTGTATGTTGTTCACTGATTACACCGAAACTTCTAGGGACTGTAAATTGGTTGTCGAATCTGACAGGTTGAAAAGCTGCATCCGAAAATTTCAGGTGTTAACCAGGTGTTTCGAAATACTCCGAAATACTCTGCGATATTCGAGAAATCGAAAAGCGTAGAAATTTGCCGATTGTTACGAAAATGTTAGGCGAGCATATGCATTTTTTTCTTTATTCCGCCGATGTTACGAAAATTGTAGCCCAAAATATCTGTACTCGCAAATTTAAGAAAATTCCGAACATTTTAGCCTTCACTTTCCAATTACAGAACAGATATTTAGCCGAAAGTGACCGATGGGTGCCCCTGATCATTATACATGCTTCTCACCATGTTTGTAATTATATATCTTCCGATCCAGTCTTTGTTTAATAATCACCTTTTCAGTTTTCGATAGATATGGCGTCTGGAGATTCATTCTGGTTGTACCAAATTTCTCCTAGGCCTAGATGATTTAGAATGCTTCTTATCTTAGCACTTCAGAAAACGCTGCTATTCATAGCTTTAATATCTTGATACGCATCTTTTGATAGTTTTTGATAGTTTTTGATAGTTTTTGAGTTCTATATAGCCAGTATTTTAGGCTTCTGAATTTGGCCTTAGTTAATAACGGGAATCTGCCCACTCACTCCTGCAAGCAATGTTGTTGCACGTTTTCTCCACTCCCAGCAACATTTTGCAGAAGTTCTATTGGATCTTTTTCTATCTTGTTTGTGCTAACGCCCCAGATCTCGCTTCCATATAATAGAATAAGTGAGATTAAGTGCATCAAAAAGTTCAGATTAGTTCAGATTAGATCTCCCATTTCTTTCCTTAATTTATATAGTCCTTTTTATTTGTATTCTTGTTTGGCTAAATTGAAATTCCCAAATGAAGAGAAATGCAAACCAAGGTATTTTTACGACTTCATGTTTTCAAGTTTCATCCCGTTAAGTTAAAAAGAATAGTTCATTGTTTTGCCACTATTATTGGATACCAGTATTTTAAATTTTGGAATATTAACTCTTAGGTCCACCTGGTCACAAAATAGTTGTAGTTTATTAAAACAGCCTTTCAAGCCTCGCGCTGATAAAGAACCAGATGATCATGATCTGGTTAGAATCGTCGGAATATAAGATAGCACTAATCGGTTTACTTTGTATGCTTACATCATTTTTTGTTAGACGAATTAAGACGTTCCCGTTGATATTACATTGTAGCTTATGCTATACCAGAAGTGTCCATCTGGTATTGGGGTAGCGGCCCATCAGTTTACAGAATAGTCTATTTTTAGAAATGGTAATCTCAAATTTCGCGGGGAAAACAATGGCGGACATTGGGTCAGATGCGAAAGTCAGGACTTCGGGGGGGCACTCATGTACATGACGTAAATGAGATGTAGAGCGGTAGGTCTTGTTTTGGAGCAAATCAACTATCAATTCGGGTTGATTTCCATAAATTTCATGGAAATTCTGGTTAATAAAAACACCTTCACATGCCTCCCTTTATTATGCAAGCGGTGCCCCCCTCCCCCCGGTTTGAAGCAGTATATATAGCTATAGGTCGCCAAGCGTTGCTTCAAACTACAAAGCTACGGTGGCAAATGTCGGGCTTTTGATGGCTAAAATTGAAGATTTTGGAATAGTGAAATGAAAAGAAATGTATAGACTGATCATCTGTGCCTCTGCTAAATAAATGGAGTCTTGGGGTGATTGGAGAAAGTTCAAAGCCTTCGAATTTTCAAGTCTTCAAGTAACCAGTTGACTTGCGACGAGTATGAATGTTTGAATCAATGACAATGAATGAAAACGGAACCGAAAATTCACATTCATCTCGCTGAAACAACTGGCCATGAACAACTGACATTATACAAGGACAAAATTACATCAAAGTAAGCCAAGTTTACTTTTAAATTCAGTTTATTTAATTGTTTTGTTTTTAATCCATTCACGAGAAATCCTTGGAAACTCGGTCGCATGTGACCCGTTTCCGTGAGGCAGTTGTTTCAAATCTTGTTCAAGTTGCCGGAAGAAAAAAAACCTTGCTTGTAATAAGTTTAAGAACTGGAATTTCATTTATAAAGTTTATTCTTGGAGGTGTATAACCGTTACTGTCTTTAATATTAAAACCAGCAACGTGACAACTGTTTTGATGAGCTGCCTGAAATCAAACTTCGCTTTTTGCTAGTGTTCACATATCAGTGTACCAGAAATTGACTTTTTCACAGGTTATAACTATTTTCTCTCAACTCCAGTCGATTATTAAAGCCTTTCTTGGAGATTTGCTGGGCTGTTCTTCTATAATAATAATAAACTGAACTTTATTCAAGTGTCTAAGTTATTTAGCTTTGACAAGCTAATTGGGACACTATGCTATCTAACATAATCTAATGTACTAACCAGGCTAATTAGCTAAAAATATCAAAGTGTACAGTAAAAAGAATAAAAATAGATATATGAATAAAATCTATATACCGTATTTGATCGAATAAGCGGCCCCGGGCGCTTATTTCAAATTTCGTGTTCAAGGGGGGGGCTCAATCGAGGGGGGGGGGGAGGGGGTCCTTAATCGAGGAGAGGCGCTTAATTACTCGGAGTTCGTTTTCTATGCATCGGATGTAGCTTTTAGTTAAAAAAACATGGCGTCCAATGGTAGTTCATTCCACATCTACATCATCGTCCCCATCTTCATCATTTTCGACAACGTTCACCTCATCATTGGCCTCTTCCTGGTCGGACATAGTGATATCTTGAGGAGGAGGGGGCGCTTAATCGAGGAGGGGCGCGCTTATTCGAGGAGCGGTTTCGTGTTCAAGGGGGGCGCTTAATCGAGGGGTCGCTTATTCGAGAGAGGGCGCTTATTCGATCAAATACGGTACTTAATTATAAATGAAAACAGTATATACAGACTAAAAATATATTTATTATATATAACATACATAGGTATTCCTAAAACAGTCTAGGCATTGATTCATGCTCTGCAAAGGTCACAGCAGTTACAGACTTACAGTTATTGCCCAACATGCTTTTGATGTCTAGCTTACGTATTTTAGCTCAAACGTATTAAAGTGCAAGTAGCGCCGTAAAACAACATGAACTCTTTTTGGCCCAAATTCTATTTCTGATATACTTCAGTTTGGTTTATACTTCAGCGGGATTGATTCATCTTGTGACGTCACAATGAAAACCTACGGGATGGAGTTGATTCAACTTATGACGTCACAGGACCCATGAAAAGTAACCAAAATTAGGGATTAAATGCCAGAAATATTGCAAAATCTGCAAGATTAATACCTTTTTGTGAGAAACAAACACAATAGTACAATATAATTTTCTATTATTTTGACATGATACTTGCACTTTAAGGCTTGGTGAGTTCCTGATGTCATTGCTCAACCTTGACCATAACACTGGTCCAAATACCGTAGTAATTAACGGTATTATATCTAGGTATATTAAAATCACTATTTCTTAATGAATAAGGGACCATTCATTTTTTAGAAGGGGGGGAGGGCCGGAGGAATCCCTATAAGCAGTAATGTAAAATCTTTCAGCCCCCCCTATTTTTTTGCATAGAAAAAGTGACCCTCCCCTCGGTAGTTGGTGATTTTTTTTGTGACCCCCCCCCCCCCCTCCCCATCCCTTATGAACTTCCCCTCAACAAGTAAATCCACTGCTGAATGCATGGTAACCCAAATAAAGTATATATTTCTTGGACATGGGCACAAGCACACCTCTATCAACTACAATGTAGAATAACGTGACTTCCAATGGCCGACTCTTCTACCGTAACGGTTTACTCCATCATTTGCTGCTGCTTCTGGAAACAAATGCATATATGAAACTTTTGCCTGATTTTTACAAGGCAGTTCGGCCCTACTGTAATTGTGACAGCGCTTTCAGAAAACAATTCATGGTGGAAAGAAGCCGACAATACGAGACTGCAGTTAAGGTGGAAGCAGTGCAACAGAAATTGCATTTCAAAAAAGGTGACAATGCAGCTGCATGTGGGAGGTATTTTACAGCATCATATGTTCCAAGGCCTAATGATGTGACAAATTTATCACAACATGTGACTCAGCTCACTTGCATGAGGTCTGAAGTAAATAAGCTCCAGGACGAATTACAGTAGTAGCCTTTGATCAAAGTCTTTTTGATAAGAGTGGTAGACGGCTTTTCTCTGGAAAGTCAGTTCACCACGACTTCAATGCTGCTACCATAAAAAAGCTTAATGAAATACATGTAGATCAAGAAATTTCAACATTAATGGCTCAAATTGCTGAAAAGCTAAATGAGCTGAGAAGCACATTCAAGGGCTTGGTGAGCAAGCCAGCAACATCAAAATATCGAAAGAGAAAGCAAAATAAAAGGAAAGCTAACCAACGGAAGAAAGCAAGGTTTGAAAATGCAAAGGCAAGAGTGCTCCAAAAAGTAGTACCAAGGCTGTACAAAGGAGAAGAGGAAGCTATTGTTACGGATATGCGTGTAGAGGCAAAATATATTGTCATAGAAGCAGTGGAGAGTTTGTCAGAAAGAGAGACCAAGGTATTGCGAGAAACACTCAAAGCAGATGAACGATTCACTGAGGATGCAAAAGCTTGTATTTCCGATTTCCTACCAGCAGGTGTATTAACCTCATGTTATGACAGTGACAGTGACAGTCACAGCAATGGTGGCAGTGACAGTGACACAGCATAAATATAGTTGTTTTCTTAAAACTGTAGTTTGTTTCAGCTGCAGCTAGTTACTGTTGCATTAGTTACAAGGTATTTTGACTCCTAAGTACATTGTGTAAAATCCTCTTGAGAGGAAATTTATGGCAGCCGCAAACAACCACTGGACTTTGAGAGTAGTATTTTGAGTACAAAATGATACATTAAAGCTATGAGCTAGAGGGCAGACGTGTCTGTTTACAGGTGCCAACCAGTTAACAGGGCTCGAAATTGCGCCCGATACAGGCGTAAATACGCCTAGATTTTTACATTTTACGCCTAACGTTTTCCACTTAGGCGTAAAATTACGCCTAAATTTTGGAGAATTACGCCTAAAATTTTTAAGCTGGGCGTAAAATTACGCCTCCTTTTTTTCTTAATTTCGAGCCCTGGTTAAACGTTTTATGTCAGCTAAATACTGGTAGAGCAAGTTAGTAAAAATGTCTTGACCCCCCCTCTATGTAGTGTGAAAAATACGATGACCCCCCCTTTTTGACTGAGTAAATATTTAATGGCCCCCCCCTGGATTCCTCCGGCCCTCCCCCCCTTCTAAAAAATGAATGGTCCCTAACGCAATTGTTTAAAACTAAATATTTCAGCGACGCTACTAGGTACAAGTTGATTTTTTACTTTGTATATGTTATAGTTTAAAAAATACTTCAGGTTACATTTGTTACTTCAGGTTTATTTTATTTTTTTCAACCTAGTTCATTTTCGTCCAAACTAGTTAATTGTTTTCAACCTAGTTTATTTTTGTCCAAAGTAGGTTATTTTTTCAACCTAGGTTATTTTGTGTCCAACCTAGGTTATTTTTCCCAAACAGTATTTTTTAGGGTTTTTTAAATGTAGGTTAGTATTATATTTATCTGTTGTTTAGTGACTAATAGACTAGCTAATAGTGACTAGCTCTAAACACCCTAAATAAGGGAGCACCAGTTGTTGACGGTTAGGGTGTTTTTAAATCTAGGGTTTGTATTAGTTCACATGCAGGACCATTAAATAAGCATTATATGTATCTGTTGTTTAGTGACTTAGCCGTGAAAAAAAACTAGTGACTAGCTCTAAACACCCTAAATTAGTGACTAGCTCTAAACACTCTAAATAAGTGAGCACCCGTTGTGGACGGTTAGGGTATTTTTAAATGTAGAGGTAGGGTTTAAAGTGGTTCAGAGGACCATTAAAGAAGTATTATATTTATCTGTTGTTTAGTGACTTAGCCGTAAAGAAAAACAAAATTAGTGACTAGCTCTAAACACCCTAAATAAGTGAGCACCCGTTGTGGACGGTTAGGGTGTTTTTAAATGTAGGTGGTTCAGAGCTTGTAGTGGTTCAGAGGACCATTAAAGCAGTATTATATTTATCTGTTCTTTAGTGACTTAGCCATACAAAAAAATAGTGACTATATAGTTCTAAATACCCTAAATTAGGGAGCACCCATTGAAAAAAAAAAACTAGGTTGAATTACTAAAACTGATAAACTAGGTTTACAAAAATAAGCTAGCTATTTTGGTTCAACCTAGGTTATTTTTGTCCAAACTAGTTTATTTTGATTCAACCTAGGTTATTTTTTCAACCTAGTTTATTTTTTTCAACCTAGGTTATTTTTGACCTCGTTTATTTTGATTCAACTTAGTTTATTTCTTATTATGGGTTCAATAATAATAATAATAATAATAATATTTTGACAGGAAAGCTCCACTCACAATTTGTGATTTTCAGGGAGGTCCTGTATTAAAAATATATATTTCGCTAATATATGGAAAACAGAAAAGATAAATGGTTGAAATAAACTAGAAATAGAACAAGGATTATTATGAAATTAAGTTATGTGCCAGTAAGATTTAAAAATTGTTAATGTAGTTGATTGTATAACTTCAGAGTCTAAAGAGTTCCAGTCTAATAGTGCATGGTAGGTAAACTTCTGTTGTCCCCAATTCCTACGTGCGAATGGCAAATGTAGATTGTGCTGACGGCGTGTATTATATGTATGAAAGTCGTGATTCTTCTTTAATTTAAAGTTGAAGTCCACCATGCTATTTAAGCATTTGAAGATAGTAATACAGCGATGATAGAATTTCTCTTCCCTTTTTAATTATTGTTTACCTGTGATGTATTAAGTCGCAAATTAGCGCTAAAAACTATATATAATTTACAAACTGTCTCTTTATTGTCAGGAGTCGTTATTTGGAATCCGTACTTCCATTTTGTTCTAGTCACAGCATGTTATTCTATTTGGAAAGCTGAGTCTAATGAATACGAGAAGTCCAAGATCCTCTGAACTCGTTACTTTAAGATACTGTTTAGCTCTTTCGTAGAAGTCTTCTTCCAGTCAATGTTAGCGTTGATTCGCTATTATATTATTTAGCTCAGTGATTACTCTGTAAAAGTCGGTTCGGTTCACAGTTTGTTTCGAAGTACGAGTGGAGCCGTAAACTAAGTAAACCTGATCATCTATAAACAATATATGTTTCTGAATTTAGCTTTCTTACTTCCCTCGAGTTTTCATAAAAGAACACAGAGTCAACACAAACTTCGTCTGTATTTTCGTCTGTTTTTTCGTCCCTGTTAATGTTATATTTTTCAAGGTCCGATTTCGTTAGCAGTGCACATGCGTGAATACATAATTTGCATAAGACCTGCCGTCGTAATTATAGTAGTGATTTAAATGACTACGACGTGCTCGAATGTTTCTGTGGTAAAGTGGTAAAGTTCTGGTCTTCCAAGCCGATGGTTCAGGGTTCGAGTCTCGTCTGGTATGAAACAAAGTAAGTAATAATGATGTGTAATATTAATTAATGTAATGGTGGTAAGGGGGATCAGGGTGGGGTAGCAGTAAGATAGTGGGACAAAGAAAAGGGAAGGGAGGGCAGGTAGAATACAAAAACCTGCTCAATTCTTTTTAGAATGTGCCCCCTAAAAAACTAAATCCCATTCTTTTTATGACTTCCCAAAAAGAAAGGATCCCTTTTTAGAATGATTGATATCTAACAAAAATAACCTAGTTTGAAAAATATAACCTAGGTTGAAAAAAACAAACTAGGTTGAAAAAAACAGACTAGGTTGAAAAAAAAAACTAGGTTGAAAAAAATAAACTTGTTTGGACAAATTTAACCTGAAGTTTTTTTTGACCTGCAACATATACATATAAATTGTTGTATCCTGTAGTCTCCTGTTATGTAACGATAGCAGTCGAGCTCGCTTGAGGAGTGTTTCATAAGAGTCTGTCTTGGTTCTATAAACTGCTCTTAACGCACGTTCCTGGATACGCTCTACTTTTCTACCATCTGAAGCCTTACATAACTGTCATATTACATGGCAGTAAGTAAAAAACGGAAGAATGGACGACCATAGAGGCTGATCAAAGTCTCAAGCCGGCTAATCCACAGATCGAATTGGAATTTAATGTGGAGGGAGAAAACTGGAGAACCCAGAGAAAAACATGTAGCTGAAGTCAAATAAAAGAAGTTCAAGTTTTATAATACAACACATAACCTCACCCAAACCCAAAGGTAATTGATACTTTTTACTGCATTACTCATAAACACATGAATCATTTTGCATTTATTAATACCAAAATACAATAGCTTACCCAATAATAATAAAAAACTTACCGGTCAGTAAATGTACTAAGTTCCCAGTAAACCAAACCCTGATCTCAGGGTGAGTCACTAAATAACAAAGACTGTAATCCTCCAATGGCCTGCATGACAACTAATACAAATCCTATAACCCTACATTTAAAAACACCCTAACCGTCCACAACGGTGCTCACTAATTTAGGGTGTTTAAAGCTAGTCACTAAATAACAAAGACTGTAATCCTTCAATGGCCTGCATGACAACTAATACAAATCCTAACCCTACATTTAAAAACACCCTAACCGTCCACAACGGGTACTCACTAATTTAGGGTGTTTAGAGCTTCATGTAGTCACAAATTTAGCAGCCAGTCCCTAGGCATTTAGAGCTATAGTCACTAATTTAGGGCTAAGTCACTAAACAACCCTTCAATAGTCATACATGTATGAACTAATCCAAACCTTATTGTAACCCAAAATACAAAAAAAAAGGACTAAAGAAATCAACAACAAAAACAAGATACATGTAAGGTATTTTTATTGCCAAATACTTTGGTAGAACTTGATATGTTCTTACTGCAATGCCATCCTCAACCTACTAAGCTACTAAACACAAGGAACTATGAAAAAGTTGTACTAGTTTAGAATTTTAAAAATTTGAAACCAGTATGAAAATTTGAAACCAGTATGAAAAATTGATACCAGTATGAAAAATTGAAACCAGTATGAAAATTTGAAACTGGTATGAGAAATCTCATACCAATAGAAATTTGAAACCACAACATATACCCCTAGTAATTTAATATGATTAGTATTATTGATAACCTGACCATCTACAGTCAACTCTCGTTATAGCGGACACCCTCGGGACCGTGAGTTGGTGTCCGTAATAACGAGTGTCCGCAATAGCGGGGTGCGAGAAAAAAACGTGATTACAGCGTGAAAATGTTTATTTATACGCACATGCAGTGGATAGCACTCTTAACTGACCAATTTTTCACAATCTTACGAGTCTTGAGAGGTATTTATAACAAAGTAATGATCACATGCATGTTCTTGAACTAACTTTCTGTACTGTACTGAGATTGATTTAGTTTAAACGCTTATCGTTTCGCACAAGCATGCTCTGAGGATCTATGAAAGCGCTGACAAGGCATACGTTCCGTGTAGTCAGTCAGACCGAGATATCCAAGTCATTCTTTCACGAAAAAGCGTCCGATTCTGCTCTATGACATTCTGCTTTTGGCAGCAGTTTCACTAAATTTCTCCCCAAGGTTGTTAAACTCGCTTGCGAGTGCAAATTGACCGTGCTCTAGAAGAAACAACTCCACGTTATTGATATTTAGTCCCCAAATGTCCACTGAGGTGGAGCGTTTATAGAGGGACATGTTTATGAAGCTAGACATTACGACATCAACTAATTCTAGCTGAGATTGTTCATTCCACTTACAGAGACTGTGGGAAGGTTTGGAAGGACACATGTCCGGCCAAGTAAGAAAAAATATTTGAAGGCCTGGGAGTCCGCTATAACGAGAGCCGAAAACAATAAAAATGTTACGTTGGGACCGCGTAAAGTGTCCGCATTTCTGTAATAGCGAGAGTCCGCAATAGCGGGAGTTATTCTCAGTCAAACCTCTGTAGCTTTCGCCGGGGATCAGTCTGCTGTCCGTAATAACGGGGTGTCCGTAATAGCGGGGTGTCCGCAAGGCGAGAGTTGACTGTATATGTATATCGAGATTCTGACTGTTCGTGTCCACGTTCCTAGGGTTAATGGTCAATGTCTAAAATGTGTCCGAGTTCGCTAAGAGGTAGTTATCCGTGTACCATAACGCTGCTTGTTGACTTTCTCTTCACTATGCTAAAGTCAGTCCCGAAACTGTGTCTAAAATCTTCATTGGTTTGCAAATGGCGTCAAAGCGGCCATGTTGGAGGAACACCTCATCAGTATATTTTGTTATATATACGTCCTCCAACATGGCCGCCGCATCTTTGTCTTCTGAATCTCCAGGGATTTATTGCAACCCAAGAATTGCAATTATATTAGTGGCGAGTTGCCGAAAGCTGCATGTAAAGTATTGTTTACAAGCTGGTTTTACCAGTCCCAGTTAATTTATTCGTCCCTGACGCTGGACGCGGTTTGATCAAATGATCGAACGGTTGCTCGCAGTGGTTTCTCTCTGATTCGTATGGAGCGTAAGGGAAACCACTGCTAGCAGGGTACAATCCGACTTGCGGAGCAACTTAAAAATGAAGTACTAGATGTTCGTAAAGTTATTTGCATGTGCCATGCTCTTGAGGTAAGTTGTTTTCCAATTCTCAGATTTCAATTTAAGTTCCATATTCGCATTGCTCGCAGTTGCTCAATCTTTACAGGCATTCGCTCTTAACAGCTATTAACCATTTGACTCCTGACCGCACCAATTGGCACGGTCATGGAGATCTGGCACTAAAAACGTGGTGACAAGAACCACTTGAACCAAGAGTTCCCAGGATTTTGTGACTTTTAGATATTAGGAAAATTTATAGTGATAATTATTGTATAGATTAATAGCCATTTTCTTGTTTTAATACACGTGTTAATTCAGTTTTTAACACCTAGAGAGTGAAATAAACGATATTATTATTATTATTATGTAATTGGACAAAAATATTGCAACAAATCTAGACATGCCGTAGAAATACGATGTTGCGGTGTACTTCAAGGGATGAATTACTTAAAAGCCACAGCTATAAACAGCGACCGGTTGACTCCCCACTTTGGAGAAAAACGCATTTGTTTTGGAGATCTTGTTTCGTTTCTTTGATTTTCACCAATTTCAACGCTCTGAAAATCGGTTCAAAAATCCCTTCCCGTTTGCACTGGGAATCAAAAGCAAACACAAAATCAGCACTCAGTTGTTACAGTACCTTCTTTAATCTCTCCGATCACCAGGGTTTTTTGGCACAAAACACACCAAGCGACTGTGAACCACGCTATTCTTACGCTGCATTTCTCTCCACCACGTTTTCCTGCACCCATGCACCTCCAATTGTATACATACATACATACATACATACGATTTTATTTTTATACGCTGAGCCATTACAGCCCTCAACTTCAAATTTACAAGTATATTCTATATGTTTACAATAAAAATACAAATTGTAAATTCATTTTGCAATTGTATAAAAAATGAGGGCTTAAAAACTGTGCAAAGCCTTTAGAAACAGTATTCAGCGTAACTCAGCATCAGGTAATAAAGCAACTTTGCTTTTAAATTGTCGAAGAGTACTAGCATTTTTAGCCGCTTCCGGAAGATTATTCCAGAGCACGGCACCACTGTACTTAAAGCTACGCTTGACGAAATTAGTTTTCGGCCTTGGAAATGCTAAGTCAGTTTGTAAATTTCTAAGGTTATAGTTTATGCCACTATCAGAAAGTCGAAGAAACGAGATTCTTAGATTTGGGGCAAATTGCTTAAGATTTTTTTTAAATCATTGATGCTTTTATTTCCTAGTGCCTTACATGAAGGATCTTTCAGTTTAGCGAGTCAAGGATATCAGCGGATCTAGTATTATAATCAGCCCCCGTTATAACTCTCGCCGTATGGGATTGACCTTTTTGTAATTTATCTTGCAGGACCTTGCCACACGTATCCCACAAGGGTGAGCAATAATCGAAATAAGGTTGGACAAAGGCTTTGTATATTTTTACCAGTGAATCAAATGGGACGAAGGGTTTTATTCGTTTAATGGCGCCAATACCCGCACAAGCTTTTTGGCAAATTTTATCTATATGACTCTCAAATGAAAGTTTTTCATCAAGTTCCACTCCTAGGCATTTATGGGATGAAACTTGCGAAACTTTAGTTTTGTCGATAAACACAGTACTAGATAAGTCACCAGCTTTATTGGTCAAGCTGTAAGTTGATCGAATAAGCATGACTTTTATCTTTGAAGGGTGGAACTGGAGCTTATTGACGGAGATCCAATCGCAAACGTTTTCGAGATCAGTATTTAGGTTAGAAGCAAGTTCAGCCATATCATAAGATGATGTGAAAATTTGTGTATCGTCAGCATATATGCAAGGCGTAGTAGATGTTAAACAGTTGGGTAAGTCATTGATGTAAAGTAGAAATAAAAGGGGACCGAGGATCGAACAATGGGGTACTCCACATAGTATTTCTTTTTTCTGAAGATAGATGCCCATTTACAAAACACCTTTGCTGTCTGCCGGTGAGGTAAGAGTTGAACCATTTAAGTTCAGTGCCGGAAATTCCTGAAAATGTCATTTTATCTAATAATATCGAGTGATTTATTGAATCGAAAGCTTTTCGAATAAAAAAAAAAAACAATCCATGTTAGTTTCCCTTCATCCCGCATACTCTCAAGCCATTCATCGCACATCTGATTGAATTAATGCAGAGACAGTTGAGTGTAGGAGACGAAATCCTGATTGGAATTTGGAAAGCAAAAGATTATCATATAATTGTCGAAAGACTTCTTTTTCGAAAATCCTTGCTAATTATTGGTAATAATGAAATCGTTCGATAATTTTCCATGAGTCGACGATCATCACTTTTGTAAATCGGGCTTACCCTCGCATTTTTCCACTCCTCGACAAAAATGCTAGTTGACGGTGAAATATTAAAAATAAAAGTTAGCGAAGGTGCGATTACATCTGACGCAATTTTCTGACTCTGGCTGGGATCTTGTCAAGGCCAGTGCTCTTGGAAGCTATTGAATAAAAATTTGATTCGTCACAATTCTTTCACTCTGGTCCTCCTGTGTTTAGAGTGGGCTTCCTTTGTTTTCAAAATGGCGGCAAACGAGCTTTGTTGGAATTTCGGATGTGACACAGGCTAACCACCACCTCATATTCTGACAATCTGAGTTTGATGTTAATTAATTTCGTTATTAAGCAGACAAAGAAAAAAAAAACGGCCCTGTATTGTTTCTTCTTTACGTTAATGACATGCCAGATGTCGTGCGGAACTCCAGCATTTCTATGTTCGCTGACGATTCAAAGTGTTACAAAATCATCATTTCTACGTCGGATTCTGCCTCCCTCCAGTCAGATCTTGATGCTCTAAGTAAGTGGTCTTCATGTAATGAATTAGAATTTCAACCGAAAAAATGTGAAAACCTTCGCATCAGTCGTAAACGCTACAGCTTTGACCGCTCCTACCTCAACAATTTTGACGTTAAGTTGTGTATCCACTCAAAGGGAACTTGGTGTCATGGTTACGAGTGACCTATCATGGAATCACCACATTGACACCATAACTGCGAAAGCAAATCGAATGCTTGGGTTTCTTAAGCGCAACTGTACCTATCAACCCCATAAAGACTCTGTACTTAGCTCTGGTTAGATCTCACTTAGGGTACTGTAGTCAGTTATGGGCTCCTCAATCTCTTATTAGAAATATTATGCTTATAGAACCTATTCAACGCAGGGCAACTAGATTTGTCTGTAAAACTTTGCCTTCACCAAGCTACAGGGATCGTTTGGTGTCCTTAAACCTTTTGCATATCAGTTACTGGTTTAGCCTCCTCCGCAGGCATCTCAATTTTTTGAAGAAATCAGATTATGGGCTCCCTGTGGCAGGTGAAGAAAAGAGAGGGAGATTGGAGCCGAGTCCAGTCCTCAGTCCTCCTCTTCTCTCCCGGAGTCACAGGTAACCCAATTCACGATTTTTTTAATCAGATTTCTTCGAAAATTAGAGATGCCTGCGGAGGAGGGTATTACTGGTAAGAATACCTAGAACTAGTCTTCTTTTACAAATACAGGTCTAATGCTATTAGTATTGATAAGGCACTAAATATGTGAACTCGTGCTCCTGTCGTTCCCGCCGTGCTTCCTCTGGTTTGTACCTTTTAGGCAATCTGTCATTCCCAGGACGTCCAGCTTTAGAGACTCGTACTTTTTGCGTATTGTTAACATCCCGGATGAAATATAATTAAATCATCCACAACTCTATCGATCTATAAGAGAAAACTCATACACCTCTTTTTCATAGGCTTTTAGCACGTATCACTAATCAAGACAACATTCGCAAGTGTGTCGCCGTGCCAATGTTTGTATTGTCTGTTTCTTTGCTTTACTATCATATTATCTTAATGAGTGTGATCTGGTGTTTATTGTGGGCTGGGTTACTGGTGCTTAAACCTTGTAGGGGACTTCGTGTCCTTTTGTTTCTGCACCATACATGGTATGCTTAATCCTTAAATAAACAAATAAACAAAGGCAAACAAACAAACAAACAAATAAATAAAATATCCTGGGTACGCGGTTCACCCAAGGAGAGTATCGTGGCTACTCACATTTCACATGGGCCACATTTCTTTCTGTGAATTAAGGTATCAGGAGCCCTTTATGCGATATTTTTTGTGAACAAATCTTCTACAGTTTAGTGAAAATTAAATTTCAAAACATTTTATTTTCAACGAGAAATTACGGCGAAAAGAAATATGGACGGGAAAGCAGGCTGTCATCGGCTTATTAGCACTTGTGAAGCGTTCTCATGGAAACCGCGAAATAACACGTGAATCTTTTATAAATAAACACGAAACACGCTCACTCGTCTGGCTCGTCTTGAAGCCGTTGAGTTGCAAATATTCATTTACGTTTCACACAGAAATCATATCTAAAATCTAGTTTAATAGTAATTTGGCAGATTCAAATAACGAATTGATCTATATAAGGGAGGGCTTGTGTCCGTTTCCTTCCGCGAAGAAACGAAAGTCTCCGCTGACGGAAAGTGATCTTGGTTGGCTCATGTTATAACCAAGATAATCAGTGGGTAGAAGTTGCAGATTCTGCAAAGTCAATTCCAAGTTGAAAGAGTGCAAGTGCCCATAAACTTCGACACGAAGTTTCGACTGTAGATTCGCCTTCAATAGCCGAAGACGAAGAACTGGTTTGGTCTGTTTCTTTACGCTTTCTTTGTCTTTGCCTTCTCTGTGCACTCATGATTTCTGTGAAATACCATGACAATGGGAACGCTAAAATTGAACTTCTCTACTGCGATATACTGATCGCACTGAAGAGCTAACTATCGTGGTATGCGTAGTCCTTCACTGAAGCGCGCAAAATCCATGAACAACATGGCATCGTGTTTCACTATGGCTACTGCTCAACATCAAATACTGGAAAAATGACATTCTTAATGACAGATAAGTTAATTGTGTTAACAAACCTCAGTGGGATGCCAGGAAACTTTGAAACCATCATTCACGGCGTTATAAATGCAAGTTTTGTAGCATGTATTCGAAGCTCCTGTCCCTCTAGATTTTAATAGATCGGATTGAAAATTGGCATATGGCTAGATCAATATGTTTACAAAAAAGTTTTTTAATGCGTTGTTTTTGTTCTTGAGATACTTTCATGTTTCTTTCATCAACCCCTAAAAAAGGTGTTCCAGATCTTTGCAGTTGATTATTTTCGCGACGGAATAAGATATCAGAAAACTGAGACACCCTTTTTAGATCAATATCTCTACTTTATGAAGGTCGTTTCAGCGTTGATTTCCGTCCAATTCCCGAAGGACAGGAGCTCCAGATATAAGGTATGGTGAAATTGGATTAAAATCACAATAAATAAACGAGTATTTAATAATAAGGAAAATCAAGCTGTTTTCTACAATCTATGTTTATTAATCTTTCAGAAAATATATACTTTATTTGTAGGAGTTTTCGGGAAGTTTTCGGGAAGCGCTCTTGAAGGGCTCCTGATACCTTAAGTATTTCTGGTTTTCAGAGAAAATGCCATAGAAAGGGCGGCTTGGTGTTTCATGAAGTGGAAATCAGCTTTGCAAATTGCTTTTCTCAAGTAAACTACCTATAACAGTTAATCTATTAGTGAGGTGAGTCCGTGAGTGATCACTAATTCAACCCGTTAATTACATTTAGACATTTTCAAATACGAATTTCTAAAAACAAGTCATGAAATCAGGAAACAAAGACCAACATGCTATACCCCCCCCCCCCCCCCCCCCCCCCCCCCCCACCCTCCATCCGGTAAAAAGTAGTCGATTGTGCTAGTATTTTTTGAGGGCATAATTCTTCATATTTTTTTCTCAAATTAGCATTGCCTGCACTTTATCGCTTTTTTAGATTTGTGAATTGCTCATTATGTCCTCATTATATATTAAAATACTTTTGTTGTTGTTGTTGCTGCTGCTGTATAAGTGAGCCGAGCCATACTCAATGAGAATCATGAGTGTGTGCGTTCCCGTATGATGTGCGCGGTAATATGTAAAACGATATGTGTGGTCCTTCACCTGACATGAAAAGCGTAAAGCTTAGCAGTATAATTATCACAGGATAAAAACAAAATACAGAATACTCAAGGTTACACGTTTTATTCATAATCATCGATGCTAGAATCAAGTAGCAATCAATATAAATTAAAATCATGCAACAAGACGATTAGAGCGTAATCTTAAACATATCAATGTACTCCGTGATTGACAGATGTTGACCTGCAAGAATAAAGAGGGAGCTATAGGAAAAAGGAGAAAATTAAAGGAGAAAGGGTCGGAAATGCCTCTCCTGGTAAAGCTATCCAGCAAATGAACAATACAAAGTCTCTCGTAAATAAAATGATCCTTCTGTCAGCAATAATCTACTTGTTATAAAGAACCTAAAAGAACAAATGAAACAAAATTTGAGTATGACTATAGCAATTATCGAGGTCTGAATTTTACCTCAGCGACCTAAAACTACTCCATCATTTATAATATAGTTCACTAGTGCTAACTGATATATTAATTAACGTAAACCACGTACACGTGTGTGCTTTTTCGTAATATAATATTTAATTTGGTGATTGAGGTTTACTAGTAGGCAAATCAACGCATCATTACATACTGAGCCAGTAACGCAGCAGTAGAAAGTTCTTCAAACCTTTGTGAATAATGGATCCATCGGAGAACATGGTTAGAATGACGTGGGAGTTATTTAAAGATCTCATGAAAAGATATTGATTTGTAAACCTGGAGTAGTTTAGACATGATCATTGCTAACCTGTACCTTGTATTCGTTCGATCCTGCTGCCCGACGTTCCGTTTATTTTCTCCCTGGCCAACAGCCATGTCGTCCGCACTGTCTTATCCTGCCGGCTCCTCTCGCCTGTAATCCCATTCTCTTCTTTAAGTCTTCAATCCTAGCTATTTTCTTTGTCTTTTCCCAAAATGGACCGTTTGTTAAAATGCGTTCAATGTTTTGTTGTTCAGCTTCCTTGTTCCTTTTTGTCTGTTTGAGGGAGAGACTCCTTTTCAGGTGATCTGCAGCTCTCTTCATAAAACATCTTTTCCTGCCCAAACATCCATATCGTCCACATCCAGGATCGCCAGCAGCACCTTCTTCAGTAAACTTTATTCCTGACCGTCTTGACACACTTGCTTCAGGTTTGCTGGCAGTCTTTACCTGACACTTGCCTCTAATGCACAATCGGTAATAAGGATGGTCCAGCTCGGCAATGACAGAAACAACAAATAACACAAGAAATACGCCCATGAAAGGTAGCCCGTTAATCCGCATGTTAAGCCAAGCCAGGAACGAGTCAGATCAATAGCGTTTTGCACCGTGCTTATACGTTGGGTTAAGGTATGGTAGAGCCACTCTTGCCTTGCGAGCTCGATGTGGTTTTCTTTTGAAGCAATTTATTTTATATTTTACGCTGTATTTTTAGCCTTCCGTTCTTATTTATAATTCCGTGACTGCCTTAATTCTTTGTTTAGGGGCGGTTTTGTTACAAAGAATTGTTTCCGCCGTCATCTCCTCTTGTGACATCCTTGCTGCAAGAACAAAAGTGTTGAATTCACAAAGCAAACGAGCACATTGAGATCTTTCCTTTAAATTTTGCTCAAGGCGGCTTCAAAATTAAAGAGAGAGAAAAATATATCTCAAAACTCTTCAAAAAGAATACATGGAAATTTCGTCAACATCGATAATGTTAAAATAAAACGTTTTTAATGCCTTAAAATAGTTCTAAAACCTCCTCCACTACAGATACAACATGAAAAAGTATATAACTTTCAGATTCAAGAACATGCGATGAAAAAATGGCAGATAGATTTCATATATAGTTGAGTAACGGCGGAAGGCTAAATCAAATATAGAACTCTCGACCATATAGAACAGTTAAACCATTTGTCTTATTCAGGAAATGTCACAAATAACTTATTCAATTGAGTAGGACATAAAGGAAATTAGGAAGCACAATGAGAACTTGACACCGAGTTCTCTGCACTTGAAGCCCTTATTTCCTTAGCACATTAGAACTGGAGCCATAGCGAATTCGGTACTCTGATTGGCCGGAACAGAATGATTGAATACAAAGCTACATACCATCCTTGGTCGCCATCAGCAGCTGCCCAGAGCACGAGAAACGTGAAAAACGTTGGTCCGAATGTGCCCCGGAAAGTTTACATTATGAAAAATGATCGGGCTCAAGAAAAAAAGAAATGATTAAAAACCATCTTTGACATCTATCAATTAAATTGTGATTTCATGAAAACTGTTCACAAGACAATGGACAGGGGAAATCGTACAAGATGCAACTCACAATCAAACACAAAGTTCATATAGGATCATCTGATTTACAAGATATACCTTACAAACACAAGCGAGTACAAAGATCATATAGGATCATCTGATTTCCTAGTTTTTATTTGCCATTTACGATTCGAACTCCATTATTAAGCCTTGTTTTAACCTATAAAAAATAAACTTTTACTCGACTTGATTATCAACATAGCTTATATATCATCGAAAGTAGTACAAAGTCTTAAAAACAAATACATAAATTTCACCTACTGGTAGAGAATGTCAGTTTATCCTACAGACATGAATGATATTTATATAAAAATGTTAAATCGATTTTAGTATAGTTTTTGACCGATTTGCAGATTCATAAACGTTTCATAGCAAAAATAACATAAAGCTTTTTTTCATAGTACAGCATTTTCCTCGGGCTACAATTAGATTAACACCTTGTTAATTTCGACTACATAGAGCATCAAACAGCTATGAAACGGCATTTGGATTTTTTAAGCACAGTGTAAACATTCTTACCAGAGCCAACTGATCATAAATGTATAGCTACGACAAGAGGAACACCACTATCACTTAGCACTCTATTTATCATTGATGCCTAATGCCTTACTCTTAGAAGATTCATTTTTTTGGGTATCCATATTGTACTCTCCTTTAATCTCAGTGCCGATACACTCTCCACGCTCATTAATCTGTATAATACACGTTAAAAAATATAATTGCCAGCTGTCTCCACCTTTGTTTAATATTGTACTGCCTTACACACTTTCCGTGACAAGATCTTGGATAAATTACTGAAACTTTGGTGAGCCTCAGAAACGATGACTCAGTTCGTGCCTTGCGCTACCCGTGTAGTAGAGTTGACTATGTATTTGACTATATTAGAGTCATTTTTTAAACCAAACTGCTTACTAATATATTTTTTAAACAAATCATCCAAAGAATGTCCTAATTTTTAACAGCTAGTAAATAAGCTTTTTTTCAGTTAATCTTTTGCAGTCCGTTCATCTCAAACGTTCAAATAATGTTCATTAATGGTTGAGTCGTTCATTTCCAGATTCAGACAGCACCCTCAGTAGAATTTACCTAATCTCTGACTTAATCAACTAACCGGATAAGAACAATTCTGAATTGTTAAAAATAAATTAATCGAGTCAAAAAAGCACTTATGCCAGCATCCTTGTTTGCAAATTAGCTTTTAGGAAAGCTATCGATCCCGCGAAGGAAAAGAAACAACAAAAGAATTATTGATCTTTCCGATCATACCATTAGAAGCGGATGCAATGAATCAATCGAACAATTTCGTGTAATCGGATCAATCGGTTCATGCACACTCAAAGGAAACATATGACCGCTTCAGTTTGGCGAAAATGTTAACTAGGTAGGTTGATAAATTACTGAGTGAAAAGGTTAGGAATAAAGAGGGTTCGTTCAACATTGTAAATTAAAGTTGTTTGAAATAGCTTATAGATCCCATTTACTTATTACCCCATTTCAGATCCCATGTACCACCCTTGTGCCTTGTTTCCTTTATGTAGATTAATACCTTTTTGTGAGAAACAAACACAACAGTACAACATTTTTTTATTTTTTGGCATGATACTTGCACTTTAACGCACGAGAAGATACATTGAAATCTCTTGAAGAAATTAAAGGATCTTTTACCAAAAGGTATGAGATGGACACAGCAAACAGGCGCAGTAAAAGAGTTTAGTTTAAAAGGAGCTTTATTTATAATAGTCATGATTCTGTTAATTACAAGGAAAATTAAACTGCAAGTAGCGCCATAAAATAACATGAATAATTTTGCCCCAAATTCTATATCTGATTCTATTTCTATTTATGATTTCAGTTGTCTAACTTAGTTTTCTTTGAGAGGCAGGGGCAGCAATTAAACTAAAATAAACGCTACCCGAATTGCGGGATTGATTCATCTTGTGATAACCACAATGGAAACCTACCGTTATCTGATTTTATTGTAGTAGTTAGTTGATTCATTTTATGACGTCACAGGATCCATGAAAAGTAACCAAAATTAGGGATTAAACGCCAGAAATGTTGCAAAATTTGCAAGATTAATACCTTTTTGTGAGAAACAAGCACAACAAAATAGTACAATATAAATTGTTATTTTTTGACATTGTACTTGGACTTTAACATAACGGACATTTAAAGTTATTTCCTGAGTACGGCAGCGTTTTTGGATGGTTCAATAACTACTGATTATTACTTTCGAATTTCATTCAAATTTCTGTTGTTTACTGAATAAACTGTATCAAGAGAAATGTTATTACGATATGACACATTACTTAGGTTGAGTTAATAACAGACCAGTTCACATTCTAGATTACCGCTGTGTGTCATACTATAATAGACCAGTTCACATTCTAGATTACCGCTGTGTGCGATACTATAATAGAACAGTTCACATTCTAGATTACCGCTGTGTATGGGGCGCCGTTTTGGACATTATTACGAACAGTATAAATAGATCCGTAACTTCAAATATTCATGGCAAACTTTTTATTGCGTGCAGTTAGATTACGTTTGTGATGCCAAACGTAAAGAAACATGCTAAACTTTTTGTCGTATACTTAATTTTCTTGTATAACCATGGCAAACTTAAAACAAACGTGCTATACTAAACTATGACACATTCGGAACACAATACAAATATACGTGTTCTTTCTCAAATATACATGCTAAACTTTTCATTCCGTATGGTATGATGCACCGCGCGCTTCACATGCAAACACACTAGTACCTAGGTCTCGCGCGGCTATCTCGCCTCGTGATCTTTCTAGTTCTGTGGCTGCTTCAAGTTGGCTGATCGTCCAGAGAATTTCAGAGAAGCACTAAGCAACATAGCCCGCCAAGCCAGATTGCTGCTGGCCGGAAATGCCAAGTACGCGTGCAGCAGAAAAACTCACATCAGTTGTAAGCTTTCGTGTAACTATTTGTCCATAGCAAGACTTAACGAAATTGAACCCTGTACAGTACCCTGTAAATCAGGGAACAGCTCCCTCATCTTTGCTCCAAGATCTTCCTCATCCATTGACTTGTCCAGGGGAAATCAGTGTACAACAAACCCGTCATTTTCGAGGTGACAACGGGGTTGATGTGTCGGCATAGCTTTTGTGCAGGAAGAGGGAAGCAGCACACAATCTTTATATACTATAGGCCCTATGCATAATTTCTGGTGACTTGTATGTCAACGAGGCTGGTAGGTCCTCTGGAATGTTGAAATTGAAGCGCTCAGGGAGATGTCTGAAATGCACTGAACATATGTTCAGTGAAACAATGCCATTATTTTGCTATGCTATACCAGCTCGTTTACATGCAAGTCACCAGGACTTATGCAGTCCCTTCTTCGAAGGCGGATTTTTGTATACGTAACAGTTCTAGTCGAGGCTATCCCGCTCAGTCGACAATTAAATGTCGGAAATGAGCGAACTAGCTCTGCAGCTGCTGCTCTAGCCGGTCTTCAGTGGCGTTGTACATGGCTGATTCGTAGTTGTGTTTATTGTGCTGGTACTGCTAATACTGGAACGAAGTGATGGCTCACTAAGCCTCTGCTCGATCGGCAGTACACTCCTATTGCTATAATTACCAAGCAGCAATCTGGCTTGGTGGGCGATGTTGCTTAGTGCTTCTCTGAAATTCTCTGGACGATCAGCCACTTTGATCTTGAAGCAGCCACAACAAGAAAGATCACGAGGCGAGATAGCCGCACGAGACCTAGGTACTAGTGTGTTTGCATGTGAAGCGCGCGGTGCATCATACCATACGGAATGAAAAGTTTAGCATGTATATTTGAGAAAGACCACGTATATTTGTATTGTGTTCCGAATGTGTCATAGTTTAGTATAGCACGTTTGTTTTAAGTTTGCCATGGTTATACAAGAAAATGAAGTGTACGAAAAAAAGTTTAGCATGTTTTTTACATTTGGCATTAAAAACGTAATCTAACTGCACGCAATAAAAAGTTTGCCATGAATATTTGAAGTTACGGATCTATTTATACTGTTCGTAATACTGTCCAAAACGGCGCCCCATAGCTGTGTGCCATACTATAATAGACCAGTTCACATTCTAGATTACCGCTGTGCCATACTATAATATAACAGCCGGTTCACATTCTAGATTACCGCTGTGTGCCATACTAAAATAGAACAGTTCACATTCTAGATTACAGGTGTGCCATACTATAATAGACCAGTTCACATTCTAGATTACCGCTGTGTGCCATACTATAATAGAACAGTTCACATTCTAGATTACCGCTGTGTGCCATACTATAATAGAACAGTTCACATTCTAGATTACCGCTGTTCCATACTATAATAGAACAGTTCACATTCTAGATTACCGCTGTGTGCCATACAATAATAGACCAGTTCACATTCTAGATTACCGCTGTGCCATACTATAATATAACAGCCGGTTCACATTCTAGATTACCGCTGTGTGCCATACTAAAATAGAACAGTTCACATTCTAGATTACAGGTGTGCCATACTATAATAGACCAGTTCACATTCTAGATTACCGCTGTGTGCCATACTATAATAGAACAGTTCACATTCTAGATTACCGCTGTGTGCCATACTATAATAGAACAGTTCACATTCTAGATTACCGCTGTTCCATACTATAATAGAACAGTTCACATTCTAGATTACCGCTGTGTGCCATACTATAATAGAACAGTTCACATTCTAGATTACCGCTGTGTGCCATACTATAATAGAACAGTTCACATTCTAGATTAGCGCTGTGTGCCATACTATAATAGAACAGTTCACATTCTAGATTAGCGCTGTGTGCCATACTATAATAGAACAGTTCACATTCTAGATTACCGCTGTGTGCCATACTATAATAGAACAGTTCACATTCTAGATTACCGCTGTGTGCCATACTATAATAGACCAGTTCACATTCTAGATTACCGCTGTGCCATACTATAATAGACCAGTTCACATTCTAGATTACCGCTGTGTGCCATACTATTATAGCCTACTAGCAAGTCCCTTCTATTCCGCATTTTTTTAGAATAGCTAAATATGGTTCCAGATGGCTAACGATGGCTAGATATGGCGAGACATGGTACAGGTAGTTGGCTGGGCCTGTAAGTATGGACTGCCGACCGTGCTGTCAAAAGAATCATATATTTTTTTACAGTTCCGCCTAGGGACGCGTGGGCAGTCTCAGTTTTTGCGATTCCGCTCACAATACCATCCGCCATTTTGAATATTTCATGTAAAGTGCGTATGAAAACGAGCCGAATGGTGACTCCGCGTCCGCGAATATCAAACAAACAAGATAATTATGTCAATATATGTTTTAAAACAAATCGATAAATTTGCTGTGCGATCGTGTACTTGTATTATATCTGCAGTCGAGTCAGCGTTCGCCTCGTTTTCATGGAGTTTTATCACTTTACATGTCAATGGCGGAAGAACTGTGAGGGGTAGTATTTTCGAATTCCGAAAATTCTGAAAACATGCGATCTGAAGACGCCGGTGTTTGATAGCTAGCAGCACATGTTCTGTTTCACCTGGATCGACTCACTCCTGTGGTCTTCAGTCCGCTCTAAACCCCCGTCTAAACCCTAAAGTGGATTGACTACTTAAGTCTAGACATTTGTCGTTTTAGATGATTTTAAAAAGGACTACTCAGTATAAAGAAAAACAGAGAGATAAAAGGACAGATTAAAGCATCAATGAATTAAGATTTATCACAATGTGTCAACAAATTTAAAGATTTAATCTAAAGATTTAATTTAAATCTAAAGGCTTGTGTTCTTTTTCTCAGTCGACGAGGAAGCCAGTAGAATATAATTTCATGAAGCAACGTTGCTGTCCCTCTGTTGGAAAGCGTTTTATTGCTTAATATGGATGTCATATTTTGAGATGAAAAATATATTTAGGCAAAGATACTGAGAAAAACCTCACTCGAAGTTACTTTTCTAAACATCCTCGGGAGAGCACGGAGACAAAATTGTTAACAGAGCCAAGAGGACGTGTGAGGGAACACTGTGGATCTAGTCATAATCAGGTATTTCACTTACAGCTTCAGCATGATTAATAAACTCGAAACGGAAAACGGTAATGGCCAAAACTCTTTACATTATAGCTTGTAAATGTTTACTTTTAAGATTTGTACTCATTTATTGTTTTAAGGGGTCAAACAATTCAGATCACACTTGTAAAATGGAGCCTTGAATTTATAAAATGGAGCCTTGAATTTATAGCCTTCAATTTATAAAATGGAGCCTTGAGTTTATAAAATGGAGCCTTGAGTTTATAAAATGGAGCCTTGAATTTATAAAATGGAGCCTTGTGTTTATAAAATGGAGCCTTGAGTTTATAAAATGGAGCCTTGAGTTTATAAAATGGAGCCTTGAGTTTATAAAATGGAGCCTTGAATTTATAAAATGGAGCCTTGAATTTATAAAATGGAGCCTTGAATTTATATAATGGAGCCCTCGGTTTCTAAAATGCAGCGGTCTGGCACTAGTGGATGAAGTATGGCGGAGGTGGAATGGGCTGAGACAAAACCTCGTGCTTTCTCAACAGATTCAACAATGGCTGACGATCTGCAGGAAGCTGCGCAAATACTCAACAGAGTAGCTTCTAATTTGAACAATAGCTCTCGAGCCATTTATCCAATAATTTATACGAGGCCCGTAATCCACCATTTGTTCCAGACTGCTCCTCAATCTCATGCTTCTTCAAGTGGAACCTTCACGTCCGAACTGATGAGTCTTTATCCTCATCACCGGTCGAGAAGCAATGGCGGACGCTCACGGACATCTTCGACGACTACATCCGCTAATAAAAAGAAAAGAAGTGATAGTCGACCAGCGAAATTGAAAGAAATCGTAAGGAAATTTGTCTGCCTCTCGGATAAAGATCAGATCGAAGCGCCAGATGCGGAAGAGTCGAGGGAACTGCTGATTTCTGACATGGGAGAGAAAAAGCTGTCAATAGCAAAGGAGGCAAGTGAAAGCGAGGTTCGAGAGGTAATGGTACAAAAGTTTCCGAAGCTGAAACAAGCTGGCGGCTTTGAATTTAGGCTAGATTGCAGAATACCCCACCACTTCGAAAGATCACTTGAAGAGCCCTTACAAATTGTGCAAAATTATCCATTTAGCTCAGGTGTATTTAGACTCGTTCTATGAATGATTTGGAGTGGAAAATGGGTAAGATTTATTTGAATTTCAGGGTTAGATTTTTAGTGGGTTTGTATGAGAATTTGAGAAAATACATTATTAATGAACCAAGTGGTGGGGTATTCTGCAATCGTTCCGCCTGTATATAGCGATGTTTCGTGTGTCGTCATCTATTGTTATTAATGTACCAACCAGAGATCCATTGGTTCCCAACACAAAGCGGGCTTTACAAAAGCCACAACAAAAATCAGTATTGGTAAAAGGGGTGCGGAAATAATGTTTTGTAACACTGTAAAACTAACACTATATAGTTTAATAGTTAACTATTTATAAATAATACCAGACGTATGGTACGCACCTGTTTCACCACATGTAGCATAGTGTTTCCGTAGTCTATGGACATTTACTGCTATTTTGCACTTCGTGCAAATCTCTTTCCCGCTATTTTTTGCACAATATACAGGCTCTGTACTTAAGTCGAGGTCTTGCTGTATTGGCCTTATGTAAAACCTCTCTTGTCCAATAAAAGAGACCAGATACGGAACGATTGCAGAATACCCCACCACTTGGTTCATTAATAATGTATTTTCTCAAATTCTCATACAAACCCACTAAAAACCTAACCCTGAAATTCAAATAAATCTTACCCATTTTCCACTCCAAATCATTCATAGAACGAGTCTAAATACACCTGAGCTAAATGGATAATTTTGCACAATTTGTAAGGGCTTTTCAAGTGATCTTTCGAAGTGGTGGGGTATTCTGCAATCTAGCCTAAATTCAAAGCCGCCAGCTTGTTTCAGCTTCGGAAACTTTTGTACCATTACCTCTCGAACCTCGCTTTCACTTGCCTCCTTTGCTATTGACAGCTTTTTCTCTCCCATGTCAGAAATCAGCAGTTCCCTCGACTCTTCCACATCTGGCGCTTCGATCTGATCTTTATCCGAGAGGCAGACAAATTTCCTTACGATTTCTTTCAATTTCGCTGGTCGACTATCACTTCTTTTCCTTTTATTAGCGGATGTAGTCGTCGAAGATGTCCGTGAGCGTCCGCCATTGCTTCTCGACCGGTGATGAGGATAAAGACTCATCAGTTCGGACGTGAAGGTTCCACTTGAAGAAGCATGAGATTGAGGAGCAGTCTGGAACAAATGGTGGATTACGGGCCTCGTATAAATTATTGGATAAATGGCTCGAGAGCTATTGTTCAAATTAGAAGCTACTCTGTTGAGTATTCGCGCAGCTTCCTGCAGATCGTCAGCCATTGTTGAATCTGTTGAGAAAGCACGAGGTTTTGTCTCAGCCCATTCCACCTCCGCCATACTTCATCCACTAGTGCCAGACCGCTGCATTTTAGAAACCGAGGGCTCCATTATATAAATTCAAGGCTCCATTTTATAAATTCAAGGCTCCATTTTATAAATTCAAGGCTCCATTTTATAAATTCAAGGCTCCATTTTATAAACTCAAGGCTCCATTTTATAAATTCAAGGCTCCATTTTATAAACTCAAGGCTCCATTTTATAAACTCAAGGCTCCATTTTATAAATTCAAGGCTCCATTTTATAAATTCAAGGCTCCATTTTATAAACTCAAGGCTCCATTTTATAAATTCAAGGCTCCATTTTATAAACTCAAGGCTCCATTTTATAAACTCAAGGCTCCATTTTATAAATTGAACAAGTCTGAATAATGGCGGGAATGGCACCCCATAACCAGGTGATAAAATACTAAATTCAATTTTCGGTGATGAGGACAACAGGAAACACGATCCTTTCAATGTATTTAGACTCTGCAGCGGGTAAATTATGATGCCGATTTAGCACCTGGACTATGTTTATTGGTTAAGGAGATAATAGGCAATATTCCAAGTCACGTGACCTATTTTGCATAATTTCGCCCTAAAGCATAATAGTTAGTCTACCGGCCAAAACGTGATTCTATGACCCTCTAAGCAAGAAAACAGAAAGCTAATTAATATTTTACTTATCTATGATCCTCACCACCGCATATTGCCTTGAAATATACTATCTCAGATGGTCACGTGACAGACCACGTGACCCCAGTAACTAGTCGATAACCATACCAATTAACGTAACTCATCAAAATATGCAAATATGACACTTTTGATAAACATTTGATAACAACTCGGACGCCTGTCTGTATTTTGTAATTTAGCCTTGCTTGGCTTGAGCGCGGATCAATCTGATTAAGTGTTCCAAATCCGGGGCTCACAGTTAATCTGATTAAGTGTTCCAAATCCGCGGATCCACAGTCAAACTGATTAAGTATTCTTAATCTCCTTATTGCGAGGGGGAGTATACACCTATTTCAATTAATGTTGTCTGCATGGGATATAGCCGTATTAGGGAATAGGGCATTAGGGAATAGGTATTAGGGAATAGGGCATTAATAGAGAATATTATATTATGTCACTGGCAACTTTAAAACACTCCAGATTGAACTTACTAAGTGAGTCTTTTGTGTGGCTTGGGGCAAAGATATGTAATGGTATCCCCCGTGATTTTCGTAATCTCAAGAAAAAAATTAAGACAAAAATTCACGCTCCACTTCTGAAATTTTTAGAGGATGGGGTTATATAGGTTTCTTTTTCCACTCTAATTTAAAAAAACGGCCCATCAAAAATTACCATAATGATACTCATCCATCCACTATCTGTACTTTGTAATCAACTATTTATTAGAGTAACATTCATGTTATATCAGGTTATATCGGTCTGTTTTATTTTAGTTATATAGTTTCGTACAATCACCTTTTCTCTCAGTAGTCTATTTAAAGAATGCCAATCAGGTTTAATGCTTTGCGAGCCCGTGTTTACATTTGAACAATAGAAAATCGTTACAATCGCCATGTTCGTACAGTACGAAAATGGCGATTGTAACGGTTTTCAATTGTTCAAGCTCGCAAAGCATTAATCCTGATTGGCATTCTTTAAATACTGTAATTGGTTGAATATTACCACTACCTGCCTCGATTAGCCATTGCTACTTGCGGGATAGTATCATCTTAAAAATCCTGTAATGAATATAACATTGTTGTTATTGATGATGTTGTTAGCAAAGGCATTTGACCGTCTGACCTATGGAAAGAAGCAAAACAATGCTATTGGTCTCCCGTACCCGCCTGCAGTAGGACCCTGCGTCCATCAACGGCGACACTAACAAATTTCCCTCGTGTATCAATCTTAGAACGATAGGTGACAATGAGATTCACGGATCCCCGGAGGCGGCATCCGATTTGGCAACACTCGCGATGGAGTGTAATTCATATAAAGCGCACAGAGGTCATTTTTGTCGTTGTTGTTGAAACCCAAAATGAACCTTATAACGGTCAGCTAGAGTCGATTCAGTACTAGGTTAATGATGGATCCTAAGCACATCCTCTCTTTAACGACCTCATAGTGATCGAGCCTACTAACTGCAGAAAATACTTTGTGGCCGGGACTAGATTCGCGAACCTTTCAGAGGAACGTTTGACTGTATTGTGCTAACCCTTGTGTGTAAAAACTTTATGTACGACATGCATTGTCGGCATACCGAAGTGTGCTGGGATTGCTGGTGTAACAGGAGCATGAAGGTATCTGTCTGGAGTTGGATAGATTATACTTAGGGAGCAGATATTAGAAGATTCTCAGCCAAAGCAGGGTATAGCAGTGGACCAGTCCACGGTGAAGGCAATGGTTCCTGAGTTTGTAAGACTGCCTATTTGTAATAAGGTCAGTAAACAAGCTAGCGCTGATAGTGCTTGTGCATGGTTCCTGATTCGCTTCAGTTTCAACAATTATTGAAACAATAACAGGAAGCTATGCGGTTCATGTCCTTATCTGTACGAAGTGGGTTTGACATGTCACAGAGAGAATTGCTTACATTTGATGGTTATCCAGTCAGTTTCTGGAAATTTATTAACAACTTTGAAACAAATATTGACTGAAGGGTCAAGGATGATGAGTAAAAGTTAACTTACCTCAAACAGCATTGCACGGGGAAGGCTAGGGAGGCTATTGAGAATTGTGTCATAATACCTGATCATGGTAAAGCTTACGAGAAGGCGAGGGAGATATTGCGCAATAGGTATGGCCAGAAGCACTTGATTGCGCATGCCTATATGAACCGCCTTTAGTTAACCTTAGTACACATAGGATATGAAGCTCATATAAACAGTTCAGATAACCTTATAAAGGTTGTGTAACCTTATAAAGGTTGTGCGTTTGCCACTACATTTACAGAGTAGATCAGTGGGAAGCGTTGGCAGAAATATGAGACAAGATGGCGGCGCACATGCGCATCAGTGTCTAAAATGGCTGTCGATTCGTATAAGAAAATGTAGGAAAAACATAAAACAATTCAAATTTGAAGACCTTCTAAGTTTTATTTCATATTTGTTCGCCTCGAGACCATTAACTTACGGATTAAGCTGTGTATTGAGGCCACAAACATTCCCTCAGATCGTCGGCAAAGTACTTCCCCGAGAAGTCCATTTCGCCCTTCAAATGCTCCTCGTTTTCCATGTTGTTGTCTGTAATCTGGCTGAACCCATGCACAGTTTGAGGTACAACAGTACGCCAAGTCTTCGGTGAGGCTTATTTCTTCGCCTCGATGTCAATAAAGCCCCGGGGGGTACGTACGCTACCCAAAGTTGGGTAGGGGTGTGTCGCTGGGTTCTGAAACCCTTAGCCTGTTTAAGACAAAAAAAAAAAAAATTCCATACCCATAAGTGTTAAAATTTTATATCCCTCTATAATACAAATAACAAATTATCTATATTTGGATGTCAGTGTTTAGTGTGATCTTGTATAATGAGTGTCGTAACTAAATAAGTCTTCATCATTTACATTAGCGCTCCGCTTCTCGCCTCTGTGGCCCAGGTTCGATTCCCGGACCCGGCGCCATATGTGAGTTGAGTTTGTTGGAATCTCACCCTTGCTCCAAGGGTTTTCTCCGGGTTCTCTTGTTTTCCTCCCACCACAAAAACCAACACGCAAAATTCCAATTCGATCTGTGATTTCAGTAGCCGGGTCCTGGCTGTTTTTAAGGTCCGGTAAGAAATTCATTGTTGTTTTTTATTTTTTTATCAAGCACTAGACTAAATAACGGCACTAGATAAATGAAAATGGATACCCTGTCTAAGATCAGAAACTCGGAGAACCATACCCCGTCCAGCGGATCATCCCCGTATAGACCATATATGGGAGTAGCCCCCCCCCCCTCCCCCCCGAAATAAAGCAGTGTTCAATGCAACCATATCGCCGATAAAACGTGCAATAACACTCCTCCAAAATACTTCCAAAGACGTCTGAGTTTTGTCGAAATAATGTTAGTGCCAGGACGCCATATAGGATTACATTTTCGAAGAAAACTCGACGAGAAAGGAGAGAAACGTCACCATATTGCTTTCTGTCCGCCATCTTGTTTTGTTAACCTTAATCCTGCACTGTTAGTTGGGATATAAACTGGGTTTCAGGCCTTTCTCCTCTAAATAATTACCGCCAAGCAGCTGGACTTGGACAGACAGACGGCGGCGGAGATGACAAATCACTAAAAATGTTTTTTAATCACAATGGCTACGTCAGTAAGCTAATATAACTCTCGTTCCGTTTCTCTATTCTTATTTCATCACAGAAAATTTCCGTTTTCTTTGCGTTGGAAGGTCTATAAAGAACCTACAGTCTCACTCACTAAAAGCCGCCATTTTGAATCGGCTAAAAGGGCGCCCGCAGTACCCTTCCGCTGATGTCCATAATTTCTGCTAATGGAAAATGCAGGAGCCTTTATTCAAGCAGGTGTAGAACCCAGCGTCTCGCACTTAGCTAAGTTTGTTGATGAAAGAGTTTGTTCCGGCCGCTTGGCTCCCTGTGGAGGCCGGGTCACCAGGGCCGTGCGAGGCCTGGTAACCAGGACTGAAAAACGTGTTGAGAACGTTGTCGGACGTTGTGTTGTTCAGTACTCGGTGTACTAGTAAAAATATCGTTTATAAAATCAATGCTAGTGTTCCCAAGCTTACATTATAACATCGAAGGAGTGGCGGGAACAGAGTTAATATACTTGCGAACAGCATGTATGGTCAGATTGTGGGGTCAAGCCCAGACAAGGATAACTTTAAGTCCAAACCGAGAGGAAAACAGGGTGGTTCTCCCATAAAGGTAACAACACTTATGACAAATAGTAGCCCAAGTCCCAAAGAAAGGACCCAATCTACTGAAGGAGTTAAATCAGGGTACCAGACTTGTCCTCTATGTTCTAGCTTGCACAAATAGTGGAAGTGTGAAGTTCCCAAAAAGAAAGAAAGGACTTTATCCAACAAGCCAAGTTATATGATAATTGCCTCACATGGAATCAATTTGCAAAGGATTGCAAAAGCAATATGAGCTGTTAAGTGTGGAAGGATGCACAATACACTTATGCACATCCCTCCAAGAAGCAATAGCGGCAATGCTGATACCGCTGACAATGGAGCCAGCAGGAACACTAGTAATGCCAACCCAAATGAAGTTAGAAGCGCTGGTACTCGGGACAAGGAGCTAGCAGGGCCGGCGAGTTAAGGCAGAGAGTAGTGTCCACCGGGGCCGGTGACTCAGGGCAGTGTGGTGCTACATAGCTTGGTAGAAGGAGAATGAGTATCAGAATTGTCCCAGTTAACTTCTAACGACATTTTTTGTGACACTTCCAAGCATTAAGAAAGAATAAACCCGCCAGAGTTCCACCTATATAACCTTTATAAATCGAATTCAAATCAAACGCCTAATGACCAAGTGCCTTCCATCGCATAGCGCGGGATTTCGAATTCGAAGAAAACTAAGCCGGGAAAATCACGTAAGAAAAAGGTGCAGGAATCAGAAAAGGAACCAGAAAACAGGAAACATGAGCCAGCCAATGCTAAGGAGAGAACAGGCGTCATTATTGGCGTCTCCATTGTAAAGAATGTCCAAGGTTAAAAAATATCCAACAGTTCACAGAGAACAGTGGTGAAAGCTTTTCCGGCTGCCAGGGTGGACGATATGTTTCATTAAGTAAAGCCTACAGTGAACCATCGACCTGATTAAATTATCATTCACGTCTGCACAAATGACGTAAAGCATTCATAATCCCAAGAATGGTCGCGGAGCGTATTGTGGATCTTGGTAATAACATTGTTGCTGATTCTCCTGGTACTAAGGTAACTTCCAGTTTACTCTACAAGAATGAGAACATTGATCACATTGGGTGACCGCTCTTTTGCGGTAGCGGCACCCACACTGTGGAATGTCCTGCCCGCTAAAATTCGTAATGCTTCTAGTGTTACGACTTTTAAGAAGTTTCTAAAAACCTATCTTTTTGGCAAAGCATTTCAACAATAGTATCGTATTACCATTGTTATACAACACGTCTATATTTATATACTGTATATATTCAATTATGATAGATTTAGATATACTATACACATTACTTAGTTAGGATTAGTATATACGTCAGCCTATAGGCATTTGTAATGCGCATGTGAGCATCTGCCAATGGAACACGCGCAATATAAATACTAAATTTATTATTATTATTACTCTATCGGTCTGATGACTGTTCTCTAGACGCGAAAGTAACTTCAACTTAAACTTTGTTAATATTTATACACGGAATTCTAACAGATAAGAAAAACTGATTTACATAGAAGCCGTGTTAACTACTATTAAATATATAAAAATACAGAACTGTCAATGTAATAATAATAATAATAATATAAAAAATATATAATATACTAATAATATTATATCCTAAAATTACGAAAACTACTATATACTATTATCAATTAAACATCATTGGTCATTTAGGACGGCGACTGTTTTGATTTTGTTTTTAAAAGAGCCTAGTGATTTAATTTCACGTAATTCTGTTGGAAGGTCATTCCATGTCTTGGCGCCGTGATACGAGAAACTTTTCTTCATAAATTCTGTTTTTGGTTGTGGAAGACAAAGTCTCGTATCACGGCCCCTTAGATCATAGTGGGTAGAGCTTCCAACAGTAGTGAATAAATCACATAGGCTTGCTGGCGCCAGGCTATTTTGGGTCTTAAACATTACGATGGCTTTATGTTTTGCTCTGCGTTCATCTAGTTTGTCCCATTCCAAGACACTTAAAAGTGCGTTTGTACTTGTATCATAATCTGCCCTGAGAATAAGTCGAGCGGCTCTATTTTGAAATTTCTGAAGTTTATCTGCGAGAACTTTGCCGCAGATATCCCATACTTCGCAACAATAATCCATGTGCGTTTGAATTAAAGAGTCGTATACCTTGATTAGTGTATCTTGGGACACGAATGGTCTGATTCTCTTTAGAGCTCCTAGACCTGAGACGATCTTTTTGATATATGATTTATGTGATCCTCCCATCTTAAGTGCTCGTCTACCACGACACCAACTGTTTTGCTTTGTGATACCTTTTTATTAGTTTGTCTCCGATTTTTAAATAAGGCATTTCTTCATCAGTCAGAGCCGATAGGCGTTGTCTGAAGTAAACATGCTACTGAACACCTCCGCGAATCAGAATGAGTGGAAACTTATCACCCATACAAATATTACTAGTGCTTACCTAAACCCTAGCGGTTTGCATCTTAATTATCATGGCTCTAAGGTTTTATCCATTAACTTTGCTAAGTACATAAGCGATATTGACCGATTAATTTTTCGCCGTGTGAAACTGCTGCAACCTCTAATGTTAACCCACATAACGAGTTTTTTTAGGGAATCGTTTTCATTTCTTCCCCCATAACAAGCTTACCAAAGTACATTGCAAGCTAGGGTCTTCTGCGAACTCGAGCCCACTTCTTGTTCAGCCAATCAGAGAGGAGCTCTCAACCTCGTCCCCAGTGTTTTCTCGGTCAGATACAAGATGGCGGCTACTCCGAGAGAAGACCCTGGTACTGAGACTAGATCACGTGATCAAATACTCCCAGATTCTGTGAGTATTTTGTTACGTATTTTTGAGCGATCTAGGATGGCGACCAAGCTAAACATGAGAATATTTCATGTCGTCTACAAACCACAGGTATCCCAATCCGGAGTGAGCGAGATGCAATTAACGGTATTTCCACGTGGCGAACGCTGCAGTGATAGTGCAGGTCTACTAAACCATAGTTAATAGTGTGGAATGGTTATGAAACCCAGCGACCTTCTTTGTTATATGTCTTTGTTAGCTTTTTTCAACCACTACCGTGCACAAAATACAATAGAAATTCCAATGTGTTAATCAATCAGCCAATAGAAACGTGTGAGTTCAGTTGTTCAAGGGACGCTAATGAACTATGACCGTGCACAATCTTTTGTCTTACCCCCTTCCAACATAAATCGCAGCGCCTTTGTTAGCCCCTTTGAAGTTTGCCGTGTTTCATAACCATTCCACTCTATTAACTATGACTAAACGGCTCGAAATGGAGTTTACTTGGATAAAGAAACAGTGGAATGGTATCGCAACTACCAGGATGTATCTAAACTAGAAGAGAATCCTAAAAAGCCGTTCATTTTCCGTTAGTGTTGAAGCGAAGCGATCGATAGCACATGTTCAGATTTAACGGCTTCTCCTGGCTGTAATGCACTTGATCTATTGCTCTACCTGCACAACGTGTTTTTGAAACATTAGAAGGTTATTTAAAATCGTTTTATCGAGAAAATGAAACTGTATACGAGTTCATTTATGTTGTCCCAGGCCGTTGGGCCAATGAAGAGCATTGTTAGAGCAAGATTTGTGTCATAACCGAAGAGCCAATCAGAATACGCGATAGTTCAGCCGTTCAGTGACCAGGGTCTTAATGTTCATTTCGCGGAAGACCCTGGGAACGAGGTTGAGGAGCGTTCCGGGAGCTAATTAAAATGCACAACTCCTCGATATGATTAGATTCCCTACGAACCTCCACAGTCGCTGAGCTGAGTATTCTTCCCATTATAAAAGCAGAGTTTTCTTGTAGAGACGGGAAACACGTGAATATCTTTCTTTTGGCCATGGAGATATTCGAAATCTTCAAGTCCAAATTGGACTTGACAACCTCTAAACGTTTTGAAGCTATTTTATGTTGTCTAGGCGACTGAGAGGAGACGAAGACTTGCATATGCGGCCCATATTTGTTATTGCGTGCAATGAGTAGCGTGCGTGTCATCGACACAAAACCTCGCCATTGTGAAAAATAAGCGGCCATTGATCGCTTTCCGCTCGGGCCTTGTGTAATCACCTCGTACGTCGCCCTCGGTGAATAATAATACAATACTCCCTCACTCCTGGCAATAACCCTTACTTATTCAAGTGATGCAATTATCGATTTTCATTTTAACCTAACGGACGGAAAATATGCCAATTAAAGAAATCGATATAATTGAGGAGACAAGAAGTAAAACTCTGCCGCTCTCATTGACAGAAGTAATTATGTATCTATAAGGGTATACGTACGCCACTTGTCAAATATTTTCAGTCCTACTGGACCAGCAATCACCATCGTTCTAATTATTTGTGGAAAAAAGTAGGAAAGAATACAGCAATCTCACCTTCCTTTATGCTTAGTTGTTGTAGAAGTTGAGAGGGCAATGAATGGGGACCTTGAGTGTGTAAAGGAATGCATGGTTATTAGCAAACAAATTAAGCCTTAATGTGGCAAAAACAGAATTTCTTCTGATCGGCTCTCGCTGCACAGCCCAACATAAAAATTGATCAAAACTCCTTAAAACAAGTTTACCATAGTAAGGTTTTTGGTGTCGCAATTGATCAGTTTTTGTCTTGGGACAAGCATATTGAAAGTATAGCCAAAAAAATACATCAGGCATAGGCCATCAGGACAATACTAGATTTCGTGGACAGAGAGACCCTGGTCTCCATATATAATGCCATAGTGCAACCCCACTTCAACTACTGTAGTGAGGTATGGGACACCCTTGGTGAAGGTCTCTCAAAACGTCTACAAAAATTACATCAGGCATAGGAGCCATCAGGAGAATACTAGATTTCGTGGACAGAGAGACCCTGGTATCCATATATAATGCCATAGTGCAACCCCACTTCAACTACTGTAGTGAGGTATGGGACACCCTTGGTGAAGGTCTCTCAAAACGTCTACAAAAATTACATCAGGCATAGGAGCCATCAGGAGAATACTAGATTTCGTGGACAGAGAGACCCTGGTATCCATATATAATGCCATAGTGCAACCCCACTTCAACTACTGTAGTGAGGTATGGGACACCCTTGGTGAAGGTCTCTCAAAACGTCTGCAAAAATTACAAAATAGATCTGCAAGAATAATTACACATATGAGTAACGAAATTCCCCACCAAGAAGCTTTGAACGCTTTAGGCTGGGAAACTCTTGAAATTCAAAGAACCAAACTAAAGGCCAAACACATGTTTAAAGTACCTAACGACATGGCCCCAAATTGCTTTGCAGATCTTTTCACTAAAAAGCATGATGTTACCAAATATAATTTAAGGGGTTCCACAACCTCGCTATAGTTACCTCTCCCTAAAACAGAAACCTTTAAGAAAAGTGTTTCATATAGTGGGGCAAAATTATGGAATTCCCTTCCAGAAACATTACGCAACTGTGAGTCATTCCCCTCATTCAAGTCTAAAATTGCCACTCACATCTTTCCTACTCTTTAACTTAACTTGAATTTTTAATTAACTTGATATATAATTACTTTTATAATAGGTATATTTTTAGACAACAAATAGTAAAATATTATTTTATAGAACACTAAGGTTAAGTTTATATTTTCTTAAATATTGTAATTTTTATCCACACGCCCCTTGTGGAAATCAGCAATAGTTGACGGGGCAAGCGTGTTTAAATAAAGTTTTACCATACCATACCATACCATAGTCCAATGCCTCTTCGTTCGGCACAGCGCGGTAAACTGGAAGAGACCGCTGGACATATTGTTTTCGGATCTGTTCCCAAGGGAACGCGAAGGATCACGAATCCGCGAATCCGTATTTGGCGTTAAGATAGTAACTATCAGTTTTGCCTTCACTTTTTTTGTTTGAAGGTTTTAGAGGGGAAAATGGCTAATAGACCATTTCAAGGTCGCCATTACTACTACGATATATACTTCAATTAGCGATAGCACCGGTGCTACTGAAACGAGCTCCTGAAAATTAGTCAAATCCCAAAATTTGAGAGTTACACCTCACCTGGAAGCCAAGATATAGTCAAGTAAAGTCCCGAAAGGCATCTCTTGACTTCCAAGCTCCTCCCCTATAGACAATAGAAGGTTAATTGAAATTGACGAGTCGCACTACTAGCCTTTGTAATTGTAATTTTAATTGGCGAAGTTTCGTTTTACGCTGGAATGGTGACTGATTTGCAAAACTAACAGAACATCGTAAAAAATCGATAACACATCGTAAACAAATATTCCAGCAGATTTTGGAAACTGTCGTGAAAGTATAATTCAGGATACCTGTGTAATAATTAATGGTATTGATGACGCGTGCGCGCGCACTTGTAGATCTTCTGAACCAGCAGTAAAAAATGATAATATCCATCAAAGTTGTCAGTTCTTTTCGTAAAATAATTTACGACATGGTCCTTCGAGCCGTAAAATAATTTACGTCATGGTCCTTCGAGCCGTAAAATAATTTACGACATGGTCCTTCGAGCCTAAGAACAACATGTCCGAGACAACGAAACAAGTAAGAGGAGCCTACAGAGGGCACTGTACCCGCGACATCAAAAAAGCTGAAGCCGCTATTATGGACTCGGAAAATCCCAACACGACGGAGCTGAAAGCAATTCGTGAGAGACTAACTAGAAGAATGGAAGAAATGAAAGAAATGGATAAAGCGATTCGGGACAACATTAAAGATCCCAAGCAAATAGAAATTGAAGTAGAAGAAACTCTGGAGTTTAATGACAAAGTAGGATATATACTCGTAGCTATTAAAGAGTTTCTCGCCGATACCACTGAAGTCGCCAAACCGGTAAGCACGTTCCAAACTAGTATTAGTGAGCCTCGATCCCGTACAGAGAGTAACAGTTAATCTACCACGACTCACTCTGAAATTCTTTGATGGAAATCCACTACAGTGGACACCATTTTGGGATAGTTTCAGCTCCTCGGTAGACACAAACCCACATATAAGAGATGTCGACAAAATGAATTACCTCTGTGGATATTTAAAAGGAGATGCTGCACATACTATAGCTGGCTTATCCATTACAAATGCAAATTACAGTAAAGCTGTAAAAATGTTGAAAGAGCGTTTTGGTCAAAAACAAACACCAGTGGCGGATCCAGGGGTGGTTACTGGGGTGACATGTCACCCCCCCCCCCTTTTTGGGCCAAAAACAAATTCTGTATAAGAATTCGTAAAAATTAAATACATTCGTTCAAATTTTGTAAGAAATTTCGCACCAGAAACTGTACCGGTCAAAATAGTCACCCCCCTTTTTCAAATCCTGGATCCGCCACTGAAACACTTATTACTGCTTACATGGATGTACTAGCTAAGATCTCAGGGCCGTCAGTGGACGTTAAACGTCACATATTTTTTTATGATTCATGTGAAAGTTACTTACGCGGATTAGAAGCTTTAGGGGTCACGACGGATACGTACGGGAGTCTACTCATCCCTATTTTGATAAAGAAACTTTCTGAAGAAATTCGCCGTTTACTCATCCGAGCAAATAACCAGGCTGACAGTCGTCTAGACGATCTGAGATCTGGACTCCGACAGGAAATAGAGACTAGAGAGAGAGGTTACGCGCCATGCGCACAAGTACCGATGCCATCTACATCAGAGGAAATATTTGTACCAACAACTAACGCACTACTTTCCGGAGCATATAATGGTCAACCTTCAAATCAAAATAACGGCAGAAAATGCGTTTACTGCAACGGCTCACATAAGCCAGAACATTGTGAAAACGTTTCTTCTGTAGAAAATAGAATCGCCATCCTTTTACGTGCACGCAAATGCTTCAATTGTCTTGGAAGAAACCATCAAGCGTCCACATGTTATTCTAAGAAAAGATACACTAAATGCAAAAGAAAACATCACGTGTCAATTTGTAAATCGAATCCACAAAATGATCCAAAGCGCAACAACAATAGCGGAGAATAAAGAAGAACAGCAACCAAGCCCCGTACTGATCGCACCCGAAACAAACAAAGAACCAAACACTCACGCGGGCGTAATAAACGTGGCAGAACGAAAAACCGAAATCTTGATGCAATCTGCTGTTGTTACTGTTATTGGCGACAATGTGAGCTGTAAAGCAAGGGTTTTATTTGATACAGGTTCTCATAGAACCTTTATTGCTAAGCATTTATTAAAAGCGCTACAGTTAAAACCATTGAGAAAAGAGATACTGAATGTGAGTACATTTGGATCAACCCAAAGTGAGAGGCGCGAGTACGAAGTTGTATCCTTTACCCTGTCTTCAAAAGGAGAGAACATACAAGTTAAAGCATTGGTGTCTGACAATATCTGTACTCCTTTGTCCATGGAACCAATATACAACTAAAAGGATCACACAGAAATGGTGGACCTGGAATTTGCAGACCAGCTAAATGATAAAAGTCAACGGGTCATAGACATCCTCATAGGAAATGATTTTTATGGCCATTTGATGACAGGTGAAATGATTAAGTCTAAAAAAGGCGCACTTGTAGACTACGGCGTGTGCCAGTCCAGTACCGCATGGTTTAAATCATATCTTAGTGAAAGAGAGCAGAAGTGTGTGGTCGACGGAATATTGTCAGACAGTGAAGTCCTTTCCTGTGGCATTCCCCACTGAACTATTTTAGGGCCTTTATTGTTTTTGCTTTACATTAATGACCTTCCAAATTGCCTAGAGTTTTCAAACACACAAATGTATGCAGACGATACTAGTATTACAATGGCAAGTAATTCCAGCACAGAGATTGAGCTAAAGCTCAACATCGACCTCAAAAACGTTTGTGAGTGGCTCAGATCCAATAGGTTAAGTTTAAACACGACAAAAACGGAATATCTACTATTAGGCTCACGACAAAGATCCTCCCATATGTTTTGCCCAACATTACAGATTGCAGACGAAGTCTCTTTGATTCTCTCAGGCAGTTCTTGCTTGTTACATATTCTGCTTACAGGCCACTCAGACTCCAGTTTATGGTCCTTTCTGCCATAAACTATTGATACCGATCTCGTTTGGTTTCTTGCCTCGTGTAAGATAATCTGCAATATTAAATTTACTCTCGATCCAGTGCCAATCTTCGGGGTTTGTGTTTTCTTGGATCTCTCCTATACGCGTGGCAGCGAATGTATTGAATCCATAGGATTCATTCTGGACCATGGCTTGCACTCTGTGAGTCTACGATGTGGTAACATTTAGCGAACGTCTTATACCTGCACTCTTTCTGAACTAGTACTTTTAGTCGCTTGTTTACTGAGTACTGCTCCACATAACTCTTTCCGATCGGTCGACATTTTCTTCAGTGGGGCGAGGCGATTCTTGGAAATGAACAGATTACTGTCAAATTCTCCCCCCGATCGTTCACATCTTACGTAGGCACATGCGCCATATGCGTTTTCAGACCCGTCGCTGAAGATTACTAGTACAGGATCCCCTACTGCATTCAACGGCTTGACGCATCTCTCAAATTTAACATTGTCCATGTCAAACATATCTAGAAAAAACGTTATCCAGTAGTTTGTGCATCCTTGCGGTACAGGATCGTCCAGCTTTAGATCACTCCCCCATAGCTGTCTCATCATGACTCTGACTGTGAATGGACCTCCAAGTGGTCAAAAACACTGTTTATTTGCGAAATAATTATCCGCTTCGTTAATTTTACTGGAATTTCGATGGGAATCTGGTTCCAACTTTAAGTCTTGCTCAGTGTGCAACTTTATCTTTTTGGGAGAAACGTTTAACTTGACATATATTGAAGCAGAAATAGTCTTTAACTGGACTCCAAGCTACTCCAAGTACCTTTTCGTATACACAGTCGGCTCGTTTGGTATTAGCGTTCTCTCTTGTTTATCGGTATCGCCCGACAGAATCCATCCTTTGAGTTTAAATCCTCCTTTGTCCCCAACTTCTCTATCTCATCTGTAAGTTGTCTTGCCTCATCTTTGTTACTTACACTATCAATGATGTCATCCATATATGTATTCTCTTGGATGAGTTTGGCTGCTTCGGGAAATTCGTCTTTCGTCATCAGCAATATGAGACATTTGAGCCGCAGTCAGCGCCGTTGCATTTCGTGACGCGTAACACATGTCGTGTACTGTCTATCCAGCATGGCGGTTAGGCACCGGTTTCCATACAATATTTTAAAGAGTATATCTACAGCTGATTATTTTGAGTCTCGAAAGAAAAAGCGAAGATCCAGCTGTGGAGTTTTGAAGCAGAAAGACTGATAGCATGTCGAAAAAGTGAAAAGGTTTTTAGCTTTTTATTTGACCCGAGACTGAATTCCAAACTCTGATTTGCACAACAAAGCTAATACAACGTTAATGGTGTTTTACCCCTAACTTATAGGGAAATGAATACTTGGTGAAGTGGAGGTCTTATAGCTACTTCGAAAATACGTGGCAATCCACAGAGCATATTTCCAGTGCTTTATTGAGGTAATATAGTCTTTATATTAGTTAATATTTTGTTGAATTCTGTGTTAGTTTCCTTTTTTGTTCTCGAAAAGTTTAGCTTTGTAAAGCTACTATGAGATTCGATTGTAAATAAAGTTTATGTATGTAGAACATGACTTCAATGCAATGAAAAAACTTTGATATCGTGTTTTGCTATACTGTTTGGTTTACAATTTTTCTTGTGTTTAAGGTACTATGAAAAACCCAATCCTCCAACTGATGTTATACAAGAACACGTAGACCGTCTACGGCTTGGTCTAATTGAAGGACTGCGGGCTAAAGCTGTTACACAGACACTTACTATTTATTTTCGGCACGATGTCTACAAGTATTTGTTTGCTGGCAAAGGTATGCAGAAGGGTTAGCAACTTCTTACTGACAGAGACTTTGTTAAGTGCAAGGTACCTAAACACTGGGATGTTGTGCTGGATAAGAATGGAACTGGATGTAGATTGAGATTTCCACTGAAAGCAAGAGTGTTTCTTTCCACGTCTCCAACATATTTTGAGTCATCAAGCATTGATCTTATTCAAGCCCCTAGAATTTACTTGGAGAAAGTTTCATACAAGTTTATTAGATTGCCATATTCTAAAGACAATTATTAGTCTTTCGATTACTTTTTATTGTAATTGTAAACCCATAGAAGCATCATTGACTTATTGGTTATCACACTGGACTCTCACTACTGTGACCCAAAATTATTATAATTCAATTAATGTCAAAGGGTTATATGTTGTGGTTCAAATGTTTCTTTGGTTCAATTTTTACTTTCTATTGTTTTACCTTCATTATCATAAATTTGCATACCTCAAAACAATGGAAAATAACATTTGAACCAAGGACAAACTTGAACCACAACATATACACCCTGAGTACAGATAATGTAAGGGATGGACCATTAGAAGAGTTGGGAGGAAGTATTTTTTGTGCAGGATATTTTTTGTCCCCAATTAGTCATGTTCCAGAGCTGGTGTGAATGCAGTAGCTAGACTAACATTAGTTGCTGGTACATAGCATTTCCAAAAGTTCAGCTTTTTTAAGCTTAGCAAGACCTTTAACTTTCCCCTTTTTTTGTTTCACAACTTCACGAAGATCTTTCACACACATATCTGCATACTGCGTTGAACTTTGTGAGGGATATTCCTCCTGAACAATTTCCACTTCAGCAAATTTTGATGTTTTCAGACGTTTTTGCCTTTGAATGTTGATGCCTTCATCCTAGTATTCTTGGTTTCTTTTGTTATATGGTGCCTTTTCACGTTCGTGATGCTGTAGCTTAAATTGCCTTGATTCTAAGCGGAGAATGTCAGCAGCAGCTTCCCACTTATTCGACTTTTGAAAGTGTATACGTTTAGCATCATCATTATTTGTTTCGACACCCTGGCCAGTAAACTGCTTGAATGCGCCATGGGCTTCTACAAAAAATGGAATGTGGTATACCATATAATATATGTATGTAAGGAGTAACTCTTGCCATGGAGTTTACCTTCAAGAGAGCAGAACATTTCAATCCACTGTTTCCCTTTATTAAATATAACGTGGCTTGCTTCCTTTTTCAGATTCCAGTCAGATAGTGTATTTATAAAGCCCAGCAAAGTCTCTCCAGATCTTGATAACACCCTCACAGGTTTCTTCAAAGATACATGTACAACCATGTAGTTTGTTTGGCAGGAGTTTGAGCAGCTTTTTCTTCTCTTGTCCAAGGAGGCTGGTGAATTCGTTTATGTTGCTACTGGACCCATCAGCATTCTTTTTTTCCAAACAGCAAAGTTTACTCCACATTCATTAATTATTTTCACAAGCTTGTTAAGATTCTGTTCTGTCTTAGCTCCTCTGTCTCTGTCAAAATCCAGATGGCTATCCTTTAATACAGCATCTTAAATCAAATTGTCTATAAGTCTGTCAACTACTCTAAGCATTAAATGGAGTTCATCTGGTATAACATGATCAAGTTCAATATCAAGAAGAGGTGGATGTTTGCAGGAGAAATTGTTGGAGGACTTCTTGCAACATTTCTTGATATCGTCAAGTGTCCTTTTTAGAAGTGAGGTGTTGTAGTAATCCATTGCTTTTGACATATCCCACCTTGACATTTTTTCAACCAAGCACCAAAGACATGCATAGTTAGATGTAGCACTGGACAGTCCCATTATCATAAGTAAGAATTTGTAATCATCTCCTAGAAACAATTCAATGTCAACATACATTTTGGCCATCAATGCCTAATTTCCCCTCACAAATCGACTTGTTTGCATCTGCTAGTACTTTAGCAAATGAGGTTTTCATTGTATCATAGGTGTCAGGTCTTTCAACTATGCAAATAGACTGATTTCCTTTGGATGACATTACTTGTTCATTTGTTTGTAATAGTGCATATGATAATATCATAAAGTTTGTAGTTCTTGACATTCGGGCGCCATCACCACTAAGTTTCACTTGAATGGGCCCCTTTATTTTGGATTTTCTTTCATAAATGTGCCAATGGTCTCCTTCAAGCTATAAACAAAATTCAGTGGAGCACCTGGATATGTCCCAGGGACACTCTCTATGTGGCAAGTGCTGTCCAAACCACTGCGTAACTGTTTCATTAGATATGTTTTTGGTAGATCATCACAAGAAAACTGTTAGTTCATGGTAAACATTGTCACCGACACAAAATTTATCCAATAAAAACAGTACTTTTTCAAGGTTTTCTTTGTCTTCTTCTGTCAGCAAGCTATACCCTCTAGATCCAACATCAGACTCAAAGCTTAGGTTGTGAATATACCCATTTTCATCCTCAAGCTTTAAACATTTTAGGTTTAAGCCAAAGCTTTCCATGAACCACTGAGCTGTATCTTTCAGGTGCTTTAATTTTCTTAGTTGTTGCTTTTTCCCCACATCCCCTATTTTTTTCCCTTGGCAGCTGAGTGAATTATTTTTCTCCAAAATGTCAATGTATTGGTGGTTTTCATCGTCATGACACGCGATCGCAAAATTGGTTTGCATTCAGTAAAATCAAATAAAACATCTTGGTCCTTGTAGAACTACCAAAAATACAGTTATAAACCAAATATAGGAACATTAGCTTATTTTTCAACGGAGCTGTGGGTCAATGAAAGTACGACAATTTTACAGTACTTTGTATGCGGCCGCCATCTTGGTGTCCATCTCTGGGGCACCAACATGGCGGCCATAAAACGAAAATACATATAAAGCTTAATTTCCCATCAAAATCATTGAGTTTCACTTCAAAACTCTTTGAATGCAACTTTTAAAGATTTATCGAGTTAAAAAAAAGAAATTGACTCAATTACATGGATTTGTATGCCTTACGGAAAACACGCTGGGTTGTTCTGTCATAAAATTAAAAATTTATTTACTTCGGAACAATACACCCTATCGACGTGAAATTTTCTGTGTAGGCTTTTATTATCGATGTCTAGAATATATACAAAGAACAGCTTTGTAGGACGTATAGTTTAAATTTTAGTTTTTTGATGACGTCACATGAAAACCAAGAATTGTATGAGTTCAGCATTTTTAGTGTTCTTTTCATTGATATAGTCTTCTAATTTGTTTAACTCAGCACACATATCATAAAACAAATCTTCCTTCTCCTTTTCTAAGTCCTTGTAGCCCTGCTTCCATTCCTTGACTTCACTTGAAAGATTTTCAATTCGCTCTTCGAGTTCCCCGATAGTGTTGATCAATTCTTGTACCTTCGAATGGAGAGCTTATAAACCATATCTTGAAGTTGGTTATGATTTCTCCCTTTAGTTTTCGAATAGACGCCTTTCACGTACCTTGCTTTGTATTTTAGCCTCTCATTCACACGTATATTTTCGTGTCGAAGATAAAAGGCTGAGCCCGAGATTGTAGCATTTAGAAGATCAATGTAGTTGATGCCACTCGGATCTGTGCCATCCTCTACCATGCTGTACCATATTTTTAGAAGGGGCCAAGGGATTTCCACTGCGAAAAAAATATCCAGGCTTAAAATGGCGGAGAAATCGAACGAGAACTCAGAGAATTCTGTACGCGATTCATTATTTTCTCGCCTTATTGTTGATTTCGAGGCCCTTTAAAAATGGCAAAAGGAAGTTCGTGAACTGTACTTGAAGTATGCTGTCTTTAACTGCAAAAGGAACCACTTTGGAGCTACTATTTAAAGGATGTTTTCAGTTAAACTTGTTCAAAACAAAGTATACTACAGCAATCGAGGAGGCCCAAGTTGTGATTATGAACTGTGTGTACGGTAGGCTGGCCTATATTATTGCATTTTTGACAATTTTAGTGCATTTGTATGTAATGAAATGGACTCCTCACTGGAGTTTTCAACATTAGGGCGCGTTCGATTAACCGTATTCCGGAATAAGAATAGATGGAATAATCTCTGGAAATCACTGGTTCAGGCACATTTTGCACTGTAAGCTACTAAAGTTTGCTGAAATATGATATTTAGGATACATCTTGTATTCCATGGACTCAAAATTCCCGAAATAAGCGATTTGTAGTTATCATTCTGTGTATTCTTATTCCGGAATACAGTCAATCGAACGCACCCTTAATTGGGGAACCACTTTATCGCAAGAAGATTCGTCAGAGTATACAACAGAAAGAATGGTCTTATTCATGTATTTTAGAATCGAGCGAGCCAAACTGCATTGAATCACTCTTTGAAAATAAAATCGCAAGATTTTTATTTTACCGTCATACATTTATTGTAATATTATAGTCGCCATTTTGAAAGATTTTGACGTTCACTGAGCATGCGCGACGCCATTTTGTCCCATATTGCTGGCAACGACCCATTTCCGCTGTCTTTCTTAGAGCTATTGTGGCGATAGTACCAGAAGGCTTGTCACCGAACGAGACTCTCTGAATAACATATGTTTCTGGTTCCCTCTTGTTATCCATATCTCGCCATAAGAAGCGGTGTGTGTGTTGCTCAATGATTTTTGTCTTCACAGAGTGATACAATTTCTTCATGTCGCCCACCAATGCCACCTCATTCTCTCTGAATCTTATAAGCACTCCCACAAGACTGTTAAGGAGGTCTGGTCCTTTAGCCCAATACTCGTTCAGCACGTGGCCCATGTAGTTTGCACTGCTGTTAAATACAATTCTCACTGGGGTAGACTTTGAATCAGGCTTCAAAACTGCATGGTGTGATATATAATGCACAGGTCCCTTGTAGGCATCTAACTCTTCCTTGGTGAGTTTCTTGGCGACGCCTCTTGTAATCATATCCTGTACTTGTTGTTTATAAACATCAGCACGTTTAAGACTCTTGGCAAGTCTTTTCTCGGTAGAAATAAGCATTCCTACGGCGGCTCGTCGGTTATCCGGGAGATCGAATGGGTCTCTGATCCGGGGGTATTCCGTAACCCATCTATTGTCTTGGCTGTCAAATTCTAGATTTCTTTCAATCAGAATTAATTCCTTTATTCTTGCCACGGAGTGGACACTTGCCACATTTACATCCTCCACAGTGCGGCGTACATTCTATTCCTAAGTTCTCAATTGTGTAAAAGTCCTCTATTTTCACCCACGTGACATGGTGGATGCGAACATTTTCGAGTTTATGCTTCTTACTTGTTTCTTTAATTAGTTGGTGAGTCCCACCAAGTCAGCGTCCAAATCTATTGTTCAGTAACAACAGATGTTCCGATCTTTACTCTCGCTCAGGATGGAACCCAGCATACTCGTAACCAATCAGAACATCGATTGCTCCTGTGGGACGCATTATTTCATCTTTTGTTATGTCCTTGAATAAATGCATTACTTCCTCGATGTCAACACTCTGGATATCAGACGTGATTTTCTCGATCCCATATACTTCAAATTGGACAACATGTCCTTTCTGATCAATGAGCGGAAGATTATACCTTTGAGAAAACATCTTCTCGTTCTTACCTCCGACCTTGATGATCTAACTTTATTTAAACACGCTGGCCTCGTTCAACTTAAAAGCTGGTTTCCAAGAGAGGCGTGCATTATAATTATAAACATCTCATCTGATTATAATTACTAATACGTATCCTAAGCTAATATACATAACTGATAAAGTAATCTATCAGTGGTAATATAAAAAATAAAAAATAAAAATTAAAAATGATATAATACACAATCATTTAAAACATATATTTCTATGTACAATAACTAGTTTACTAACTTCTAAAAGTAAAGCCTGAGGAGGATAGTTTGCTACAAAACGATTCATATGAGCTAGAATCCCTTATGCCTTCTGGTACCTTGTTCCATATTTGAGCTCCGCTATAGCTAAAGCTCTTTAAAAAAAATTATGTTCTAGGTCTAGGAATAAAAAGCTTAGTTGAGGATCCCCTTAACAATAGAGAGTTCTACTTTAATACCCTTCAACTTCTCAGATTTAGCTTTACTGTTTGTTATAAAACATAACGATGCTGCGTTGTCCCACATAACGTTTGCCCATACTTTCTTAGTCTTAATTCTCTGTAACTGAAGAAGACATGTATCACTGGCCATGTTGCTGCATACGCTTGCCGCTGCGGAAACGCTGACTCCCTGTTTCTCTTCATGAAGAGTTTAGTGATGCTTTTTAGTACAGCCATTCTCTCCACAGTCTCTCTTTCTCTTGCATTCTCTTAATCGATGGCCACCTTTCAGACAAGACCAACAAGCGCCCTTCTCCTTCAACATTTTCATCCTTTCTTCGATTGGCTTTGATAAATATAACCTGCAATCGTTAGTGCAGTGCTCAGCATTGTCATGAAATAGACACTTGCTATACATCATTGTGCTGGTGGTAGGCTGATTGTCAGCTTTGTATTCAGTAGCTGCGGTGTGGTGCGGTGTGGTGCGCTGTCGCTCTAGCTGGAGAAGTACCGGATGTTCTCAACTCCGCAGTGTCGTATTCTATAACGCTTTTCTGATTGAGTAGAAATTTGAGCAGACCGGGAAATTTATTTGTTTTATCAATCTCTTTTGTGTCCGAGCAGACCAGTTTAGCCCACTCTTTCCTTGTATATATCAGCCGGTAGCTTCTTCTCAATTATACTGACTGAGCTTGTGGTAGTAATTTCCCCTTCTAGTCCGAGCATTTTTAGATCTCTAAACCCATCTTCTACAATATTGACAAATTCAATAAATCTTCTATTCTCGCCTTCTTTGATATCCTTAACTCGTCGCACACTGTTAATGATAACGTCTGCTACTTTCGCCGGATCACCGTACTTTTCATCTAGGCGTTTCCACATTTCCTCGACATCATCATCTACGCTCTTTACAATAGACAGAGGTTCCTTTCCAAGACAGGAGCGCAGGGTATAGGACGCGGTGTCATTATTTAAGCTTGGTATGACTTGTTTTTCAAAGTCCCTTTTGAATTGGAGATATTCTCTTATTTCTCCATCAAACGTAGGCATTTTGACTTTCTCCAAGCGAATGTTGGGTAACTTTGCTTTGTCTTCATTGACGTAGAAAGTGCACTAAAAACAAAACTATTCTGAAACGACGCAAAAGGGTTACTCACTCGAAAGTGCGTAACATCGTTCAAGATTAATATATTATGTTTCCAAGTTTCGCAGTTGACAAACTTCGTAAACAATTGCAGTAGAATAAACACTATAATTCAAGAGTACTATTCTGAAGTTTTCGAGTGCCCATCAAAAAGTACGCGTGCCAAATTTTGTTGTGTAAATGGAAGACTAGCGGGAAGTTATCGCGGACCCAAATTTAAGAGTGCGGAGCCCGAAATGCTTGTCGTGTAAATCGGGCTATAATCTATTTTTAGTAACTGGAAGCAGCTGAAGCAAAGTGCGCATGACAACATTCTCATGTCGCGAAGGGCGCGAACATATTTTGCCGTCATGAGATTGTCGCGTGCTCGCGCACTTCTCAGTTGCTTCTGGTTACTAAAAATAGATTTTATTATTGTCATCGCACAAGCGCGCGTATTGGAGAGTCCCTCTCTTGCTTATGCTCTCTTGGTAATTAAAAAAACAAAATGTGCCAGGATGACAATGGCTTCATAACTAAAGGTAAACATTCATCGCTATTCAGTACAATGAAATCAAATGGAACTCTTGTGATTTACATTGGTCTCAGCTTTCCACTTTCCCTTTCTAGCCGACAACGTTTATTACTCGGGCCAGGCCTTTGGCCAGCACGAGTCATCAATCGCAAGTGTTTTATATTTATTTTCCAAGTCGAGCTATTTCGCCGTTAACCAATCAGATTACACAGGAGCCCATTGTTCGATGGACAGCTCAACACGTGACAGGATCAACCAATCAGATTCCACACCCGCGGGATCTAGGTTCGCAAATATATTTCTAAACGGGAGCGAAGATTTCAGCCATTCTTTAACCATTACTTTGCTGAAACCAAAGGTTTCTTCGACTGAAATAACAAGATGTTCAGGGCTGACAGGACTTTTAGGGACTTTCGATGGAAAATTCTCACATTTACGAAAGCAGTGTGGCAACCCAACGCACAGCTAGTCTGGCCGGGTGAAACTCTTTTTTCAATTCAATTCAATTCAATTTATTTACAAATACTATAAGGGAGAACGTACAGAAGAAAGGCCAAAGCCAGAGGCTTAAATGGCTTATGGTCAGTAGAGATAGTACAATATTACAAAAATAAAATGTTTACAAGATGGAAAGAAAATCAAAGTGGTGAATTAACTAACGAAAATACACACACAAAATAGCTATAGTTTACAAATTTAAAATAAATAAATAAATAAATAAACTGCGTATTGATATATACCTTATTGCCTGTATTTATAATTGACATTGTTGCCTGTATTTATTTTATTTTTTTGCAAAGAAAAACTAAATAATTATTAAATAATAATAATAATAATAGGCTTTATTTCAAGAGGGTAACACGTTACAGTAGTAAAAACACTGATGACTCTGTGGCCCTCACTATGATAAGAATAAAACAATACAATTTCGAATAACAATTAAAATATGCTAAGATATAACTATGTACAATTGTAAAGATAACAAGAAAAGCTACTATAATAATTACTTAAAAGGTATACTATAAGTATACTTATATCTATAGAGTTCCATTTTTTAAATTGTCCTAACTGCGAAAGTCAAAAAAAAGAAAACTACTATGATAATTACTTAAAAAGTAATAGAAATTTATATATTGATGAGCATGGTGGCTTTCTGTTTACTCAAAAATAATTTAAATAAACTATGTTTAAAACTAGCTACTGACTCTTTCTTACGTATACTTATATCTATAGAGTTCCATTCTTTAATTGTCCTGACTGCGAAAGTCCGCCCTCCATTCATTTCCCTTTTGTATTTAGGACATATCAAATTTAGCTTTGAGTAGCGTGTCTCTCTATTGTGAATTTCAGAGTTCCTTAATAATAGTGTATCTATGTAACTAGGGGTAAAATAGTTTGCATTTATACGCTTATAAACTAGTGTGTTTCTTTTTATACATGATTGCTTCATAAAGGGAAGCCAATTTAGATTATTAAATAACGTAATTGACGGTGTTAACCTGTCAGCATCAAGAATAATGCGAGCGGCCCTTTTCTGAAGCTTAAGTATTCTCTGCAAACTATCCCCGCTACAGCTATCCCATACCATACTCCCATACATAAGAGTAGGCTTTATAACTCCATTATAGAAGTGTTCCCTTTGGCGTTGCTTTAGGTATGGGCTTATATGCTTAAGAAGACCTAGGCGTTTAGATAGTTTTTTACATAGTTCATCGATATGTGACTCGAAAGTCATGTTCTTGTCTAAAGTTACACCAAGAAGCTTGTGGGAAGAGACCCCAGAAATTACAGAATTTTCGAGCGTAACGTTCAAGCATAGGGTGATGTCCTCACCTAGCCTCTTTGCAATACACTTTCCTGTAACCAGTAGGGATTTCGTCTTGGTCGTGTTGATAAACATTTTATTATTTGTCGCCCACTCGCTTACCGCATCAAGATCACTATTTAAACACTGGGTCAGTGATTTGAGATCAGACCAGTGTGTACTTGCAGTAATTGTAGTGTCATCGGCGTATATATCCACAGAAGAATTTGATAAATGGAGTGGGATATCATTCACAAATAATAAGAACAATGCAGGCCCTAACACGCTTCCTTGTGGTACCCCTTGCTTAATCGGTAGAGAATCTGACCTTTTGCCATCAATAGTTACAAACTGCAGTCTATCCGTAACGTACGACTGGAACCAGGATAGTGCGGAATCACTCACTCTATAGAGGCGTAGTTTAGTCAGTAGCAGTTGATGATCAACAACGTCAAACGCCTTTCTAAAATCCACAAATACCATTCCAGTAACTTCATCTCGATCCAGGTTGAAAAGAATTTCATCTGTAAGCTTGATCAGGGCAGATTCTGTTGAATGCCCCGCCCGGAACGCCGATTGCAGATCGTATAGCAACCCATTTGTTACAAGATAATTCATAAATGATGCAGTTACATGCTTCTCGAGCAGTTTGGACAGTACAGACAATAACGAAATAGGCCTGTAATTATCCCGGCTGTCACGCGCCCCATCCTTAAAAAGAGGCCCATCCTTAAAAAGAGGTGATAACAGTGTGTATTAAAATTGTAAGTAAACACAAACTTTTAATACAAGCTTGCAGTGTTGACATTTATTAGGATAATGGCTTCAAATAGAGTAGAAACTGGCCTGATTTCCCAGTTCTTGGATCTTACAGGAGGCCAGCACTTAAATTATACGGGTTAGGAGTACTTTTACATTATCCCAATGTCAACCGGATCCAATATAAACCGAGTGGAAATCGCATGTTTATTTCTGAAATACGATCAGTTAGTCTAAAATTTATTTGAGAACTAATAATTTACTTTACATTTCATGTGTGTATAATTTTATGTATAATTTCACTCATTTAATTTTATTTGAACTAAGTTTGGCTCACAGCCTCACTGGCTCCAGTTTGCTAACTCAGTATATAAAAAAACTGCATAATCTGTGGTAAGCTGGTGAGGGTCTCCCAGGGGGGTCCTTGTTCCTTTGTTCCCAACAAAAAAATCCTTTTGTTCCCTTGTTCCCAATTTTTTTTCCAGGGAAACAGTCAATTTTTTCATTTAGAAATATGGAAATTGTTCCCTTGTTCCCTAAACTCTATTCATGTTTCCTTGTTCCCCGACATATTTTTAGTTTGTTCCCTGATCCGAACGGATTTTTTGGCATGTTCCCTGGGAGACCCTCGCTGGTAGTGCATGGGTTCAATAGTGCCGGTCCCTTCCCTCCCCACGTTTCGGTGGCACCTTAAAAGAGCTGGGAGAAGGTACTGCCTAAATGCTCTATCTGACATCTGCAAATGGTTAATAGACGGATTAGGCCATCGTGTTTTCTTGGATCAGGATGTTAAAACAGAGCGCAAACGAACCTCTGGTAGTGGCCACCCTCGAGCGGAGTGAATATAGTCTTTAATATAGAGAGAGTTTATTAAAACCGTGGCCCTCCCCAATTAGCAATACCTAGTGGTAGTCTTTCTTTTCCTCTCCTCCCTTGGTGCTGTTATATACATATTAATATGCAGGCTAAATCTAGTAGATGGTAGCATACATACTACATAAAATATAATCATGACCGCAGCTGCCTTAAAATATTTTGTTGTTGTAAATAGGTGGGTAAATATTGCATGTATCTGTTGCTTCCCCCAGGGGTCGACCCCTGGGAAACCCTGTGTTGTAATGATTTTTTTTTTTTGTATCCCAAGAGTAAATGTACCAATTTCTATAATTGGAAAACAAAGCACTGAAACCTCTGGAGAACTATCACGTGGTTTGAAATGGGGCAACAAACAGGCTAGGCAAGCTGACGACTTCTATTATCTGCCTACCCTAGCACAAAACATGTATGACACAAAAATATGTTGGAACTCCATGAACTCCATGTATTCACCTATTCCTAGGTGGCCCGAGTTAAGGCCAGTCGGGGCCTCTTGTTGAAATAGGAAAATACATCTAACATACAAGGTTCGCGCCTATATGGAACAAGACAGACGATCCGTTATTGCTGCAGAAAATATAGGGACAAGCGCCGCTATAATGCTCAAAAACACAACACTCCATGCCTTTGCCGCCATTGTAATTGTTATTATATGTAGCCAGGCGACCTCCACATGTTTACGGTGGCCGCTTGGTTAGACATGCGCAATGCACAATCTACTGCACTCTCTTTCTCGCGACCTTCTACGGAACGGCCGAAAGGGAGTCTTCGACTGGACTATGTGCTGGGTGTACAGTCTTCGTCACTAGTGGACATACATGATTTGCGCATGCGCAAGCTGTCGGGTTGCTGTCGGGTTGCTGTCGCTTAGAGAAAGGTTGAGCTACGCCATGTTATGTTGATGCTTCACAATCAGAATCAGATTTGACACAAACAAGCTAGCTCGCATTGATTCTTCTCTAACGTACACTGAGCCATTGTTTATTCTAAAACCATCGAGCAGCACACAACCTCCTGAATGTAACTGTTTATTTAAAAATATTATGACGCAGTTCTTGGAAGTAATCCAAAAAACATCGAGGATATCACTGTACGAAAACTGAATATTTTCAAAAAATTAGCATATAGTTTTGATGAAATTCGAACTCACTGGGAACCCATAAACAGCATCTATGAGAACGTATTGAGTTGCATTGGATTGACTCCCTTTTGTTAGATTTCCTTGAAGTTATCTGGGACGGATGCAGGATTCTGTGTGAGGTAGTTCGGAAGGGAGGTTCGATATGCTTGAGCGGCAAAATATTTTGGTAATTTATTTGTTGTCTTTTGTTAAGCGAGCGAGAGAAAGGGGGTTTCAATGTAACGACTTCCCTCGTCAGGCAATGAATTTACCTATAGTATTATTGTATGTACATACTGGTATGTTTTTTTTCAGGTACTAATATTTTCGCTTCAGACGATAAAGTAAAAAATCGTATATATAATATCTAGAAAGAACCTTTTTTAAACCGCAGGGTATGTATTAACAGCGACTGCCTGTAAATATCGAGAATCGCGGGCCAGTAGTGAATTTTCGGATCCTTTATATTTTGCCAGAACATACCCTTGGGTGAACTGTTTTAGGTAATCGTATCAAAAAGTTCCAGCGCTTTTTTAATTTGGCGAATTTTACAAAAGATTAAAAATACGGCCCCGGAACGGTAACGACCGACTCATCACGCAGCAACAAAGATCTGGCGAAGTCTTACAAATTAAAACTCTAATGGAATCATACTTTACACATGTATTAAAACAACTCTTTATCCTTAACATCCAACAAGAATATCTGATTCTGATAGTGTTATTTTTCCTTTTTTCTCCGCCTTTCAGTAAACATACATGTTTTGAATGCCAAAACATGAAAGAAACTGATAATGGCTATGTTTGACAGCTCTAAACGACTCCTGGTATCTGATTTTTTTGAAATAACAGCTACATGACATGAAAACTCAGTTGGTTATTCTAGTTTTATCCAGCAAAGTGCAATCTTCGGGATCCAAACGCTTTCCCTCGGCAAAATAAAACCACCATGCACTGTAAGAGAGGCGATGTAAGGTCTAATTTACAGTGCTTATTATAAGCACCATTAAACAAATAAACAAACGTCCAAAATCATTTTTCAACAGTCTCTCAGCTGGTCTTTAAAGGCTCTGAAAGTGAAATGTACCTTTTGTACCTTTTTATCAGTCGAGTGGTAGCTGTATATAGATTCCCGTGCGAATCCGATCAAACATTGAAACAACAACGGGGTTGTTCCAGTCATCGGTTTGGCCGAAATTCACCAGGCTGTGCTCATTAAATGCCTACACTTAATCCGGACTTACATCGGAAGTACATTCTGAACGAGAAATATATCAGATCCTGTTATTTGTGAAGCCAAACGAAGACATTTTCATTCTTGTCACCTATCAGTAACGTTAGCGAAGAGCCCGCTCAACGGAAGACAACTATGGGTTTTAAGAACTGAAATAAATTCCTGCAACTTACTTAATTATAAGCCAATAGAAAGCTTCATTCAGCCGCATACATCGAGATAAACTACTTACTCAACTCTGCATGATAACGATTTCCTCTAAACCTGTCTAAATACAGCCCGGTAAATATAATAATGATGACAAACAACTGAGCTGAAAATATACTACTCATCGACAAGAGGACCCATTTCCACCGCTTTTATTTATCCACCCGGACTACCATCGAGAAGCTCAATATTTTAACAGAAGTCGTAAACTCATTAATAATTCATGAGGGTACTAGCCAATCCCATGTGCTGAATGACACCACATGATCGCCTCTGTATATCCCCGTACAAACCTGATTAATATAACATCAGGTTCTGTATCGATATACAGACCCCATGGTCCGTTATAGCTCTAGTAGTATTCTGTATCAGGTACAGAATACTAGCTAAGCTAGTGAAGGAAGTCTCATGAGCGGTCACTGATTTCCCCTTTCCCGAGATGGTTGAAATGACAAAGTACATCTGCTCTCTTATTATGTGCACACCATCTATTCCATGTGGGACCTGTTTTTCTGCACGCTACGCTCTGCTCTCTTATTGCATACACATTGTCTCTTCGATGTGGGATATGTTTTTGTGAGAAAGTAATTCATCCCACATCGATAGCAAGGTGGGAGAAATCAAAGGTTAAAATTTTATGTCGTGCTTTTAGTTATCTATTCATTTTACAAGTAAGATAACATATTCGCGTCCGATCTGTATGGGCTTTACAATGATACAGATCTCCCGCTCATATTTTATCTACTACTTAACTGTCGAAAGTCCTAAACGGTACATGATCAATCACAAAAATGGACATCATAATGAAAGCTGGAATGGTAGCGCAGCGACGTTACCCGCATAAATTAAATACCTTCTGTATACTTTCTAACTCTAAAAATTAGTCGAGGAATACATGAAAACTTTTACGCGAGTCTTCAAGCTGACTTGGCCGTTCCAGCTACACGTGGGAAATATATTGTTTCAAGCCAACATGGCCGCCGTGTGACAAAAGTCCATCGGTCTGGATCGATGGGTATGGCCGATTTAATTTATTCACCGTGTGGAAGGCAAATAAAATACTAATTCTTCACAATGGCGAGGTTCGTTTCGTTGCATGAAATATTGTTGCATAAAATTACCGTTCATAGAGCTTACTGACTGTTTTTTCTCTCGGTTCTTTCAACCAATGAAGCTTATTTATATTCCTCCGAAATGACCAAAGAAAACCGAGCCATGTGAAAAATAAGAGGAGTACATTCACCCCGGGTGTCGCCCTTGCTTGGGCGTAACCCTCGGTGAATAAATCCCATACCCCTACTCCCCTAGGGTAATCCTAATCCGCTGAACCAAGAGAGGATGAGGTGGTGAATCCCCATGCCCCATGATAATTATTTGAAACACGTGATTTAAGTTATTTTTATCTGGTAGGCTACCCTCGTTAGTTGTTACCCATTGTATGTATCATCTGGGTCCTCGTAGCATCGTTGTAAACTCCGTTTATCACATGAGCGCCACTTTAATTACGCCATCGGGTGTATTTCCTAAAATAACCTGTGTCCTGTTAATGTAAAATAGATTGCAAATAATTATCAATGCAATCGACCAATGTATGAGATACTGTTCGTTCCCCTGGGCCTCGACATATTCCCGGCCTCGCACTTTCCTAGTACAAAGTTCTACTTATGATTATTCAGGCACGGAGAGGTAAAGAAGAAGTTTGAAAAAAAGGCATCTCTCCCGAGTGGAACATTGCTTTCACACTACACTACGTTTGTCAGTTAAAAATGACTGAGTCTTGTGAACAGTAATGTTATGCATATAACCTCGCCGTTGTTAAAAATTAGCCATGTATCGGCCTTCCGCTCGCGGGTAAGGGATTTATTCTACTCGGGCAACGCCCTCCGTGAATAACCCTAAGGTTAGGGTTAGGGTTGATGGGCCATGCTAATGAGTAATACAAGGATGAAACGGCCACTCCACGGGTAAGAAGATGTGAGCTACGTCGTCGGTAGCATGTGTTGGGTAGTGCCATGCAACTTGCTTGGCTAACATCCTGCTTCTAAGTGGCGGACCATTAGAAAAGTGAAGGGGAGGATAGTAGTGCAGGTATGTTCTTTGGGCCCCAGTTTACTTTACCATGAGACCTTGCGCGCCCAATCCAAGATGGCGGACAAAGTAACGGGGCTGCAGTAGTTGCGTTACATTCCATTAGTGTGTAAATTTCATGTCCATCCATGATCGATTACGAGCACAATACAGGTATATCTGAGCTTGGAAACTCCGAAACTTTATCGGGAAAGGAATGGAAATGCATTGGTAAAAACGTTTATGGGGTTTCTTATTTAAGGCATTTTATTTGTTGACTTTTATTAAAACATGATTTGGTGTCCAGTTTTTATTTTGCCGGTATATTTGTAGAACTTATTTATATGATTTTCGGACTTTAAAACGATTTTACTTATGTGTCGGACAGAGAACCGAGCAGAAGGCACTCTGGAAATATTAAAACGAAAATAAAAGAGGCAAATAGTATTGTACTTAATAGGCCTTTTGCAACAACTGGTCACGTGACTTTGTCAATCAAAAGTATTGGTGCTAGCTCAAAATTGATGCCAGAAATGGAAAGAGCATGCCAAAATTAGTAACTGATGTATGTTTTAGGTTCACAACTTTCAAATCGAAAGTATAATGATTTTCTGAAATCTCGAAATTTAACAGAGTTTGTGAAGCTGGAGGGCAAGCTACATTCCTGCCAATGATCGACATGAATCCAAGTAACGAGACGCAGCATTGAATGCTGGAGGAAGAAGCCCGCAAGTTGTTTGAGCAGCTGCTGGAGAAAAAATAAATCAGCCGACGTCTGTGCTGCAAGCGTGTTAGAAACCATCAAAGGACGAGTGTGTAACCAAAACAATTCCATGAGAGGGAAAAGCCGCACAGCTGCACTCTGGTTTCAGTACATGGAGATGCTTGATGTATTGCGGTACCTTTATAAAGGCAGAGCGCACGGGTAACTTGGAGCTGCACCTGAAAGTGCTGTCACTGATGCTTCCCTATCTTTCTGCGTCAGGCCACAATCAGTTTATGTGAAGTGTGTGCGACTCTATCTGCAGTCTATGAACAGGCTTGAAACAACATCCATGCCAGACGTATACCGTTCCTTCCTATCCGGTCTTCGTGTACATGTAGTGAGAAGGAGTGATTGGCTGTGGGCAGGACAATCTACAGACCTAGTGATCGAGCAGGTTTTGATGAGAAGCCTCAAGACGAGCGGTGGTTTGACAAGAGGCAGAGGGATGACAGAGCAGCAGCGGCTGACCTGGCTACTAGCTTTGCCAGCCTGTACAGAAACGAATCGCGCCATGCAAGAACTGACAGATGTATACGCGTACAGTATAATTCTGGCGAACAAAACAAGGATATGACCAATGCAAGGAAACAGTGCGATATGAAAGACACTTTGACCTTCCTAACTGTTCTGGCAGAAAGAAATCAATTCGCTTCAAATCCAGGCTTGAGAAATATCATGAGTGGCATTAATGCGGATAGCACTGTAAACGTCGACACTGCGAAAGACACTGGAGAGAAGATCTTGACATCAATGACGGGACAGTCGGCTACAGACTACACATTTAAGCGCAGTGCACAAGCAGTAATTCTAGTCCAGATTGACCCTAAGCTTCTATTCCAGTGCCTAATCCTTGCTTGCGAAGGCCCTGACGAACTGGCAGCAGTATTTAGATACGAGCTGTGCAGCTACCCCCTGCCCTGTTTGATCCACCAATGACGATGCGACAGCCACAGAAGCCCGTTCTTGCTGATGCCATTTGGGCGAAGCAAACACTAGATGCAAAAACCGAGCCTCCAAGTGGTGCACAGTACGTTCTGGATGGCGGAGCTCTGTTACACCGGGTAATGTGGCCTCAAGGATCCGTGACATATAAAGAAATATGCCTTCTTTATTGCAGTTATGTCTCAAGGAAATATGGAACACCAATTATCGTTTTTGACGGTTACGAGGAAGAGGAAACCAAAAACATGACTCAGCAAAGACGAGCGAAGAGAAAAGTCGACGCTACTGTTAACTTCACAGCAGAGATGAAAGTTGCAATGACGAAAGATATATTTCTGTCCAACGCAGATCGACTGCCAAACACGTCAGGCCAAAGGTGACACCGATGTTCTGATAGTCAAGACAGCCGTGGAATCTGCGAGTGAGAAAACCACCATACTCGTTGGAGATGATACTGACCTGCTAGTGTTGCTGTTATACTACACCCCTTCAAACAGCTGCGATTTGTTCTTCAGACCAGAACCCAAGGCGAATTCTACGAAGCGGAGTGTCTCGAACATCAAAAAGGTGCAGACCCAAATAGGCGAGGACATCTGCTGGAATATTTTATTTATTCACGCAATACTTGGGTGTGATACCACCTCTCGCGTTCATGGATTCGGGAAGGGTGCCTCTCTCAAGATGTATATAAAGTCCCCATACTTTCGTGAGCAAGCACAAGTATTTGATTCTGCGTTTGCAACTCGAGAGGAGATGGCGACAGCAGGCCATAATGCGTTTACAAGTTTACATAATGCCTTTACAAAGGAACGCATGGTGAACAGCTCGACCATTTAAGATACACATGATACTGTGAACAGCTGACATGCAGGACCTCACAGATTCAGCCGCAAAGCCTTCCTCCGAATTCGGAAGCTAAAAAGAACCACAGCCTAAAGGTGTATCTGCAAGTTAAACAGTGGAAAGATGAGGACGGATACATGGCAGCACAAGAATGGGGATGGAAGATTAACGAGAGCAAGTCACACCTGTAATGACCGATTTACCTGCAGCCCCTGAGTCCCTGTTACGTATCATTAGATGTACGTAATTGCACTAAAGACTGCAGCAGCATGAGATGCACGTGCCGTAAACACAACCTTGAGTGTTCCATAGCGTGCGGTCAGTGCAAGGGTTCTGGCTGTACTAACTCTGCCCAGCAGATTTTTGACAGTGATGACGACAGCGATGAGTGAGTCTGATTGAAGAGACGAAATCCCCTGTATATTTCAAGTTTAATACAACAGCATGTATGCATGTATGTACCAAGTAGCGTAGCATTTACAGTCCATAGAATTATTTAGTATGACGAAACACTTATACGAATAATGACTTTGTCAATAACTTGCATAATTTTCATGCATAATATGTGTATTTACATTCGCTAAGTAATTTCAGACAGTTCGCAAAAAAATGGAAAAGTAGGTTACAATGCGACAGTGGAAATGATAGCAAGAATATTAAATGTAGAGCACCATAAAAGCATTGTTACTTGTGTTTCTATCGCGATCAATCTGGATACCGGCAATGTGGAAATATGGAAAATTAGAGGAAAAAGGCCATTCGATTAAAGGGGCATATTTTAAAGGTGCTTATACGCGATTTGGTCACGTAACCATCCAGGTGACTTTAGTTCAGCTTCATTTCACACTTTAACCAATTCTGTTACGAATCCGATCGAATATAGTGCATTTCAAGCGTAAAATCAGCCACTTCCGCTTTCGAGCCTCGTTTTCATGTTGCACCAGAGCGCAACTTTAAACAAAGTCGATTTTGAAGACGTTCCCGTACTTTGATCGAGGGAGACTTTTAGTATGTTAATCTATAGGCAGCCTTCGGGCCTGTATTTTGGAAAGAAAGCTTCTGTTGTAATTAGTGGCAGGTCAAAGCATAAATTGACTGGACTAAATGGATAGTCCAGGTGGATACTAAAAATAAAAGTGGTAAAGTAAAAGTGGTGGAAATGGGCCCTCTTGTCGGTGAGTAGTATATATATTTTCAGCTCAGTTGTTTGTCATCATGATTATATTTACCGGCCGTGCTGTATTTATAGACAGGTTTAGAGGAAATCGTTATCATGCAGAGTTGAGTCAGTAGTTTAGTCCATGTATGTGGCTGAATGAAGTTTTCTATTGGCTTATAAAGAAGTTGCAGGAATTTATTTTACTTCTCAAATTAGAGTAGAGTTGTATTCCGTTGAGCGGGCGCTTCGCTAGCTGTCAAACATTATTTTCTCTCATGTTTTGGTATTCAATACGTGTGTGAAGTATGATTCCATTGGAGTTTGTGTAAGACTTCTCCAGCTATAGCGTTCTTAATTTGTTGTTGCGTGATGAGTCGGTCGTTCCGACAAGCCAAAAACCGCTCCGGGCCCGTATTTTCAAAAAAAAAATTAATTCGCCAAATTAAAAAAGCGCTGGAAAGTTTTGATATGATTTCCTAGAACAGTTCACCCAAGGGTATGTTCTGCCGGGCAAAATATGAATGATTTCGAAAATTGACTACTGACCCGCAATTCTGGATAATTACAGGCAGTCGCTCTTAAGAATTAAGGCCGCTGTGATGTAGAACAACAGCAGAACATTCGAACACTGCGTTGAGCAATGCTGAAAAATCAAATCTAGAAGATATTCATGATCACCTCATAGCACTTGATGAAGGGAAGAGATCGTGTTCGCACGAACAGCTGCAGGAGTGTTGTGGGGACCAAAAGCCGACAAGGACCTATAGGTAACTTGACATAAAATAAATAAATAAATAAATATTTTATTTGTTATAGCAGGCTGAGTATTACAGCTTAAAGCTGGTGGGGCCTGCTTTTACTCCTCACACACTCCCACTACATTAACTGTTTTGGACACACTACACTCGACTCACGGTTGATTTTTACGGAGGGAGGAAAACCGGAGAACCAGGAGAAAAACCCTCGACTCTCACTGCGCCGGCTCTCCACAACTTTAATAGTAATTTAGTACTCGCACGCTGCGAATATTTATTAAAATTGAATAATCGGAGTTCTTGCTTGAGTAGTCATAAGTTCTATTTGTATATTTTAACTCTTACGATCATAGTTAATGGGCCAACTCGGATTAGAGTCTGCCGTGGAATATCACTGATGCTCAAGATCGACGGGTGTTGATATAATGGGCCCTCAACAACAAACCTAACTCACATAGGGTGCCCGAGCCGGGAATCGAACCCGGGACCGCAGCGGTGAGAGGCGAGTGTTTAACCACTGCGCCAACCTGCATCCCCTGACTATTGGCTAGGGGTATTAATGACAATTAATGCCTTGTTTTTAAATCACGTTCATTCATGTAAAGTTTCATACCGTGATTCGGCACGGTAGCGGTACCGAATGCCTTTCATCGGAACGGCTTCCCAACGGCAAATCAACCAGTTGATGATTACGCCACAACTACTGACGTGCCAGGTTCTGATATTTCGCATGTATCAACATTCTTACCGTAAAGAAACTACCCTTAAGATCTTCTTGAACATTCTGTGTAAAAGTGTACATAATATTCACTTTAATATAACTTACTACAATTGCAGATATTGATCTAAATTTACCTAATGTATATTTCTATCCAGATATAACTTTTTGACGCCATTAATTGTATACGAAAAGGACTTAGCTACTTATTGAAGACTGTTTGTCGAGGCGTTGTAGCTTTCATCCACATGTTACGAACCTCTTCAGTAGATGGACACTAATTAGTATTCAAAACATGATCTCAGTGATGAAGTGATGGTGGGATGTCAACGAAAGTCTAGTGCTTCAATCAAACAGACTCTTCAAAACGGCTAAATCTTTCCCTCCCAATAGTTCGTGATAATATTTTTCTATAAGGCGATTCTTCAGAGGAGATAAGCTGTAAAGCTTTTAAAAACTGCAGCACTATTTGAGATTAGCGCCATTGAGTGACCGGATATTTTAAGAGCTTAAGACCGAACGTAAATTAGCAAATTATAGTTGAGCATTCAGTTGGTTGAAATATGGAATATGCTGCTACTACTTCTATAATATCTGAAAGTATTGCTTGGTGCTAGAATTAATAAAGAATGTGAAACTTTGAGCGAGAAAACTGACGCAAGCGGTAAATCTCGCGATAGAATGTTCCAGCAATTTTTTTTATAGAAGCACAAGTTATTCTAACGAAGCGCAAACATTATCTTATAACTTGTAATTCATTCATTTTAAAATAATGAAAAATCCCGAATGATATTATTACTTGCATGCTTTTAATCTATGTTTGTGATCATAAAATAATCAGTTCGGTTCCCTTGTATATTTAACAATTATTCTCCGAAGTGAAGGTGACTAGACGGGTGGTTGTTACCGAGCCGCCGCAGCCGCGAAGATCCACCGCTCACACGGAGGGGAATAATTGTTGTAGTATGTACCACACAAGTGATATGGCCAGCTTCAAATTTGTTCAAAAAGTTCAAACATTAACAAGTGAATTATTTACACGTGAGACCAAAAACAGTGAATAGTGGAGGACATTCCGAGTTTGAGTAGCCAATCAGAGCGCGCGAAAAAACACTATTCACTTGTGTGATATATACTAATAACTGAGATTTCAAATCGATCGCATATTCATGTCAGCATAGACAAAGTAGGCATATGCATTTTTAATTCATGATCAATTGATTAATTGTTTTGCTGTGTAATAATAACGGATGCAAACTCTGGTCCTGTGAAGTTACGATATTTTTTTCGATGCGCATACTAGTTTCAAGCCATTCGCTTGTTGCCGAATTAATTGTTGTTTTCTTATTTTCACGAATGTTCGATCTTAACTATTGTTTGTTAATCGTAATCACAACCAGGAAGGAAGTTATGAAAAGCAATGAGACTTCATCAATAACTATATATAATCCCATATTTCTTGTTAATTCTCTAAGCCCCGAAATAACAAGCAAATAAGCAAGAAAACATATAAAGAGTGTAGTAAGCAATGCTCACCTGCAGTTTGGCTATATTTAGTTGAATGTGGGTAGGAAGTTTCAGCAAAAGAATACATTGCAGTAACACTTGATTTGGAAGGTATTTAAAACAGAAAACTCAACCCACGTTATCCGCAGATCTTATTATCCATTGTGCACCTGGCCCTATTAATTTTGTTTTAAAATCACAAAGTGTACTTTAAAAAAAATGCTTAATTAGTTTTGAAAACTAGAGACTGATTAATCCACAGATATGTCTAAAGGTTTGTATTTAATGCTTATGGCGATATAATAAATACGGTTAAAAGGCTTGTGTTTGTGGTATAGGCACGTTAAATGGGAACTGTGTCTGCATGCAAAAGCCATAAGTTGAGATAAGTTTTCTCCCCCTGTGCACGTACAAAGTAACCAAACACGCCTCCTACTTAAAAGTGCAGATAAAGTTGAAGGCCCTGCTTTTCTACGATTAATATCGTTTTACACCGTATATAACTATTTTATTTTTGCGGTTGTTCGGCGTTCTCCATCAGCTAGTCCAATAAGCCGTTCTCGCTTCACTTACAGGTCTCGTAAGGAAGAATGGCAGATGGACTTAACGTAAGCATTGCAGCAACTAATAGCACAGAGAACTCCTGTCCAGCCATCGGTAACTCTGGGACCTCCAAGATCATCAAAACGGTTTTCTATATCATCATCCTGGTGGTGTCGTTGTTTGGAAACTCTCTTGTGATGTTGGTAGTTCAAAAGACACACGTAATGAGAACAACAATCAACTATTTCATCTTCAACATGGCTGCTTCGGACTTCCTGTTCACGGTGTTCGTCATCACGAGGAGAATCGTCGAGATATTTTCCAAACCAAGGCGATGGTTCCTCGATGGTACGCTTGGCAGTGTGTCTTGTAAACTAAACTACTTCATCCAAGACGTGTGCACGGCTGTTTCTCTGTTGACTTTAGTGGCAATAGGTGTGGAGAGATACTGTGCCGTGGTGTTCCCGATGCGGTCTGGATTAATCTCCTCCAAACTCCGCAGACTGATGGTTTTGTTCGTGTGGGTAATAGCGTGCGGTTTTCATTCGCCTTACTTCTACGCCTTTCGCCTCACAGCTATCAGCAACGAGACGTTCTGCATCTACACGTGGAAGCCGCACTTCAAAGTGCCAGAGACACATACAAGGTACTTTTTGGCAAGTTCCACAATGCTTTTCATTTTACCACTCTTGGCTATAGCAGTGATTTACACCAAGATTATCTGGACTCTCAAGAGGCGAGAGATTCCAGGAAACTCAGGCAGTTTTCAGTTAAGACAGTACCGTCAGCGGCGAAACCGCAGAGTCCTCAAAATGGTGATCACCGTCCTCTTGGCCTTCCTTGTGTGTTGGCTACCGTTTAACATATGCGTGTATTTAATATTTTTTGATTGGCAAACGAATGTGCCTTGCTACCAAAACCTCATAGTGACATGTATTTTATTTTTGGCATATTCCAATGCTGCTATAAACCCATTTATATATTTTATCTTCAGCGAAAACTTTCGCATTGGCGCAGTGAAACTTCTGAAGTGGAAATTGTTAGGTGATCGTAACAACACGAACAGTAGCCGACGCTCAGGGCCTGCGTCCTTGATCAAAATAAGGACTCTCCGTTTTCAGTTGGAATCCACGATGGCTGGTGAAACATTCAGCATAGGAAGCGGCCGATTGTCCGTGGAATTACGCAAGTTTGAACTCGGAGAACACGCACTTTATGAAACGAATGATGATGACTTGCGCACGACTAAAATGTGAAAAGTCAAAAAAGTAACAGATTACTACGGATAGCTACGTATATTGGTCTGTCAAGATACAAGTTGATATGTACAGACAGATTGAAGGGCCTGTGGCATGTCAGTGCCTTACTGACAGAGAACAAGTCATATAGCATCGTCAATAGATAAGGCCGCACTTGGTGATTCTGATTTCCGCAACCTTTCAAAATAACTATATGAAGATACCCATAACTGTCCCCACATGAATAATAGTTCGTATACAATATAGATTAAGGCCAAAATTGCATTTAATTGTTCAATTTTTAATTAGCGTAAATAATTCATAGAAATTTGTAGAACCATGATATCTCTGTGAAAACAGCAAAAGGGTGAAAGACTCACGACGTGCGGACTCTTTTACGAAAACCAATCTCCTGTTGCAAGACAGGAAGGAGAAATCGAGTTTCTTGTGTAAGAGTTACCGACGAACTAATAATACGACATTCATGATAATTAAGCTTACCTAACCACCCATAGTTCGAATTACCTTTCCTTTCTTCCAAGAAATGATGAACAATATAGGTTACATTTATCCAGGATGTTCTTACTGTGGACTTTGTGTACCGTATGAGCCGAAATATCACAAAATTTGACCTAGATTGTCCAAGCCGAATACTGATTAGATGCGTTAATAAATATTGTGGCTATGGACAGAAGGAAATCGAATTACTACAGTTATACACTTTGCATTTCGTTGTTATCATTAGTACTATATTTACACTGATGGAGTTACTGTTTTAGCCGGCTCTGCAGAAAACAAATACAACTCATTCGTTGATTGTCCTTTTTTTACTTCCAGCCTTCATTAAGAACATTCTAAATTGGAGACATAATACTTCTAATTTCAACTCTCCAATTCAAACTTCTAGAAAGCGTTCATAACCGGCTATACACATAATTATATGGATATAATTGACGCCCACACGTCGATCGGTGTAAACTTCGGTTAGTCATCATGTTTCCTCTCTAGCACTCGCCTCCCATACTTATACTCTTTCTGTTGAAGCAAGCAAAAAGAAAGAAAAATAAGACTGAAGCCAGCTGGCTATGCGCATGCGTGCCGTAGTTCCAGTAGCCGCTCGTACCAGGTTCCCATACCGGGATTTGTATTCTTACAAAATATGTATTTAAAATGTTTAAAGTGCATATGAGCGCAATTATTTCATTATTAAAATCGATTCTCCATCAAGTAAGTAGTTGAACTTTTAATATAATAATAATAATAATAATAATAACTTTATTTACCCACGGTAAACTCATCAGGATTTTTACATATGAAAATAACGTAAGATAACTACAGTAAAAATACTACTAATAATTAGACTATAAGCTTATATACAGACTATAAGCGATTAAAATATTGTAAGAACTATTAAACTACAAATATTCAACTTTAATTCTAATTTATAATTAACTCTAAATGACTACAAACATCAACAAAAGGACCTGCTTTACATGAGTGCCGTGCTTCTACTTAATAATCTAATTGATGTCAGAAAAGTAACTGCTGCAGGCAGAGCGAAAATTGCTTAGAGTTCTAGCTTGCCGCAATTCTACAGGGAGGCTATTCCATATCACTGCACCACTATAGCTAAAACTGTTTTTCAAAAAATTAGTGCTTGGGAAAGGAACAGCAAGTTTGCCCTCAGTGTCTCTTAAAGAATAATTTGAAACGCTGCTTCGGTCGACAAATTTGGTACGTAGATAATCAGGGACAAGTCCGTTAATAGATTTATAAACCATGACAGCTTTGTGGATATGGCGTTGTGTTTCAAGTTTTTGCCAGCCAAGTTCCTCGAAAAGACAATCGCCATTAGCGTCATAATTTGAAAAGGTTAATACTCTGGATGCGCGATTTTGTAATTTCTGAAGTTTGGCAGATAAGGTTTTATTACAATTCCCCCACACAACACTGCAATAATCAAAATGTGGTTGAACTAAAGAGTTAAATATAAATTGCAGCGTTTTGCTAACTTTGCTTCCTTCGCCCTTTTTTAAGAAAAGACTGAATATATTTCTTTGTCGTAATCATTAAGTCATGGCAGGATCTGTAACTTTAGTTTTTTAAGACGCCATGGTTAACCTAACTTTAATCTCATGCCTGTTTTATTCTAACGAGGGCGGAAGCCGAAACTCGCATATTCCTAATGGTTGCTTTTTAGGCTTCCTCGCTAGTTTTTCTTTTAATTTTATTCCTATTTCACTCCTTTTTGTAAATGCAATTAGTGTCGGGCAAATCAATACATACTCAACTACTCCCTCTCATGAAACCTTAGTTACTTCATATGTTTTCTTCTAGAGTTTTTTGTACATAACTGAATCGAAAAACAATGAAATATTTAGAAAGCGAAACAAGTGTTCTAGATATGGCCTGAGTTCCTCGCCGTGATTACCGTTAATCGTGGGTTAAATGTTAACCGAGGTTTTGGTTCTCTTGGTAGAACGTGTATTCCTTCAATATGAGGAATACAAGTAGAAAGGGACTCGACACGTTCCACATCAAACAATAATGTTTTAACCCAAAGTCAGTGGACACGAGTTAGTAATCAAACTAACTTATTTTTAAGTACTAGATAAAGAATGAGCGGACGATCTTTATGGGATTTACAAACTCGAGCTTGTAAATCCCATAAAGGTCGGACGCGAATTCTTTATCGTATTTATCAAACGTCTAGATGTAGAGTGTCATGTTTTCAGTTATTTTGGCGATACGACTTATTTCGAAGTCAAAGTTTATGTAAATCAGGACGAAATCGGTATCAGATTAATGAATTATTAATGAGTTTGATAATTCTGGATTAGTCATAGTTTAATCGGGCTTTCAGGAACTGGCCCTGTTCTTTTCAATGACTCCCATTAGTCATTTTCGTTGGCCGTGCAGTCTTCTGGCCGTTCAATTGATATATTATGTTTTCAAATCATCCTGTCCTCTCGAAATCGGTGAGGACTATTCATGAACTGAAATAGATTCTACAGTCGAGTGCCATCGTAATGGCACAACAACAACAAACAACAACTTTATTCACACTTATGCTACTTTAAATTACATTATTTTGGCTATAAATAATTAAGAAGACACACACTGTTACTAAAATGAAATAATTATAAGTGCCTAGAAGCCAAATAAACCGTTAGGTTTTCTAGTTGGCTCCTAGCAGAGATGAAGTGTAGCAGAAACCAAGCAAAAATGTCTACTAACATGTATGCATGTGTATGTGTATAAACTTATGTATATTAATGTAACGATCATGTAAAGTTCATTAGGAACTAATAAAATATTAAAAGTTAATAACAATAACTGCAATATAATGAGTAATGAATACCTTGGACTAACGAACAACAATTGAACGTTTGAACTGAAATAAAAACTACATCAGGTGAGGTACGTGCTATTAATGTCGACCATGCAATAACAGAGTGATCTTTTGCAATTTCAAACTAGGTTTTTGTAGCGCTAGGATTTTTTAGTACCGCACAAAGATTGTTGAGGCACGCCACTGATTCTGTCTTAAGCGCGTAGTTTGATTAGGCAGTACGTTACTACTAACAATACAATACAATAATAACATTACAATACAATAATGACAATACAATAACTTAACGTGGTCAAAACACTTAGCTATGAATAAAGCGCACCATCGCACACGGAGCCAAAACGGAGTTTGCAATGACGCACCAGCTACTTTTCAGGGGCAGACTTCACCGTTTGCAACCTGAAATATTATTGGTTATCCAAACAATAGCCTACCCCTAAAACAATACAAACCCTAACCCTAGAACAATGGGATTCTTTATCATTGAAGTCCAATAGGATACCACCTACAGAACAGTGAAGTCCAACTGACTTTTCAGGTATGCCACGAAATAACAATGATAATAAGAAAAAAAGACCTGATAAATATGTATACACTAAGTATTATATATTTACAATTTAATGATAAAATTAATCCTAACTAATCCCAACTGCGAATATTTAAAATTACTCTACATATCAAAATCATTGCACACAGAAGAGGACATTTGGTATTGGTCATCGCTTTGAAGTAAATGCGATTTTATTTGAGAGAGATAACAACTTCAGTCGCATTACAAGTTTATAATATGGCTTACCTGTTGATACCAGAACTATACGAAGGAGAATTATCTGCTTTCGTTTTGACCGCTCCAAAATCTCTCCTACTGCAGCTCCCGCCATTACAAAGGTCACATAAGAAAAAATAACACGAAATGGAACTTTAACAGCGATTTGTTGCACTATAAACTCGAGAAACCTCGATGTTTTACACATCGAACACTGGAAATTTATTCTCCTATCGGAATTCGCGGTAGAAAGTCAGTTCAGACATGCGTATTCAAGCTAAATCCAGTTTTCTTCTGCTTGGTCGTCCATAAACGAGTAACGCCTTGTAAACATTAACTTCACTCGTGAAAGCAAATTCAAATTTATTCAGTCGAAATCTTAATATAATCACTCCAGACAGTTATCAGTTACAGATTAGATATTACTTAACTTTTATATAAAGGTAGAATTATTTCATAAATCATTTTGTTTGTTTTAGAAGGCAAAATAGCTCACAAAACCATGTATTTTCGAGTGATTTGACTGGGCCGATACCGGAAGTGAGTCACCGGATATCGATATGTAGGCTTTTGTACGCAATGACTTTGATATTAATATATGTAACTGATACAGTTTAACTGATACTGTCTTGGTTTTATTCATATCTCACCAATAGAAAGCAGTTTGTTAAAGTGCGCGAGGGGATGTCTTCAAGTCGCGATCTTTTATGTGGACTGACCCCAGTTCCTGGGGGGAACTGTATTAACTTAATATTAACGTAAAGTAGATCTTAATTTATCTGATTAATTTATCGTACAGATAACACTTATGCCAAAAGAATTATGTAACTGTCAGTAGAAAGTCTATCCGCTGGAATCAAAAGGCAATATTTTGTAATGTTTGTATAAATTGGGTTCACTATAAGTGCACTACTCTTACTTTAAATGATTATATTGTGCTTGCCAATTCAAATGATGATTGGTACTGTACTCCATGCCTTGCTATTATTTTTCCATTTAATCACTTGGATGATGATGATGAATTTCAACTGGCTCTCCGTGATCATGAATTCAAATCTGACTTTAAATTTAATCTAGATCCCTTTAAAGACTTGATATTTAACCCTTTTTCTCAGGATGTCTCAATAACAAACATAAGCAACCTAGATCCTGATGAACAATTCTTTAATTCTTGTAGGTCAACAGATACTAATTATCTTCTCGAAGATGATTTTGTAGCTAAATACTCTGATAAAACTAGCAACTTTTCACTCATTCATTTTAATACCCGCAGTCTTTCACATAACCTTGACAGACTAACTAATTATTTACAATTACTGAAACTCCCGTTCTCTGTAATAGGTGTCTGAAACATGGTTATCACCTACTAATGTATCTCAATGTGAGCTTAATTCTTATAAACTTATTACTTGTAATCGTGAAAATAGACAGGAGGCGGAGTTGCTTTATATATCAGAAATGACATTGATTACAGTGAAATAAAGGAATTAGGCATTAATGTGACAACATATGCCAATCACTCTTTATTGAATTACAATTAAAAGCCAATAAAGTAACAGTTGGTATTATCTATAGACCACCAGATGCTAATATAAGCTTGTTTAATGAGTACATTGATAAAACTCTTGACCAACTAAATAAATCTAATAAGCTGAATCATATTATTGGTGATTTTAATATCAATCTCTTACAAATTGAAACCAGCTCAATAACTAGTGACTTTTTTGAAACTATGTTATCTTATTCATATTGCCCTACAATATTTAAGCCAACAAGAATAACTTATCACTCAGCAACACTTATTGACAACTGTTTCACTAATGATTATGATCATGTAACTAACTCTGGCATTTTAATAACTGACATTTCTGATCACCTACCCATATTTTATATTTCCGACATAGAAACACCCACACCACCAAGATATAATAATATGTTTTCAACCACAAGAGTAATAAATAGTGAAACAATCGATAAGTTTGCAGGTATTATTAACTCTTATGATTGGAACTTTGTTTATGAATCTCCTGATCCAAATACTTCTTATAACATTTTCCTGGATAATTTCCTGGCTTTATATAATCAAATATTTCCTCCGAAAAGAACCAGAGTTAGAAATCATGCTCATAAACCCTGGATAACTCAGGGTTTACTAAAATCAATAATGCATAAAAACAAATTATATCATAAATACTTAAAACAAAAAAATCCAGCTAGTGAGCATAGATTTAAAGCCTACAGAAATAAATTAAACCATATCCTTAAAATATCAAAAAAACATTATTATTCAAACAAACTAGAGGCTGCTAAATCCGACCTAAAAAGTACCTGGAGAATCCTTAAAGATCTCATTAACAAGCTCAAATCACGATCTAATTATCCAGAGTCTTTCAATCACAATAACTCTTTGATAACCGATCCACAAGTAATTTCTGACTCATTCAATTCATTTTTTACTGGGATTGGTTCTAATTTAGCTAGCAAAATCCCGAGTACTTCCTGTACATTTACTCAATACCTGAAAGGCTCCTACCCCCAATCATTTGTCTTCTATGAAATAGATGATGATGAGATATCTAGACTTCTTACTGAGATTAATCCTAACAAATCTCCTGGGCTGGACTCTATAGATCCACGCATAGTTAAACAACTTGCTAGTCCTCTAGCCCCTATCCTAACTAACATCTTTAATAAATCATTGTTTACTGGTAGGGTGCCTGACAAACTTAAGGAGGGTTTGGTGATACCAGTCTATAAATCTGATGATCATAAGTCCTTTGGCAATTATAGACCAATATCTATCCTCCCAATATTCTCAAATTTTTTAGAGAAAGTTGTTTACATTAGGTTATTGAATTATCTAGAGAAACTAAATATTCTATCCAACAGTCAATATGGATTTAGGAAAAACTATTCAACCTACATGGCTTTAATCGAACTTATTGATAACCTCTCCCAATCTATTGATAGCAAAGAGTTTACAGTGGGAATATTTGTAGATCTTTCCAAAGCCTTTGATACTGTTGATCACAAAACTCTTAAACATAAACTCAGTCATTATGGCATCAGAGGCACCCAACTCCAATGGTTTGATAACTACTTATTTAATAGAAAACAAATTGTGAAATTTAATAGCACTTACTCGTCACAAAGGATTGTTACTTGTGGCGTCCCCCAAGGCTCGATCCTTGGTCCCCTCTTATTTTTACTTTATATTAATGACATCACAAACTGTACTGACCTTTCTTAACTTTATTCTCTTTGCTGATGATACCAGCATCCACTCTTCAGACGAAGACCTTGTTTCACTTATCAACAAAACCAATAATGAACTTATTAAACTGGTTTAAAGCAAATAAGTTATCTCTTAACCTTAAGAAAACCAATTATATTATTTTTCGTGCAAGAAACAAACTCATCCCTAACCTCACTAACTTAAGTATTTGTATTGATTCTCAAAACATTCGCCAGGTTTCCTCAATCAAATTCCTTAGTGTTTATATAAATGAACATATAGATTGGAAACCCCACATTGAACACGTTGCCCTCAAAGTGGCTAAATCTATTGGTGTGATCAATAAAGTAAAATCTCTTTTAACCGTCCCTATCAGGCGAACCTTATATTGTTCTTTAGTGTTGCCGTATGTCCAATACTGTAATATTGTATGGGCTAAAACATACCCCACTAGTCTTAATAAAATTCTAATACTCCAAAAGCGAGCTGTAAGAATTATAGCCAATGTACAATACAGAGACCATACCAATCCTTTATTCTTTAAGCTCAAATTACTTGATGTATTTGACATCAATAAATATCAAACAGGATCCTTTATGTTTCAAACCTTCGACAGATTCTCTATTATACCTCAATGCTTTCGAGCCTACTTTATCCTTAATAGAGACATACATTCTTATGAAACACGGAGTGCCAACAAAATTCACATCCACCAAGTTAGAACAACAACCAGGAAACACACCCTTAAGCACTATGGACCAACCTTCTGGAATTCCCTTGATAACACTATAACCCAAGCACAATCCTTAAATATTTTTCAGGCTAGACTCAAATCACATCTTTTCAAACTAAAACAGTGAACCCTAATTATTGACTATTTGTTTGTTTGTTTTTGTTCATAATCCTTGTTATTTTGCTGTACTAATGTACTTCTACTCGCAGTGTTGATTTACCAATTATAAAATTCTGCCGCCCATGGGTGTCAGTGCATGTACAAGCTCCTTGGAGTTTTTTTCACTGAACGCCTTCCATATATGATAATATAACATATTCCACATAGATCTACAAATCGATATAGACAAAAGATAAAAACAAATTAACAAACAAACAAGCAAATAATCAAATAATAATACTGTATTATAATTTTATTTTATTTTGTGTGTAAACATATATACATGTATTACATATATGGTAAATTAAAGATTGAGTACCTCCGGTTCGGTATTAGGCCCAATTCGCTATTTGCTATATACCTCTCCTCTTGGTGATATTGTCAGACATCATGGTATACTTTTTCATTTTTATGCTGATGTCGAGTCAACATCAGATATACAGAAGGACGCCGCTGTAGGCAACATCCCGGCATGCATTAGTGATATTAATAGGTGGCAGGAGCCCTTTACCCATCTGTCATATGATCGTGATGTAGCGTTTTTACAGACCGGGTTACTTTTAGATTTCGTATCTCGTTGTTCCCTTCCATCGCGGAATGTTGTCAACAAAAGATGCCTCGTTAGCTTCTCTTATTTGGTCAACCAACATGGCTGCAACATCATTAATCATTTGAATTAAAATTACGCAAACGCTTGTGATTGGCTAGCGGAACCAAACTCGCGGGAAACCATTCTAAAATTAACCCGGTCTGTAAAAACGCTGCGTCATAGCCGTAGTATGGGAGATGGACGCTCCGGGTAATGGGCTCCTGCAGGTGGATGTTAGTCAACAAACTAAAACTTAATAATGATAAGACAGAGGTTGTAGTTATTAATGCGAAACACCGTCCACGCCCAGACTTAAGATTTCCTGTTAGTTGGAAATGAGCGTGTCACACCATCAACTCATGCTCGCAATCTGGGCATTATATTTGATAACTCTATGTCATTAGAACGTCAGGTTGCTGCTATTTGTAAGTGTACTTTTGTTTCATATTAGAAATATTGCTAGAATTAAGAAGTACTTATCGGAAGGTAGTATAAAAATCGTAGTTCATGCTTTTGTCACTTGTAAGCTAGACACTGGAAACTCGCTCCTAAGTGGACTTCCGGGTTACTTACTTAAGAAACTGTAGTTAGTTCAAAAATGGTGGTGGAAAGTATGATAATATTTCACCTGTTCTTCAGCGTCTCCACTGGCTACCAGTAGAAAAACGAATAACATAAGATATTACTTCTTAAATATAAAGCTCTAAATAATCTAGCTCCTATTTACATTCGTAATATGGTAGAGTCCTATACTCCTCCTCGTAATCTTAGGTCTGCCAATAAGTTCCTTCTGAAGGTTCCTTCAGTCAATTTAAAGAGCTATGGATAAAGGGCTTTTTCTGTTATTGCGCCAAAACTGTAGAATTTTTTGCCATTTACTATTATGTTTTATATTGTGAAATTAGCAACGTGTGAGACGTCGAGACTCTATCAGTTCAATCATTTTAACTACTTCCTAACATTATGATTCATGTAAAGGAACTTTTATTGACCAAAGAAATACATGAATCTTTAAAGGCCTCAACGTGAACATTCGAACAGTGACGACAATGCCTGAACAGATCTAATGTAGAATTCAAAACAATGTATCGAAATACAATTCCGGGTCAGATTTATTCAACAACAACAACTTTACAATATTGTGAAAAAAGACGATGAATTAAAATAAGTTTTAAGTATGAGCTAACCTAGAATAACCTGCAGGTTAATCGAGCTAGGTAGCACGTATAATTTATTTAAATGTAGTTAATTGGTTGGGCCAATTCAGACATTCAGACTAGACGAAAACTATAATTAAAGTGAATGACAGGAGAGATTTCGCCCCCCCCCCCCCAAAAAAAAGGGCTCAAATTTCTTCTCTCGTATTTGCGAAACAGAAACAGTCTCACATGGCCAAGAAACTTCACAATCCCTACCCGACATTTAAAACTTACGTACCCTTGAGACAAATTTAACCCAAAATGGAGAGGGAAAATATTTACCGATGATTCATCTGGGATTTGAACTTCGAGCCTTCGGAGCGAGCACCGATATTGGATGTTTGACAAATTTTAATATATTACCTGCTTAGTTAGCAGTTTTCACTCTCTTGAATTTTGAACAACTACAAAGACTTGGCCAAACCAAATAAACTCGTTTGAACGACTTCGGTATGTCTTCTCAAAGTCTAGCGGGACATTTTTTGCTGAAAGATAGTTTTTTCATGCTTGCAATAAATTCACAACAGATCTCACCTGTGCAGTTCGTTTGCGGTACATTTACCAGAGGTTTATTACCTCTCTCTCTCTCTCTCTCTACACTAATTTTCAAAGCGACGATAATTAAAAGTAAGTTCCGGGTAGAAAATCAAATGGAACAGAAATTTTCGGTAAGAGATTTTTGGAAATTTTGGTATACCTCTCGAGGTTGTCCTCTTTGTTCGAAAATTCCGGTTCGACCGAGATCAGTTCTGTTCCATTCGCCGCATTCCACAATATCCTAAAATTTCTTACCTAAAATTTCAGTTCCATTTGATTTCTCAGCCGGAATTTGTATCCCCCAGGGCCCGGTTGTTCGAAGTAAGGCTGATCACTTCTCCAGGGTTAAATCCCTTAACCCGAGGGTAAACTGTACAGAATACAATAACAGGGCCCCGTTGATTTATGCCAAACGACCAAAACACCCGGTTAGAAATTCCGAATTCCGAATGGAACTGGCTTTTCCGCTTAGAAAAACCGGTCGGAAGAAAGGGGTTATACAGTTATGTACCACTTCCAGACCTGTATTCTGATTGGAGCCATTATACTGCAGCTCTATTGTGAGTAATACAGTACCACTTCCACACCTGTATTCTGAATGGACCATTATACTGTAGCTCTATTGTGAGTAATACAGTACCACTTCCAGACCTGTATTCTGATTGGATCTATTATACTGTATCTCTATTGTGAATAATACAGTACCACTTCTAGACCTGTATTCTGATTGGATCCATTATACTGTAGCTCTATTGTGAGTAATACAGTACCACTTCCAGACCTGTATTCTGATTGGACACATTATACTGTAGCTCTATTGTTTTTGTAGCGCTCGTTCTTTGGGTTGGCCAATACTGTGACTCGTTCCGAGCGGTACTGTCTGGCTCGAAAAGAGCATGTTTCATAAACCATCCAGTAAACACAAATTCCGGGTGGGAAATCAAATGCAACTAAAAATTTCAGATTATATTGGAAACCACGCCAAGACCTTGGCTATCTCAATAATAGCGTAATGCGTCGTGGCCACTGCATTTGTTTATCAAGGGGAGCCGAAGTTCAGGCACAGCCTCGTGTTTACTTTAAAATCCAAATTTCCAAAGGTTGTTTATTGCTCTTCAGCTTTTAGTAAATTATATTTTAAAATACGAGTTGACAAATCGGTTTCACTGATTGTGGGTGTGTCACTAATTATTCATTAGAGTTTTCCGATTTACTGGTAACTTACTATTCCCTTGCCTCTTTTATGACCTATCTATTGCCCAAAGTGACGACAAGGCCCCTATAATCGTAATTTAAATTACAGTTAATTCATCTATACAACTCTCTAAACTCTCATGCATTGGTTAGGTTAGTAAAGCAAATTGTAGACTTCTTGGAGTCCTTTCTTTAGCTATACATCGGAGTAAAATCAGAGCACAGGCAACCCAAGCTCTAATTACGAGTTGGTGGTGTCTTGTTATGTCAGTATATAAGCTTTGTATGGGAACCATTATAAGTGGGGAAAAATTAAAAAAAGACATCATTTATAGTCATACAAAGCACAAAGCCTATGTACTGACTCCTTATCTGAACACACCAACAACTCACAATTTAATAAAGCTTGGGTTGCCTGTGGATAGTATGGCTGTGATTAAGGCTGGCTGCTCAAGTACTGGGGCCAAGCACGAGGGCAATCATATTTCACGGCTGTTTCGAGCGGGACATTAGGTTCCAGGCCATCGCGCGGTCAACTATTGTTGCTATGCAGGTTTTTGCAAGTTTAAGCACAGGCAGCCCAATCTCATGATTTGTGTATTTATACGCTAACAAATATCGCTTGAATAGTTCATATTATAAATCCTTCCAAAACATGTATGTTAGACAAATAAATACACGACTTCACCCTACAATGTTTCAGTTGTGGTTGTTCATACCTCTGAGCTCTTCTAGGGTCGTTTCCGCTGTTTTTTTTCGAACCTCTTTCCCTCGCCTCCTAATAAAAGGAAAAGGCTGGAGACAACCGACAAATATACGATGCATAACCTGTAATCTTTGCCACGAAAATCACACTTCGCTCACTCCAAATAATTCGAAACTACGGTAGGACATAGAATGATAAACGAACTCATCCCAACCCGAATTTTAAGATCCAGCGATACCACATTCTGGATAAATCGAACAATTTGTCGCACATTTCCAAGTCCTTCGAGGTTGGCAGCCAACGAAGTTGGACGCCGGAATTTCCAGTTAGAACCAACCGTCAAAATAGCCTCGGTCTGGCGAAGCTATTAGCTGTAATCTTTGCCACAAAAATCACACTTCACTCACTCCAAATAACTCGAAACTACGGTAGGACATAGAATGATAAATGAACTCATCCCAACCCGAATTTTAAGATCCAGCGATACCACATTCAGGAGAAATCGAACAATTTGTCGCCCATTTCCGAGTCCTTCCGGTTAGGAGACAACCTCGGTCTGACGAAGGACTTGGAAATGGGCGACAAAATGTTCGATTTCTCCTGAATCTGGTATCGCTGGATCTTAAAATTAGGGTTGGGATGAGTTCGTTTATCATTCTATGTCCTACCGTAGTTTCGAGTTATTTGGAGTGAGCGAAGTGTGATTTTCGTGGCAAAGATTACAGGTTATGCATCGTATATTTGTCGGTTGTCTCCAGCCTTTTCCTTTTATTAGGAGGTGAGGGAAAGAGGTTCGAAAAAAAACAGCGTAAACGACCCTAGAAGAGCTCAGAGGTATGAATAACCACAACTGAAACATTGTAGGGTGTAGTTGTGTATTTATTTGTCTAACATACATGTTTTGGAAGGATTTATAATATGAACTATTCAAGCGATATTTGTAAGCGTATAAATACACACATCATGAGATTGGGCTGCCTGTGGTTTAAGTCCTTGACAACGAAAATGGCGGCGAAGTTAGCTGTTGCACCTGCGTTATATAAATTGTAAAATTTACTTCCTTTTCGTCTAACTATTGAAAATAACCAGCTCAATAGCGAAACGAATCATTTTTCTTTGGCTTGGTAATGTTTTTTTTAAAGTTGGGGCCAAACACGAACCAATTAACAATTAGAACTTGAAGATCGACTTTCGTACAGTAACAACAATGGCCGCAATTATCTGTCGAACAAGTGGTGTTTACAGACGATCGGAGCAATTCCCATTAATAGGTAAGACATTGATATTAGCTTTGATTCATGTACTTTGTATATCTGTTGTTAAATTTTAGCTAACTATTTTTTTGCATGTGACTTCTGGGTCGTGTTTAACAAGGGCTTTTTGGAGATTACATTCCTAATGCCACGATTTGTTTACAATGATTGTAAGTACCAGATGGCAACACTGGACCTCCATCTACTCAACATACAGGAGTGCTGCTGTTACTATCTGGTGTAGAAGGGGCAGAAATAAAAGAAACACTTCATGAAAATGCAAATCCTATGACAAGTGTAATTTTCACGCCTTTTTATGCTGAAATTCTGAAAAACCATGCGCACCATGCCTGCTGGAGTTGCTTGACAAGTGCCTTGCATTGTCTCAGTGTATCTGCTGAAAAATCCTTATTCATCCAGTAGAAACTAATTTCTTTCATTATTCACATTAGGGAGATATTTAATCTTTACATTTAGACTAGTAAAGCCAGGTGCAATCACTTGACAGTACATATAAAAGTGAAATTCTTTACTGACAAGTATGTGTAGTCGCATCTAACCCTGGAAAATATTTATTGTAGTACACTAGTCCCTACAATCTCGAACCTACCCATCCACCCCTAGGCATATATGTGGGGTATTTGACAACTCCGTCTGTCCCAGGGTGGAGGCCAGCAAAGAAAGTTTCGGGCGAGGGAATTCAGGTAAAAGAGAGCAAATACATGTATAGGGATTTTTTACATCTTGCACTCATTCCAAAGCATGGTTGGGTCATTACATGATGTACATGTAGCTTAGCTGACTCCACAGTGGTGCATTTACAATACCTAAATTAAAAATGATAAATATTTTTTAATGGCAAATAGTAAAAATATTGTCAAATGCCCCACAACAACTTCATTTAAAAATAAATACATACCAAACATTTTAGACAATAAAAAATTAGCTTTAACCTATTATACATGCACAGTCTACATGCAAATACAGAAATGCCCATACTCCTCCTCCCTCCACTAAAAAACAGCAACAGAAAGACGGACACTTGATTCAGATGCAAGACCCACACAGTGTATAAGAAATATTAACCCCAATAAAGAACCAGTGTTATTCCTGTGCCTGGTGCCATAACATACATGTACTGTTGTTAATTTAAATTGTAAACAGTGACATACCCAGAGTTGTCAGTAGAAGCCAGCAACCTGTAAATTCCGCTGGTTGTCAGGTTAAAAGTAGCTGCCTCTTTTGTCCAAATTTTCCTACTTTTATGACATTGTCACCAACTCTATCGATCTTGTAACTGGCTGTGAAACACTATGTAGCCTCGTTTCAATTTCTACTGACAACCCAGACAATAATGGTAGCCATTTTTCCCCTCATCATCTGAACGCCCCTTCATAACGAATTTTTTTTTTTACATTTCACCTATTAAAGATGATTGAAACAACTTAGAAACCTATACTATGCACATGAAAATACCAGATGAACTGTGCAGTACTCTGAGGAAATGGGCATGATACAGTCATTATACATGTACAATACTCAAATGAGAGAAAAGTGGCATCCATGGTAATGAATGGTACAATGTATGGCAACATTGATTAAAGTTCCAACATTGTACATGTACCACATTTCTGCTTTACCTTGTTCAGAAAGCATATTCCTCAGTACTTTTCTTCCTATTTCAATCCATGATACAGAAAAACCTGGAGTCTGTACTTTTACCCACAAAAACTTGAATCGTACAAGTACAAGTGCAGTTACCAAGGTAGATGATTTGTACTTGTTTTTGGACTTTGTTAGTTTCATAGGGAATTGTGGTCAAATGTACAGCCTCCATCTTTCTGTATGGTACTAGGCTATAGAAGGCATTTACTAGGAACCAAAATAAAACTTCACAGGCTGAGCACTTATAGGTATTTTTTTTTATTCTGAGTCATCAAAATGCACATTCAGAGAATCACGTAATCCTCAACACATGGACACTAGGTCTCAGTTCTCTTGGGGAGCAAGGGTGTAATGTCTATACATGTACACCATGAATTCAGGTATAATTGAATCTGAGCCAGCTGATCATGTGAATAAGTGTATAAAGAGGCATGTCATAGGAGGTTCCATCCCTGGAATGTCTGTATGGTTCCCTCTGTCAATTAAGAAAATTAAGGATCTTTAAAAAATCAAACAAACTATTACTATATCCATGTATGTTGTTCTGGCAAGAACTTTTGCTCAAATCACCCATATCTCATTTTCACTATGCGTCATTTTTTAGGAACCCTTTGTTAATAAGGGCCCTGTTTGCGATACAAGTATGCAACCCATGTGGCTCCAAGTATTTGATAATGGGGGCCTTTCTGAAACTATAGTGCCAATGGCACAAGGCTCATGTACATGTATATACAAAATGGTGTGAAGTTGGTGTTTTGGCAATACAATACAATATTTTTTTAACGTGGTCAGAAACACTTAGCTATATAAATGATGTCCCCGAGGTAGCAATCCAGCTATTTTACAGGTTGCCACAACGAAAAGAAAATTAGATAAAATGTGTTTTGTCATAATTGGATAGTTAAAATATTTTATAGACAACTCTAAAAAATGATGCTAAATGTTTTGATATAATTATTATTAAAACTATAAAGGATAAAATATTCTAGAGTAATTGATTTTGTAACTAATATCGAAGACAATGGTTGAGAGCACACAAAAAAGTCAATATTCTAGAAATCTAATCCAGTAAAATCTAGCTGTTTTGTTAGATTCTTTTCACACCTATTGTAGTTGTCTGGCTTTCTGCGTGAAAATTGGGGACCCAACCTTCCTTTTGCGCCATCCCCGACACCTCTAATTAATTACCAGTCCCTAAAAAGCATCAATCAAATTTTGGAATCGTCAAAAGCTACAAATCAGTATACATGCACTTTTACCAGTCCTTGATTTCTACAAAAAAATAGTTAGCAAAAAAGTAAGTGAACTTTTACACAGATAAAGTAATGTTGCATTGAATTTCAACTCACCTAATTCTGGGAATTGCTCCGATCTTGGTCTAATTCACTTCAGTTTTGAAGGTTTGCAGCAGATGATCCAGGCCGCCATCTTTGCTGTTCACAACATGTTCTCAATCTCGCACTTCCTTCGTTAAAATTCCGAATATAAACATGTTCAAACCAACTACTGGACCTGTCTTAAACTTATAGCAAATCTCTAGGATAGCAAACAATGAAACACGACGAGAATTTTAACAATTTAACAACACCACGAAAAATCACATTTTATGAAGCCTCGTTCTGATGACCATTGACCGTGCGCTTCAGCGCAATCGAGGGACTGCAACCTAATGTCCCAAATTTCTGGTTTTGAAACAGCCGTGATTTTAGTGCAATAACGGCAACTTCGGTGTTTCAAGGAGATTTCAAGAACTCCAGTTTAAAGAGTAGTATGACGAAAGACCTCAACAGCTTGAATTTTGACTTACTTATCGTGCAGCCTACCCTTGATTTGGTTTCCCTTTGAAAGATTCATTATTGCTTCGTGATTTTATCCTAATTCCAACACTTTGTGTCCTTCACTCTGCTCGGTTTTGCAAATCCAGTTTGTACAATAATGAAGGTTGAGAGGACTTGCCAACATAGTCTCATTACTAGCGACCGAGTTTGTAAAAACAGAGCATTTTCTCCCCTTTCGCTGCCTCAAAAGAGGAATCGCTCACTTCATGAAATGACAATATAAACTAACTCAAACCTTATCCTGAACCATAAAATCACCCTAACCGGTCAGTAAACAAGATCTTACCCACCTCATTAGCCGTAGGATTCTCAAGAAAACGGTGATTTAAAAAAATTGAGAGATTTCTGGAACTCGAACCCCGCTCCTCCTACTCGTAAGGCAAACGTCACAACCATTACACTAAACAACCATCGTCACTCCATTACTGTCATTTAAAAAAAAAATTAAACCACTGTTAATCTATGTATTTTTAGCCAATCAGAATGAATGAGCGATTCCTCTCCTTAGTAACTCAACGGGTCGGTCATCTTGTAAAATTATCTAGCAGGCGTTCCTTGTTGTTTATTTTTCAATTGGGACTAGTACCGAGGGAGATGTGATGGTTTATGGGAGTCCGCGGCAACTTTGATTTTTTATCCCGTATTGTTCGAGCTCGAGTCGCCATTTTTTATTAATTCAGAAAATCGTATCACGTGCCCGTGTGAACCAATCAACTCCGTAATAGAATAATAAGATTGAATAGTGGTACAGCAATAATTAGAATATTAAACCCTTCCCATTCTAATTCGGATTTTCTGGCAATGCTATATCTATGGTGATCCGCTTAGCTCCTCTATGAAAACCCAGCCGTATAGCAGTTAATGATAAACTAAGCTCCATACTCGCTGTACTATGAATGCTCATCACTTGGCATACTACCCTCATCAGCTGGAACTATGCTCTCGTGTATACTACACTGAGTATTTGCGATAGCATCTTCAAAACAAGCTTTTAAATTGCCTTCAGTTTGTTACCAACGTCAGTTGTATTTTCTAGCTAGTTCATTAGCGCTGTCAACAACAAGATATTTATAGTTATTTATCATGTGAAAAAGTGCTAACTGGATACCTTTTCTTCGGCATTCCTTTTGCCGATCTGTCCAGGTAGACATGCAAATCGGCCGCATCCGTACTTAGTTTCGATAGCCGGCACGTCTTCTTCTTCTTGGGCGACTGAAGCGAAAGTGTTCGCTAATAGAACGGTGGAAATTATCAGCACTGCCACGCAATATCTCATGACAAACATTGTCAGCTAAGGTCTGCTTCACAAGATCTCTGTCTTATCCTGGAGGGTCTCCTTGGTCAGTGGCACACGATCGGTGTACTGGTAATCTGATCAACTTCCCTGGTTAATATAGTGCGCTGAGTATGTTAGCGCTCTATAACTAAACACGTGCACGTATTTACTCACGTAAAGTAAACATGGCAGAACTGTATTTGCCTACCCGGAAGGGGAAAACTGATTAGGCAATATCAATTCGTCATGATATTAGATTAAAGCGTCGTGGCCATATCATGCTGACCAGTACAGTCTTGAGACGTGATCCCAATCTCTACCATAGACCTCAGTTGAACTGCATGCTATTCTTTCATAATATTAGTCTCAAATCCCAACTCGATTGACCGGGGAGTTTCATCTGAAATACATAGGTAATTGTACTTAGTTTTCATTAGTTGTGGTTTTGAGTAATTTAATTAAAAGTATTGTCACAGAATCATTAGCAACTGATAATTTTATTTTCTCAACATCCTATTATTTTGCCGGGTCAATAAAAAAGGTTTCGCAGATCGTAAATTGACAGATAAAGTAGGAGGTGTTAAACCTGATTATTGCATTCATACATGACACCCATTATAGCTACTTTAATTTGTTGTTGTCTTTGATGAGAATAATAAAGAGTTTTTATTTCATTCATATTTTTAATAACACACCTTAATGAAATGAGTGTCCCACTATCAGTCGATAAAGTTTTTTTGTTTTTGTTTTTTTATCTGGTGGAACCAAAGCCGACAGAAACTACGTATACTCTCGCCGCTCTCCGCTCAATTTATAAGAGTCGAGGCATTCAAAATAGTCAATTGCTCTTTTGGAGAAAACACAGTTTACAGTTATGTGCTAAAAGGACGAAAACACTTCAATACGGCTTGGTAATCTGGGAATGAAGAACGACAGGTGTAACTGGACAATAGTCCAATGGGACTATGAGCTTGGATTTCAGTGCGAAAAACAATAACCCCGATTACCAGTTATTGGCATCATTTGTTATCTGTTATTAACCTCATTAGAACTTCCTTTGTAGGTATAGATCTCATTAATACCTTAATCCATCCTACGCATCTACTAATGCTAACCCGCTTAGTGCCTTAATGGATTTAGTGCCCATCGAGACCCTTGTTGTTTTCCTGAAGATAATCCCACAGGCTTAATTGGATTTGCTTCCTTTCCAGCTTTCTCCAGTCCTTATAATTAGGACTTATGATAAACCAGAATAAACGAATACTATTGAATACTGAGGCATTTGTAAGGACATGGGAGGGACCAAACAGCACTTTGTGAACATCGTCTTTAATTATAAAATGTTCGCACAGAAACTTATCCTCGCTTTCTAAGCTGTATAAATTGGGCGCACTCTCGAATAAAATAAAAGAAGTTACAAAAGAGGTTTTGAAGCAAAGTTTTGAGGGGTACATGGGCTTAGAAGAGCAGTAATCAGTAACGAAAAATAAGTTGACACACTATCCACACGCGCTGAGAATCCATTCTGGTTTGATGAAAAACTACGATTTTGATGTTGAGATTGCTTTATCATACTTAATTATTATTTTCTTTGCTGCACTTCAAACTTTGTAAAACTATGAAATTTTATGTTAACATCGTGTGGAACGTTAGCGTATGATTGTCTTCACTTCCAATTATTTGCAAGAAAAAGTATTTTAATATTTATGTTATATTATTTTCATGCAGATCTCTAGAACTGTTTTAAAATGTCTGTTTTTAAAACATTTTTTTATCGTTTCGTATCCCATAAGGATAACAGTCAGGGGTAACATTGCGCTCACCTTCATTTAACATCACAAATACCTGATTAGTCATGCCTTTTACGGCTGCAAAGAGAATCATTACCCAACGCATAGACCTTTATTCTAAAAATGCAATTCATTATACATTGACGACTGCTTTCAATGCTACCGTTCATGATCGCTAATGAGCACTTGTCGACCTGGGCATAGATAATAATTAATCCCGCTAATACAACTCAACTGGAGTACATCCCCTTCTAAACACATTCTTACTTAGAACCACTCTGCCTCTGGTGTTCAACGCCCTTGCAACTGCTGGCTGTATTTCAGAGCCAGTTTCTTTATAAGTAAGCTTTCGACGCGATGTGGTTAATACCTTTCAACTCGAAATAAAATTATATATGGCCTTGTAAAACCTTAGCTTGAAATATGATACCCTTTAATGGCCATGTTCCGTCTTAGTTTCTTACAATAAACCTTAATTTTTAACCACCCGACTCACAAACATTAAATGAGTTGAACTACCTATCACATTAAATTTCATGTTGCAGGTTGAACCCATACCGAATTATAATCTGAGCAATCTCATGCACAAAAATGTGCTCTCATTACAGTCAGAACACGTCGTTTACTTGGGAACTTGTTTACTGATAGTTAGGGTTCGGTTTATGGTAGGTTATGGTTATTATTTTTAAAAGTGACTGGATTCAAACCCTGCGGAAGGTAATAAACAAGTAAGTTATATTAATTACACAAATTGACTATTTAGGGAGGGATAACGCTGAGAGGGGTTAGAAATGATAAGGAGATCGTGAAAGAAACTAAATCTATTTTAAGACCATCTTCATACGAGAGATTGCTCAGATTATAATAATTCGGTATGGGTTCAACCCGCAACATTAAATTTAAACGTGATTGGAATTTTGTGAGTCGGCTGGAGTTTAACTGGCTTTAACCCATCGTTTTTCATATCAACCACTAAAACTCACCTTCCGCTTCGATAATCCCTTTGTCGTCTTCATATTTCAATCAAGAAAACTATCTTCAGATTCTCAACTTTTGTTAGGTTTTGCGGGACATATTTTAGTCATTGATGAGGCTTTGATAGATAGATTACCGTATCTAATGATATGACATACATACACACACACATGCACACACACAATCTTTATTTATACAAGGTACTATTGTCGCTTCATTATAAACTGAATGCTAATTACAAGAATAATACCTTATGAGTTATTAATATGTAATAACATTATATACAATCCTTCTTACAATTGCAATAAATTGCTAAATATGTTCGGTTAAGTGCACGGTTTATGGAATCGTGTAATTTAGTTAATAATCTACACAGTTTACAGCCGTGTCTAATCTACCCTAAAATGTGCTGTCATTAAATGTTGCCCTTCGAAGCTTTCCAGAACTTGATTTCTCGAACTCGAATACAGAGTTCTGGCTAATGCATTCGCATAAATATATCATAAGCAATCAATATCGGCTGTCTATCGTTCTATCACCGTTATCTACTGCTAGACGGCAATAATGTTTAGCGACGTCTTATGAAATAGTTCTACTGTAACTCTGAGTCGACTTAGGATTAATATATCAGTGTATATACAATTGATTGACGCCAATACGTCAGAGGACAAGTCTAAAGTAGGTGTCCGTTTAATTGATTAGAACGAAGTTGTATATAAAAACGCAATTGATGAACTGAAATATGACTGAAATTATAATTTTAAAACCTAGTTTTACTTTTCATCTTAGTAACAAAAAGGTTTTATCTCTAATCTTGTATGTATGTGGGATGATTTTTTCCCCTTTTTTTCTCAGATGTATACAAAACTGAAAAACAAATGTGTTGGCTGCATGCTAATGATTTAACATGAGAAAACTAAATGCTTTAAAATCTATGAAGTTTATCGAAGTAAGGGAAAATGTTATTATCAGCCAAGTTCTAAACTAGAATCTACGGAAAGAAGACAATGTTGCACTCGAGATAACCGTTGCGAGAGGCCACAAGAGGCCTCGGAAGCATTGCTCCTTGGATTTAATTGTGCTGCAAACAATATATAGGTAGTTCCTAAACTCGACTAATGGACACTCGAATTATCTCAGCTTCCGAAACAGGTGACGGTACAATGCAGTTCCTAGAGATACATTAAGAACCCCAGTGGATATAGATGAACCCTTTATATAGACGCGTTAAACATAGGGTAAGCACACTCCATAAACTGAAGCTAGCCACCGTACGAGTACTCCTGTGAAAATGAACAAAGTAACAATAGGGATCATATTCTGCGCCCTTGTGGTTTTTACCTTGATGGCTGAGTCCGATGCTTACACAGGCCCGTGGACTAGAAGGAATACCGAGAGAAAAAGACTACTGAAAGATGTCAATCAAGTAAGTATGAAATAGACTGCGCGCTGTCTCAACAGGCGTCCGATACATTCGTAGTGGCGGTATATACAACATTGAAACTTACAATATCAGTTCTTTGCATTTGTGCTTTTTTGAATTAAATGTCTGTTTTTTTTTGGCTAATTAAAATTCATACGTTATACTTTGTACGATCCATTACGCCACAAGATGATACAAATACGAACACAAAGCAAATGAACGATTTTATGTCACGTGTTTTAAAACTAGAATCATAGATTCCGCCTCTTTTATATATCAGCCGATATTCTGTACAGGTACAAGAAGGTCATTTTTCGATACAGAGCCACAAGAAAAAACAGACTATAATTTAAATTAAATAATAACCATACCATAATTTAGCCATATTTGTACTTTCTTGGAGGAAAGATAATAAGCCTATGGTCTGCATAACCCATGTACTGTCACAAGTTAATATAGATGTAGGTAACTGTTTGTTGTTGATTTTTTTTAGCCCGAAGAAGACTATAGCAATAACGTCTTACAAGCGCTGGACATAGTCTGTTCTGCAACTCAGGAGCTCAGAAACCACAGAAACAAGATCAATGGTTAAACAGGCAGACAAGAACTAAGTGAAAGGGACATTAGGAATAAAAACGGAATACCATCGGATAACTGCGGTATATATCGCTGAAAATAATGTAATTTCCATCGTTGTGCACGGCCGCTCTACCAATTAAGCTACTATTTTTGCATTATATATTTAATGGATTTAGATATTGTCCAGTCGTCAAAACAACCAGTTAAACAAGCTAAGATGAATAACTTCAAACTCGAAATGTGCTTTTTGAATATTATTTATTTCTGTCTAATAACAGCGTGGTATGTATTTATCTTCTGTAATCTTAAGGAATCGAAATGAATTTCAACCTAAAGTACAATTCAATTATGAAGAACACACTTATTTCCACATCATACCTCAGTTCTTTGTTCTTTCGGGAGAGTATACAGCTATTTCAATTAATGTTGTCAGGGAAATAGGGAATAGGACATTAGGGAATAGGGCATTAGGGAATAGGACATTAGGGAATAGGGCATTAGGGTAGTAGACTTAGCTTACGGTTTATTTATCCATTTTTAGCCTGTGTTCAGTCGTCCGACATTTTAAAAATGCCTTATTCCCTAATGCCCTATTCCCTAATGCCCTATCCCCCAGACAACATTAATGGCAATAGCTGTATCATTTCCCAAGCCAGGGGCGGTCTTTGATTTCTGACTGGGAAGAACGGGACTAAACAATGCCATGCCATGCAGCTAATTAGAAATGCAGGGCCGGGTTATGTATTAGTATGCAAGGGTATATATTCCCCTTGCATACTGTCAATGCTTTAATATATAGTCCCCTCCAGGGGCGGATTTAGGGGGTGGTGGGTAGATTGGGTGGCTAGCCACCCCCCTTTAGACTTAGATATTTTTAAAAGTCCGATAAAATAAATAAAATAAAAATAATTATAGAAAAACTAATCGTATTGCGGTAAAAAACAATATTTAAATCATAAGCTATACAATTTAATTTTTGCTTCATGTGTGCAAAAAATATGCTAGAGCCTGAATGCGACCACTAGTCTCTGCCCTTCAAGGCCAGCTTGTCGAAGTCTATAAGAAATGGAATCATATCATGCCTTTGGCGTCTACTTTCAACAGTGAAATTATTCGTTGGATGAATTATTGGAAGCGTCAAGAGGCGCCAGCGAGAAATACCTCTGTCACGTCTGTGCTGGCGAAACCACAGGCAGCCCAAGCTCTGTATTTGCACTGTGTGACTATTATTTCACAAAATTCTCAGATAAAGAAAATAAACTTACCTTAAGAGTTTGTTGTTGTCCTGTTGTTTCTCTGGGGTCTAGAAATGGTGGTTATGGGGCATTTCTCTCACTTTGGGGTTTTCTCTCTTCTCTCTCTAAAAGAAAGGAAAGGAAAGGCTGCACACTCAAATTCAAACCAGGAGTCACTTGAAAACTATTTTTCGCACGAAAACCCGTCCGAAGGCGTCATTTCCTCCGTCAGGTGAAAGGTAGATAGTTTTTCTTACCCAAGAAGTTTTCAGACTTGAGAAATCTTTATCCTAACTCTTCCAAATGAATTCATTTCTTTGAAAAAGCCCTCTCATTCTTCGTCAGAAACTACGTCAGTAGCATCAATTCGGTCATGATCGTTGCAAACTCGGCTTTGTAGCCTGGTCTGCTGACAAAATACCTCTTTCCGGCAGAGGGACAGTCAATAAATTGCCAGATACTTTACTCTCTCCCCACGTGGTTTAACGTGCCGCCTATTGTACTGAGTAGCCAATCGCGTGGCAACAATTTCAAACAAGTTGACAACGGCTGGACGACGGCTAGTTCTCAAAGTTCACGGGCTCAGAACTTATGCATATCTACCTTATTTTGAAACTGGCCTACAAGTGAATCGGCTCTATGGTAAAGTGGTGTAGAGCGTGCGCTTCGAATCCAACGATTTGGAGTTCGATTCCCACACCAGCCCGTAATGATTTTTTAAATAATTTTTTTCCGTTTCTTAGTTTTATTTTAATCTTTTGGCCTCTATTTTAAGTTATTAGAGCCGCCTTCCACACTAAAACTTTGTATTGCATTGGCTCTCAAGATTGATGCTAACACGTAGTTCTCTTTCAATATGCTCCACATTATGGGATAATTGTGCATACTTCCTAATTAACTTACTGGTCAGTGTCACGCATGAAGCTAAGGCGTCATCTCTACTTCAGGGTCTGCCACAGGCAGCCCAATCTCAAGATTTGTGTATTTATACGCTTACAAATATCGCTTGAATAGTTCATATTATAAATCCTTCCAAAACATGTATGTTAGACAAATAAATACACGACTTCATCCTACAATGTTTCAGTTGTGGTTATTCATACCTCTGAGCTCTTCTAGGGTCGTTTCCGCTGCTTTTTTCGAACCCCTTTCCCTCACCTCCTAATATAATGAAAAGGCTGGAGACAACCGACAAATATACGATGCATAACCTGTAATCTTTGCCACGAAAATCACACTTCGCTCACTCCAAATAACTCCAAACTACGGTAGGACATAGAATGATAAATGAACTCATCCCTACCCGAATTTTAAGATCCAGCGATACCACAGTCTGGAGAAAGCAAACCATTTGTCGCCCATTTTCAAGTCCTTCGAGGTTGGCAGCCAACGAAGTTGGACGGCGGAAGTGCGACCGTCAAAATAGCCTCGGTCTGGCGAAGACAAATAGCAACTTAACATGAGTGAGCGGGGGGCATAGCTCGTTTTCAGGTGGACCAAAAATACCGTACCTGTACAGGGAACGTAACGAAATATGAATTCCGCTCGCTGTTTGAGTTTGACAGCTATTGTACTCCCTCAGCCAATCGCCGAGCGAAAAAATCAAAACACAACCCACGTGTGTCGGTAAATCAAAACACAAACGCACGTAAAACACATTTTGTCCATGTAACTCCCATATGTGTTTGAAAAACTTTCTTGTGGTAAGTTATTAAGGTTCCAACGGACGTTCCTGCACTGCGGGGCTAGTATCTTTCGTTTGGACACGTAAGTTTTCGTACACGTAAAACGTACTCAATATTTCCCTTTTCTTCATGAGTTTTACTCGTTCACCCCACACTTTGTTTACAATTCTTGTCAGGGTGCATGCCGTTAACTCTTCGATGGACAGATAATCTTCGTCAGATTCAGCATTAATCAAAATATCTTCTCTTTTTATGAAATCACCCTCGGAGAACTCATAATTCTTTATTACCCTATATTAAAAATACAAGGAAAAAAAATTGGAATTACCGTACACTGATAATGTTCCTGGAAACTTTTGAACGAACATCTATTAAATTGCAACAACAACTCTTAATAACTTACCACAATTGCCATTTCATAGAGGTTTTTTTTCCGGTGGTGCACCAGCTGACATTTTGGAAAGTTTGGACAAAATGTGTTTTTATTTACCGATACACGTGCGTTTGTGTTTTGATTTACCGACACACGTGCGTTTGTGTTTTGATTTACCGACACACGTGCGTTTGTGTTTTGATTTACCGACACACGTGCGTTTGTGTTTTGATTTTTTCGCTCGGCGATTGGCTGAGGGAGTACAATAGCTGTCAAACTCAAACAGCGAGCGGAATTCATATTTCGTAACGTTCCCTGTACAGGTACGGTATTTTTGGTCCACCTGAAAACGAGCTATGCCCCCCGCTCACTCCTGTTAAGTTGCTATTTGTCTTCGCCAGACCGAGGCTATTTTGACGGTCGCACTTCCGCCGTCCAACTTCGTTGGCTGCCAACCTCGAAGGACTTGAAAATGGGCGACAAATTGTTTGCTTTCTCCAGACTGTGGTATCGCTGGATCTTAAAATTCGGGTAGGGATGAGTTCATTTATCATTCTATGTCCTACCGTAGTTTGGAGTTATTTGGAGTGAGCGAAGTGTGATTTTCGTGGCAAAGATTACAGGTTATGCATCGTATATTTGTCGGTTGTCTCCAGCCTTTTCATTATATTAGGAGGTGAGGGAAAGAGGTTCGAAAAAAGCAGCGGAAACGACCCTAGAAGAGCTCAGAGGTATGAATAACCACAACTGAAACATTGTAGGATGAAGTCGTGTATTTATTTGTCTAACATACATGTTTTGGAAGGATTTATAATATGAACTATTCAAGCGATATTTGTAAGCGTATAAATACACAAATCTTGAGATTGGGCTGCCTGTGGGTCTGCATGCAGATTTCGTCAGACTCAAGTCCAGAGGAATCATAAACAAGACGGTCTTCTATACCCGACAGACGGACTGTTAGGTCGTCAAAAGGGATTTGTTCCAATCTCAATATCTCAGAACATAATGACGGGAATATTTATAACCGAATCAAGTTCAAGAGCCGACAGTGGTCGAGCCGACTCGTCCGCTGTTATGCCGGAGGAGTTGAGCAGTTAATCACTCTCCGTGCTCGACCTCAACTGAAATCTTCGAATCGAATGTTTAATAGAGGCTCTGGGTGACGAAACCGATATGTTCCGAGTACACTATCTAGGAATACAATGAAAACCTTTGCTTCGAGCTATAATCGCGGCTTCTGGTTCAGAAGCCAACAGTGGAGCCAACTCGGCCACTGCAACGCACGACGGGTTATTAAAAATGTCCCCCTTCGTGCTCTACCTCACCGAAACCTTCAGTTTGAAGGTTTAAAGGTTCGGAACAAATGACTTGAATTATAAGTCTATCGCTGAAAGTCCATTGTAAACAATGGCTATTAGTATCCGACACCCGAAAACTATGATGTGAAAGTCTGTTGTACTATGTTAATCAAGCTCTTGAACCGAATTACCACGTGCCGCACTAAAAGGGTACATCATGTTTGTTTTTCATACCCAAGAAAATTGGTCATATGTGAGAAGTTATTAATTTGAAGCCGTTAAAATGAATTCATTTCAAAAATGAAAGTATTGAGTTGGCAGCTAGTTCTGTTACTCAAGGGGTACTATATGGCCTCCTAATGGACGCCCTTTTTCAGTGTGCAAACAAACAAACATAAAATAATATTTGACCCGCACCGGGAATATTTCCGTTGATGTGGAGAGCTCAGTACAAGTTCAACTGCCTAGAGTTCATAATGTTTGCACCAAGGTCCTTAAACCCATTTTTCAGGGATCAGATTAAATGGTTTCAAGGTTCACTACCATTTTATGGATGTTATTCCACTTGTTGCCAGCTCTCCTCCGTGCATAGCACAGCGAGCACAACTCTCTTTAATTAGACAATCCTTTCAAAGTTTGGGATATTTGACTGATACTAAATCTCAGTCTGGACCTTGTCACAAACCTTGGATTTATTATACGAAATTTTTCATGTCAGCAGAGCAATTACAAAATTGTCTTTGCTTGCACGAAGCAAAAATAGGCATATAGTCCAAGAGGCAACTCATGTGACTGGTTTATAGTTTTTTCAGCCCTTCCTGCTGTAAACTATCCATGTTTATGTTATACTGAACAGACCATTGAGTTAAATGAATCTCAAGCCTTCAGGCTTCCTTGAACCCAAATTGGAGTACAAATAATATTCAAAGTTTATTGGATGGTTATGTTTCGGCCATCATCAAATTGATGAGTGCCGCGATGTCAATACAACTGGCTGGCGGGCGGGAGCCGGCGTTTGTTATGACCAATGGTCTACACATATATTAGCAGCTCTTAACAGGCTTTTTGTTCTCAACTTGTACAATATTCAGCTTAGACTTAAACTTGACAACTCCACTGCTGTTGCTTACATTAATAAGATGGGAGGCATGATATCGCCTTGTATAGATTCTTTAGCAAAATTTTGCGGGAGTGGTGCATTGCAAGGACTATTTATGTTTTGCCCAGGAGAAATGAACTTCATACCAGATTATTTATTTCACATCCTCTCATTACCAGGCTTCTCAAGGGAGTCAGTACAACCTTAGGACATCAGTCTCGGTTGTCTTCGACATGGGATATGTGTCATGTCAATAGTCGCCAATTATGTCAAGATATTGTTCCCTTTGGAACAACTTGATTTAAAAATCCTAACACTAAAGGCAGTAATGCTTGGTGCATTAACATCATTCTCGTTCCCAGTGCCTCCTCAACTAACTGAAAAATCAGAGGCTCTGGTAAGACACGAAACCGGATGTCCTAGATTCTAGGACATTGAAACTGCGCATGCTCTTAGCATTCTCAGTAATGGCGGACTTCATCGAAGCAATTCAGTTCGCACTTACAAAGCTAAATACAGTTTTCTTTAAAAAGTAAGCAGTTGGAAGTTATTCGTGTAATTAGTTTAGATACTGATTCTGTGTCCTTCAGACCGGTTATGGGAAGTCGTTTATTTGCCAAAGTTTACCGTTTGTGTTTGATGCACTTCAAGTTCAAGGATCATCCAAGTCCAACTCAATCGTGGTCGTTGTATCTCCCCTGCACGCAATTATCGAGGAGAAAATTTCTAAACATAGGGCGAAAGGACTTCAGTGTGCTGTGTTGAGGATTGCTGAGGACTTTGAAGTTACGGTAATTTGAAACACCCTGAGAATATGTGCCTTAATTGCATGGCCTTGCCATAATTTGATAACAGCAGTTTATACAATATATGAGGCTGAAGTTGCCATAATTCAAGCTGAGTGCAAAGTGGATTTGTATTGTACTTCGATTGCTGTACCATTATTTTGTATAATTGCCATTGTCTTATTTTTCTACTTTATACAACAAGTAAAGACAGAGGTTTGTGCAGATAAAAATAGTTTTCTTGAAATGAGGTAATTTCCCTTGCCCCAGTTATGGTCAGGCTACATTGTATTACATTGTATAAATTCGATCAAATGTTAAACGAAATTTGTGAACAAGATTTTGAATAACTACTTAAAGTGGTTGAATGTTATCAAGACATTTGAAATATGTGTTCAGAAATCAAAGTAAGAGACCGGTCATTATTTATGAATGAGGGGGGGGGGGGGGGGAATAGGGGTGGGTCATGTGCATTTTCTTTAGTCAATAAGGTGTGGGTCATGTTATTATTCTGAGTAGTAAAGAAGGGGGGGGGGGGGGTTGTGATGCAAAATGTTATTACCACCAACCGAGAAAACAAACCCAAAGTGGATGCAGAATATTTATGTGCAGTACTAAACTTAGTTGACTATCAACACGATCGTAGATTTACATCTTCCAACAGTGTTCCACAGGTAAGATCACATTGCTTACAACATAGTGCCAGCCCTGCTCCGCTAGCCCAATACCTATTAGAATGGTTCTCCGGAATGATATGTGTTGTGTGTGTTGGGGGATCCCCCCTCTCATGGACTTTGAGAGGGAGGTCACTTGTCATTTTCAGGCCTGAGGAAGGGAGGGCTTTAGTGAATTTTGTCTTTAATAATAATTTTCCCTCCGACCCCCTCCTTCATAAATAATGACCGGTCCCTAAGTGTGTTCTGACATATATACCATTAAACTAGTAAACTTGTGGTGGCCATATACAATTTTAGCCCACTTGTATATTAATTATGGCCTCTACATAACTATTTTTACAAAGAAAATAGGACTAAATTGCATTGTTTTAATTTTGACAAATAGATTCTGACTATAAGGTTTTTCATCATCAATAGCATTAAGTTCACTGCCCATAACTTTTATATGAAAAGGATATTTTGCAGTAAATCTGGTAGATCTGTGATTTAGTATAGACATAGACATTTTATGGTATGGCGGATGGACTTGACTGGCCTGCACTGATACAAACCCTCTTTCTATGAATATGGATAGTTTTTGATTATCATGCTAACTAGATACAAAGCTCTAACTAAGCTGACTCAACTCCAGCCTCTGTTGCCTTTCAAAATGGTGGTCCCAGAACTATAAAATAATAATAGGATTATTGTATGAACACAACTGAATATACCCTGTGTGAACTTAAATTATCTTGGGAATTCTTCTTCCTTGAATAAGTATAATGAGGGAAACTTTATGGGGGGTGGGTGAATATATTGAGTGGGCTCTTTATAATAAATAGTTTGGTCAGTTAAAAGGGGAGCTCTTGAAAGTGACTGGAGTTACAAGAGGGGCTTGGGATTGTCCAATGCTACAGGGGTGGGGGTGCTTAAAAAGCTGAAGAGATGGAAAGGGGATACAACAATTGTACACTCCCAATGTCAATAACTTCATCACCCTCCCTTCCTCCTCCCTTCCTCCCCCTCCCCATGTCATATAAATAAACTTTTGTAAGCTTCAAAAGGGATATAAAAACTTCTAATTCATATGGGAAATTCATGATTTGATTTTCTATTTGATAGATTTGTACCAGCCTTTCAAGTTACCCATGCTTTATTTCCTGCAAAGATCTCTGCACTGCTAATGCATTTGTCCTAGGTTCACAGGGATGGCGGATGTGGGGTTAAAATAATATTTTGCCTAGTAACTTCTCAGTCAGTTTAAGACTATAACTTGGTCACACTGGCTCAATGACAATTTTTACCCCACTCCCCACCCCTCCAACTTGAAATTTTGCTCTGCCGTCCCTGGCTCAATGTAGACTCCCAACTTGTGCTTGATGTAGGCCAGGGCAAAGGGAAACTGTCTCATATTTGGCCAATTTCATGTATTAATTCAACTGGCTTGTTTGTCACACTAAGACATCAGGGCCTGGTTGTTCGAAGCAAGTTTAAGCGCTAACCTGGGGTTAAATCGCTAACCCTGGGTTAAACTGTACAGATTACAATTATTACAGATTTAGCGCTAACCTAGGGTTAAAGTTAACCTTGCTTCGAACAACCGGGACCTGTGTACTACTAGTCCTCAATATTGCTATAAGACTTGCTTTGTACTATAAATCACTGGTACATAAAATCCATCATCAGTAAGAAGGAGAGGTTGGGTTGATCATTGACTGCAATGAGGTATGAAGCATAGATTAATTGGCACAGATTACAAGATAATTTTATAGTTTAATATAATTTATTTAAACACTGGATGTACCTGTTTTGTTGTGCCTTTCAATGTCATCCAGCTACACAACTTTGAATCCCTTGATGTTTTACAGACTTTTCAAACACTTTTTAAATTATTTATACTGTTTAACTGATCGTTATATCCCTATAAAGTTACACCTGATCATGAAGAGCACAAGACTTGGATGAATTACAGAGTGGGCTCGTGCTTGAAAAAGATATAATAATTTCAATTAATTTCACATTAAAAATATTTACAGAACTGCACATTTAATATTAGCGGTTACTGTTCGAATTGTAAGTCGAATTTTTATGTTGGCTAGCACTTTAAGTGTTAGCAATTCAACTCCTAGTTCCCTTTGATTTTGCAATGAGAGTTCTTGATCAGCAAACGTTCGGTTGGCCATATGCATCAAAGGCAACGTACCTTGGCTCCACGAGTGTGTGTTATCAGTTTCGTTCGGCTAGTAGGCAAAGAAAAACTTTATATCTTGACTTTTTAATAAAATCGTTCTTCTGTTCAGTCATATTTTTAAACACATAACTTCTTCTACTACGAAATACTCGTTCTCATGCAGGAGAATCTGGGATTTTTTTTCCCGTAAAACCGGAAGAAAGCGCTATGCGCAGCAACTGTTTTATTTTTCTTCAACGCGCAGCCGATTTGGCTAGCCAATCAAATTAGAGCCTGGTTTGTGTCTTACCAGAGCCTCTGATTTTTCAGTTAGTTGAGGAGGCACTGGGAACGAGAATGCATTAACATCTGCTCAAATAGCGCGTCTCACCCAATTCTAGAAACTAAACTTAAGGACAATTTTGGCATCAACGGTCCCCTGTTTGCGTGGCTGAAGAACTATTTGAAAGACAGGAACCAATACACAAACGTTAACGATTTTCAAACTTTTAAAGATTTTAACTTCTCCACTAATTCAGTGCAGACTACTAAATTTAGACTAGGGGAATATTTATATACATAATTCATATTTTAACTTTAAAGCATTATTTCTTTTAATTATTGTAAATAAATTTAGACAGTAGTTATTTAATTCGTCCGTTAGATGTTTTTATATTATTATAATCTTATAATCATTGTATATATATTTAGTTATACACGACCCCACAAGCTGTAAGCTTTAACAATTATCGTGTTAAAATAAAGGTTATTGATTGATTGATTGAGTTTCTGCGCATTAGATTTTAACTTTAAAAAAAATCACTTATATTTATGTCCTAGATGACAGTACTATAATGCTTGTTGTACGACAAATCTGAGATCAAGTCCAGGTTTGTTTGTATCAAAGTCATCAGTTCAATCATATCCTTTGTTCGCCACATAAGCCAGTGTTTATTCTCACCATATGTAGCGAGATGGATTGAAACAGTATTACTGCTGAAGGCGTAAATTATAAATGCATCGATATTAAGGCTCATAGCTAGCCTTCGAGGAGCATCTGTCATAATGATAGATACCTATGTATGTCAGGATGTCCCGACAAATGGACACACCTTTAGTAAATATTATCTCAGGCTTCCTGTAGAAGTTGTCTCTGCACATGCAGGTTTATAACAATTCACCTTGTGTTGTGAAGATGTTGCATACTGGGTTTTATATGGTAGTCATTTGCATTTGAAAGCTTTAAACACGTGACACTGACCAGTAAGTTAATTAGGAAGTATGCATAATTATCCCATAATGCTCCACATATCTTCAGAGAACTACAATTATACTTCAAGGTAGGTTACCTTTCGTCTAATTTTAATTTTCTGATGAAGAATGAGAGGGCTTTTTCAAAGAAATGAATTCATTTGGAAGAGTTAGGATAAAGATTTCTCAAGTCTGAAAACTTTCACCTGACGGAGGAAATTACGCCTATCGGACGGGTTTTCGTGCGAAAAATCGTCCTCAAGTGACTCGTGGTTTGAATTTGAGTGTGCAGCCTTTCCTTTCTTTTAGAGAGAGAAGAGAGAAAACCCCAAAGTGAGAGAAATGCCCCATAACCACCATTTCTAGACCCCAGAGAAACAACAGGACAACAACAAACTCTTAAGGTAAGTTTATTTTCTTTATCTGAGAATTTTGTGAAATAATAGTCACACAGTGCAAATACAGAGCTTGGGCTGCCTGTGGTTCTTGATGATTTCTTAAATTATAACCCAATCAGTCAATACATGTGGGATGTTGGTGTTCGCGCGACAAAAGGAGTAATAGCGATACTTCATGTTGATAAACATTACAATTGTTATGCTAATGTCTTCATGATTTCAAAAGGCCGTTTTGTGTCAGGAACCAATGGATCTCTGGTTGGACATTAATGACAATGGATGACGTGGCAGTAAGTATTGCTATAGGCCTTTCACGTGCTGAACGAATGAATTGAGCGCGTGATCCCATGGGAAAGGCTTTATTGGATGGCAAACAATCTTCAAAAACGTAGTTTAAGAAAGATCGACAATGATTGGAGATGAAAAATAGCTCTGATAATAACACTACCAATCTCGTACAAGTGCGCATGCCTTTAAATAAATGAAATCAGACAATGTTTGCGGTCGAGTACAACCACGTGATTGCATTCCTGCAAATGGAATGCACAATTATCTGTGAATCAATCACAGCTCAGCATACAACATGAGCGGGAGTGTAGTATTCACCTATACAATCTCTCACCTCAACTGACTCCCGATCATGTTGTAAACACACAACCCTGATTAATCAGTGTCTTTATAATTTTTGGTTATTATTATTATTTTTAATAATCTTTATTGTCTTAATTTTAATCAACACACTCACACTTTACAATAAGAAAAACACCTACAAACAAAAAATTACAACATTACAAAAACTAATAAAACTACTATTAGCGATGTCTATTACAATAATATACTGATACATATATGTGAAAAGTAATTACTTATTTACAGAAATTTATTCCACTTAATGCAATGAAACGGTAGTTTAAACTTCTCTCTAGCAATTAATGATTGTAGCTGTTGGATTAGTATAACTCGCTCTAAAACTGAGACTGTAAGATCAGGATTCGTCTTCAAACACCGGCTCCGATAAATAAAATATTTACCAATAAGTATTAAATGGTTAATAATATGAAAATTATCTTCAATATCTAACAAACCAAAAATAATATCAAGTTTAGAAAGAACAAGAACAAGAACACAAGGTGATTACCATGACTCTGCAGCCATGCCAGAAAACATTGCCAAAATATCATAGAGATTGAACATTCATACATGAGGTGATTATTTTACAGAATCTTCTTTATTACCGCCATGCTAAAACATTGCCAAAATATCACAGAGATTGAGCATTCATACAGGAGGTGATTTACAGAATCTTCTTTATTACCGCCATGCTAAAACATTGCCAAAATATCACAGAGATTGAGCATTCATACAGGAGGTGATTTACAGAATCTTCTTTTTTACCACCATGCTAAAACATTGCCAAAATATCACAGAGATTGAGCATTCATACATGAGGTGATTTACAGAATCTTCTTTATTACCGCCATGCTAAAACATTGCCAAAATATCACTGACAGAGATTGAGCATTCATACATGAGGTGATTTACAGAATCTTCTTTATTACCGCCATGCTAAAACATTGCCAAAATATCACAGAGATTGAGCATTCATACAGGAGGTGATTTACAGATTCTTCTTTATTACCGCCATGCTAAAACATTGCCAAAATATCACAGAGATTGAGCATTCATACATGAGGTGATTTACAGAATCTTCTTTATTACCGCCATGCTAAAACATTGCCAAAATATCACAGAGATTGAGCATCTGATACAGGAGGTGATTTACAGAATCTTCTTTATTACCGCCATGCTAAAACATTGCCAAAATATCACAGAGATTGAGCATTCATACATGAGGTGATTTACAGAATCTTCTTTATTACCGCCATGCTAAATCTTTGCCAAAATATCACAGAGATTGAGCATTCAATTGAAGTTGTAGTATCAATTGCCACTTTGAAAGGAAGAGTGTAAATATCTTCCCAATTCGAAACGTTCTCCGAAAATTCTACTACAAATTTATTCTGGGCTGTAGAGGGCTGTAGGGGTAATTTGGTTCTTTGTCACCAGAATTTTATAAACGGTCCTAGAGTTTACGGAAACCAAATCACTAAGTGAATCATTACTTTGGATTAGGATTTCTGCTAATGGATAATCTACTTTTAAGAATGCCGCCCCTTTTAAAACCTTCCTCCATTCCTGAAATACCATAAGTAAAAACGATTCGTTTACCTAAACATTGGAATTATTGAAATCCTGAATATTATAAAAACAACCATCTTCGTTTGACAAATCCTGTATTCTTAAAATACACTTATCGATTAATATTGGTTATTATTAAAATGATAATTTGTTAAGAAAGAAAAATACCACAACGAGAAAGGAGAGCTAAAAGAACTGTTGTCCAGTAAAAAAAAGATAAAACAAATACTCGACGTCATGACCACTAAGCGCACGCAGTACTGCCGTGTGAGCTATCGAGGCATAATGCACTTTGTAGATGGGAAAATGTGCTACAAATATTAGAGGTTGGGAGCGCGCGCGTGTGACTCGGGATTCGGTCGGACGGACGAAAATGCAGCAATTATTCAATTGCTCGCTATGTGTGTGGCTCGCTATGTGTGTGGCTCGCTATGGGTGTGGCTCGCTATGGGTGTGGCTCGCTATGGGTGTGGCTCGCTATGGGTGTGGCTCGCTATGGGTGTGGCTCGCTATGGGTGTGGCTCGCTATGGGTGTGGCTCGCTATGTGTGTGGCTCGCTATGTGTGTGGCTCGCTATGTGTGTGGCTCGCTATGTGTGTGGCTCGCTATGTGTGTGGCTCGCTATGTGTGTGGCTCGCTATGTGTGTGGTTCGCTATGTATGTGGCTCGCTATGTGTATGGAGCAGAGTATCATTACATGATATCATAGCGGAGCTCCCGCGCGGGCCGAGTACCATATATATAGCATGAGAGTGAAATTTTGCATGACCGCCCGACCGCCCGCCCGACCGTGCACCAGCGCACGGAACACGTAAGGTTTTCGAGCTCGATTTTTGTACGGCTTTTAACGCCGTCCTGTCCTTTACATTCAATCCTCCGTTTATGGGATTATGGGATTTTCTAAGATCAGTGTAATTCATCTGCACATGCATAGTTCATTTTCATAATTACGTCTGCACGCACGCATTACATTTGCCATTACATATGCGCGTGCATCTCAACTGCTGCACTTTTTATTTTCGTAAATTAATTTCCATTACATAATATATGCGCGTGCATCACTTCGTATTTAATTATTGGGAGCTCCACTCATAGGCTCCACTCATAGGCTTACATATAGGATGAGAGCAAAAAGTGAACGACTTCCGGTTTCCCTCGCGCCCGAATCCCGACGCGCGACGCGCAGAACCCGACGCGGTCCGCGGCGACGCGCGACGTGCCTGAAAATGTCCTGTACATGCACACTGCTAAAACCAGGTACGGTGGACCGCGATTGAGACCTTGGCCCAAGGAGAATTGGAAGGTCTTTCCAAAACTGTCACTTCGCCAGATCATTCTGCGTGAGCCTGATTTTGCGTTGAATGTCTTGGAGATCGGACCACGGCAGCACAAACATATTCACAAAGTATCTCAAAACCAAAGTTTTTCCACGGATGTTGACGTAAATGTACGCTAGCTTTGCCCTCTGTAATTTACACGAACCGACTGATCTGATCGTCCAGTTCTCAAATGGAACGCGTCAGTTTCTGGCTAGTTTTTTTATAATGAAAGCCTTATAAAATGAGAAAATGCAGACCATTATTTGTGATTTGAGTGAAAACTAAAGTTTTCAATTTTAGTCTGCGAGCGCTGTTAACGTAACCTGAGCACGTCATTTCGAACAACGAGAACGCGCTCTCAAAGTTTCGATGTGTATTTCATTTTTCCGTTTTCTTCTCTTGTTTTCTCAACCTTTTGCGCTGATTTCCTTTTATTCTATCAGTTATTTGTGTCTATTTATCTTTGTTTCCTTTATATAATTTATAGTTATTTTCGGATCGTTACTTCAGTTCAGATAAATGGGAGCTCCGCTTTTAGGCTATATATATTTAGCAAATCTTGAATCTTCAAGGCAGGCATATTTTTAAGACATGTTTCCAGGATATTCTTTTCTCTCGTACCACGCCGTAGCCTTCCAGTTATTTTGAGTCGCGGTTTTATAAATGAATTCGATCGACACTTTGACGCAGTACCGCCGTAGATTGATTGTTTACACTCCGATTAGCTTACTTGTAGGCTCTTCGGTTTTATTTAACTGAAAACCGAAGAGCTTGCAAGCATACTAACTCCGATGACGTTAAGTTGAACGTATTTTACTCACAGTTTCCTTCTTCCAAATTTACGATGTCAAAACCGACTTAGCGATTGCAGGCCTAACATGAAGAACGATGTCATAATTTATTGCGTTCGACGAAGGAGAACGCATCCTAATCTTGCGTTGGACTCCCTGTGGTCATGTGTGGGTTACCTGTGCTTTCCCAGGCGAAAGAAATCGAGATTTGGTGTGGCACACTTTCGGAATAAATTATCTCGGCCGGGAAACTGGTAACTACACAATGCTCGCTCGACGTTCGGTGCATGGTTTTCACGTGACAGGTTTACAAAGAATGTATGGAAATTTCACTAATTATCGCTGTAATGCTCTTACCTCTAATAAAATGTTTCAAAAACCTTCGCTTTCCTTTGTAGTCATTACCTTCCATGTCCATGGCGATTCCTGGGCCGTTTAACCTTGATTTAGGGTGGTTTTTGAATTCTTGATTTTCTCCCTCTTAGAAGAAGTTAAAGGTAGCAGACCTTGAACACGGCTGACTCCACTCAACCTGCCATAAATCGAATAATTTCAAAATCACAGCGATTTCACCACTGGATAACAGTTCTCCAATAAATTCCCCAAATTTTCAATTCTTAAACAACCCATTACCTCAAAATGATCAGCCACAGGTCGCCAAGTTTGTGTGCTCAAATTCAAAAAGATACTCAGCGTACCGATCCTGTTAACAACGGACGTTTGCCAATTCTAGCCTCAACGGGGAAGGCTATCAACAATTCGGAATCCAGCCTACCCCCCACACAACGAAACTAAATCTTTTTTGACAGTTGATTATAGCGGATTCAAAAAGTCGTGTCGTTGAACGACGTCTATGATCGGTTCGTAAATACAATCGAATGCAGTAGTTTCGTTGTGTGGGGAGTAGGCTGGATTAGGCATAGGCGTGAAAATGCACGCATTCGCCTACATTTCCACCTTTCTCTGCAAAAACACAACGTGAAAACCCCAAATTGTACGTTTTAAAGAGAACGCGAACGTATAAGAAAGTAAATCAATCCGTTTTCCGTTCGGCGTGAACGGAACTATATACTCGGTCATATTTTTCGAAAATCTGGTTGTGAAAAACAATTCAAGGCGAACAAGGGAAATAGTAGACCAAATTTCGGGAGAAAGGCACTTTTCTACGTCCCGTCGTCATTGCCGTCGCCGTCCTGGTTGGTTAAAGTCCCTGATATTTCCTGTTTGGGCAGTTCTAACTGATCTTTGCTCATCTGTTAGGCTCCAGGAAAGATAAGGGTTAATACGAGTTCTCACTGACCTATTTCTCACACCATATTCTAGCCGCTAACTACACGGACGTATTTTCGCAGTCTCATATTGCAGTCGAATTCGTCAGTTCAACAAAATCGTCTATAACAAATTATTGTACAACTTACCTTGGTTCCGTTTTTGGTTATTTTACATTTGAAACAGCTTTTGAAGAGGACTAAATCAAGAAATCGACTACATTTCTATTTGACATTTACTTCACCTATTGTTTGTTGAAAAGTTCGTGGTCTGCCCTGCAGAATTCACCGTTCAGCGATTGGTCGATTGAGCACAATGACTTCGTTCTCCGAATCTCCTCTACAAAACACTGAGGTGTTGGATTCCTTCGGCACTCGTTCGTCACTGCTTCCGAAGAAAAGCCACGTTCAACCACAGGATGCCTGTGATTCAACTAGCACTGGCAGCCCATGAAAAAATGTCAAGTTGACGGTACCCCGGCTCGTTACATGCTAGATTGGCTGCAGAAACCGTCGAATTGGAGTACTTACAAAGCGAGGAAATAAGCGATGGATCGATTAAATGAGTGCTAGAGGAATGTGAAAAAAGGTTTCTGGAGGTAAAATGCTGAAAGTTTGGATTTTCGAAGAATTACGAGGCCTTGTAGACTCACCACATAATAATGGCGTCTTGTGTTTCGCGCTCAATATTTTCTCAATATTTATATAGGGGAGGGAAAAAAGCCAATAAGTACTTCAAACCAGAAAAAACACATCAGTGATGAAGAGGAACAACTTCACAACACACAGGTAATATTTCATGACTTTATTGATCATTTTAGTACAGTTTTAGATTTTTTCTAAAAATGTCCATACATTCCTTGTAAAAATCATTAGCTTGGGCTGCCTGTGCTGTATCGAACAAAACAGTGCGGCAGTGTCTGTTGAGGGAGATCTCACAACCGATCACTGCCCTCCCCTACCCAAGGGAGAAATGTCAAGGTAAACCTCCTGTATTGATGTATACAACCAATCACTGACATCCCCTACCCAGGGGAGTAATGTCATGGTAAACCTCCTGTATTGATACATGCAGACCGTCTCATCATTATGGGCCTTGTCTTAGTGCACGATGGCCATGTCCATGACGCATACGACAGCGCCAAATTATAATTCTGCCCATCCTTCTTAGCTGGCTCCCTAATTGAATACTAATGAGTTTTCGAAGAGCTGTTTTTTTGGAGTCCTCTACTTGCTTGGCACTCACAGCCTCCAGCAGACATATCTTTCTTATGTCTCGACGCAAGAGCGAGTTTGCTGTCTTAATGGTCGTTTGACGAACAGCTCCATAGCGGTCGGTAACGGTTTCCTTGACAATACCCATCGGCCATTTTCCGCGGGGGCTGTGCTCATCCATAATCAGTACCAGGTCTTCGACAGCGATATTTCGGCGCGGACGCCACCACTTCTGACGTTCTTGGAGTGTTGGCAAGTACTCTTTGACCCATCTTCTCCAAAATATGTTGCTTAGATATTGCGCTTGCCTCCAGCGTCTGGTGTACTTATCTGCTTCTGATGTCGAGAAATCACCTGGAGCTACACACGAGTTATGGCGGACTAGCAGGAGCTTGCTCGGCGTCAACGGCTCTAAGTCGTTCGGGTCATCACTGACCTGTGTGAGCGGCCGGTCATTCAGGATTTTCTCCACTTCAGCCATCACGGTTAGAAGGGTCTCATCGTCAACGATTTGACTTCCAAGAAGAGTGCCTAGTATCTTGCGAATGGATCTTATTATTCTCTCCCACACTCCACCAGCATGGCTTGCCTTAGGTGGGTTAAAGTACCACTGAATTCCGCGCTTTCGCAGCCTGTCTGTTATTCGAGTCTGGTTCCACATCTCAAGAGCTTCTTCACTTCAAACTATGCGCCATTAAAGTTGGTGCGCGAGAATGCCTTCAGGAAGGAGTCGGTAGACAAATCATGGGCGATTTCAATGTGCACTGCACGCATGGATAAACAGGTAAACACGTATCCATAGCGTTTAACTTGACTTCGCTTCACCTTGACAAGTATGGGACCAAAGTAGTCTATGCCTACCGACGAGAATGGAGCATTTCCAGGTGTGACACGGGCCAGGGGCAGCGGAGCCATGATCTGTTCCCCTGGCTTGGAGTTCCATCGTCTGCACTTAATGCATTCCTTCACTACTCACCTTACTGCCATAGCTCCTCTCAAGATCCAGTACTTTTTCCTTATCGTAGCTAAGACTTGGCTTGCTCCAATGTGGCCTTCTAGCTGGTGGTAATGCCGTATAATTGTATCTGTCACGTAATGCTTGCTCGGTAGAATGATTGGATGTTTGGCGCTGTAGCTAATTGTAGTAGCTCTGTCAAGGCGACCACCAACTCGAATTATATCATTAACGATGACTGGGCCAAGCTTGCGGAGAGGACTTACATACGTGGCGTCGCTCAATCTTCTTCCAGATACCCTCAAAGGCACTGGCGACTTGCCATCTGGACGATCATTTGAACTGTGCTGCTGTGCCTCAGCTTCGAGAAGGGCCAGCTCTTTCGGTAAATACTGTCGTTGTAAGTATCTCACGATTTCGTCAGCTGCGTTAGAGACTTCTTTGACGGTCAGTTCTCCTGTCGTAGCTTGCCAGCTCGGTACAGCAAATAATTCTTAAAGCGCAGTAACCAGTCAACCACTTTCTGTAGACCATACCATGTTGAGTAGCGCTGGAGCAGTGAGTCCAAGCTAACGTCTTGCGTAATTGCGTGTGCTTGCGCTTTCTTTGACCCTTTGATACCTTCATCGTCTTCAGACAACAGCGGTAGTTGTGCTGGTTGCGCTGGCCAACAGCGTTCGTCTTGTTGCAGAAACTCCGGTCCTTCGAGCCAGCGCTTTAGTTTCACACGTTCGTCTGTTCTCAGGCTACGGGACGCATAGTCGGCAGGATTCAATTCTGAGCTAACATAACGCCATTGTGCTGAGGATGAAATGTCGTGTATTATTGCTAGCCGGTTGGCAATAAACGTTTGGAATAGTCTGTGACAGTTTTGAATGTACTGTAACACAATGGTGGAATCTGTCCAGAATGTCACTTCATGGATGGGTAGGCTCAGTTCTTCTTTTATTTGCTTGTGGAGCTTTACAGCGATTGTTGCAGCTGTTAATTCTAATCTGGGAATTGTTACCGTCTTTAGGGGGCAACTCTTGCTTTGCCTAACAGGATACAGCAACTGATGTTGCCATCCACACTAGTCAGGCGCAAGTATGGCACAGCACCGTATCCTTCCGTGGAGGCATCCGAGAAGTGATGAAGCTGGATTGACTCTATTTCACCAAACTCTTGAGGTCCTACACAGCGCGGCACCGTAATATCACTTAGATTGATAATACTGTTCGCCCACTCTTGCCACTGCAAAAGTTCTTCATCTTGGATGACATCATCCCATCCATATTCTTTCTTACACAGTTCTTGTAGTAGCCTTTTCGCCGGTAGTGTCAAGGGTGCAGCAAACCCAAGTGGATCATACATTGATGATAGGATGGAAAGAATACTTCTTCTTGTGTTAGCCTTGATCTCTTGGATGGTTCGGAAACTGAACGTATCTTGCTCACGTTCCGCTGCATGCCTAGAGCTCGATCAATTGGTAATTCCTCTAGATCCAGGTCTAGGTCTTTCATCGTTGGAGCTCGCTCACTTTCAGGAATGGTGGCCAACACCTCACGATGGTTGCACACCCATTTCGTAAGACGGAAACCACTTCTCATCAACAACTGTGGAAGCTGTTCTACCAATCTCATGGCCTCTTCTGTGGTAGCAACAGATTTAACGCAATCATTCAACGTAAAAGTTCATATTTACTGTTTCCACTGTTTGCACATCAAAGTCCGTCTTGTGATCTTCTGCAGTCCTTCTAAGCGCAAAACTAGCACAGCTAGGGGATGATGTAGCTCCAAATAAGTGAACCAGTATCTGATGATCTTCTGGTTGCTTAGACAGGTCACCATCTGGCCACCACAAGAACCTCAACGCGTTACAATATTCTGGAGTGACTCTCACTTGGTGGAACATTTTCTCAACGTCTGCAATCAAAGCTACAGGATCTTGACGGAATCGCAGAAGAACTCCAATAAGATTATTGGTTAGGTCTGGACCTTTAAGTAACTGTTCGTTCAACGATGTGTTCCGGTACTTAGCTGCGCAGTCAAACACCACCCTGACCTTCCCAGGTTTTTGCGGGTGAAAGACAGGGTGGTGTGGAAGGTACCAAACAGGTTTACCCTTGTACTTGATTTGATCTTCAGGTACTTTCCTCGCATGGCCTTGCTCGATGTAGTCTTGTACAGTTGACTTGTATTTGTCGAGAAGGGTCTCATCTTTCAGCAATCGGTTCTTTAGGAGGCGTAGCATTCTTTCTGCAGTGAATCGATTATCTGATAGATAGGGTGTGTCGTACTTCCAAGGTAACGAGAGCTGGTAATGTCTATCAACCTTTTGAACTGAACTTTCCATGATGGCCAAAGCACGATGATCATCTATAGACATTGCTTCCTTAGAAGTAGCTGATGATTCGCTGAAATCAGCGTTATACATCCTTTCGATCTTAACAGACAGCATTTCTTGATCTTCGTGCAAGAAATTGACATTAGCTTTATGACTTCGGTCATGTCCAATCGGACCAATTAATGTCCATCCTAAAATGGTCCGGGCAGCACAAGGCTGCTTACGACGACCTCGTCTTTCTTCTAGAACCCAGTGCGGCCCTGGTACGTCGTTGCCTATCAGTACAGTTACTTCTTTATCCAGCTTGGGAAAGCTTATCCCTTTCAGATGTGGCCAATTCTGTACATCTTCTGTGGTTGGTATGCTGCCTTTGGATACTGGCAAACGATCTACTGTCCAGACGCGGTCTAAGTGAATACTCCCGTTTTACGTTAATGCCTTCGCATTAAGTTTGACTTCTAGATCGTTTCCTCGACACTTTTCAGAGTCAACTGTTGTCAGAGAAAAACTAGTTGGTTTACCGAGAAGTCCTAGCTCTTCCACCAGACTCTGATGACACAAGGTAGTGTCTGATCCATCATCAAGAAAGGCATAAGTTTCTATTTGACGACCGCCTTCGCCTGTAACTTTAACTGGTACTATCCTTAAGCTTATTCTTGATTTGCCTGGTTTAGTTGTACCACAACTTCCAGCTTCGGTGATGTGGTTAGAGTTTCCATTAGGGGGCTCTTCAGGTAGTTCCATTGGTAGTTCCACTTGCGTACTACTGGAAAATGGCGGATGTAGTAAAGAGTGGTGTCGTACTACACAGCCGCTGAACAGACATGCTCTGTAATCCCTGCATCGTCTAGCCATGTGGTTAGGTCTTAAACAGTTGTCGCAAAGCCTCTCCTTTCTCACAAAGTCCTTCCTCTCAGAGTAGGATTTGTCTCTGAGCTTGAAACGCTTTTCTAACTCATGTTTTCCATCGCAGAATTTACATTTGAGTTGAGCTTCTGCTGCTGTCCATCGTTCTCATGGTTTCCTGTTGGCTGTCGCGTCCTTGCCACCGACACTCTCTTTGTCGCTTTCACCTTGGGCTGCCAGAGTCGTAGCCTTTCCTGCACTGTAGTTTCCAGATCTTCTAGGTCTCTCTCTCGTGTCTTCTGGTTTCGAACCAACTAGCTTTTCAAACTCAGTGTTTGCTATCGCAGCTCTCTTCTCAACAAAGTCTGTCAGATTTGCAAAGTCTGGTTCAACTCCTATCTCAAGTAACCGTCCCGAATCTTCGGCCATTTAGCTTGCGCGTGTAACGGCAAACGCATTACAATCTTCTTCAGAGTATCCATTGAATTGATCTCTGCCTTATACTTCATCTCTGCCGAGTTCAACTCGCAGTTTCGCATATCTCTTGCAAGTTGCATCAGCTTCTCCGATTCTGAGGATTTCAATTGCGGTCCCTTCACAACTTTATCTATGAAAGTACGCACTATAATATGCCTATGACCAAAGTTCGTTTGCAAAATCTTGCGAGCTGCTTCATAACCATTTTCCACCGGTAGGATGACGCAATTCTCAATAGCTTCTTTGGCCGTGCCAGTACAATATTGAATTAAGTAAGATAATCTCATACTATCGTACGCAACTACACTTTCTACATTCAGCTCAAAGCTCTTGATAAATCTGGGATATTTCGTCGGACTGCCATCGAAGTACAGGAACTCTCGTTTTGGCATATCTAATTTCTCTAGTCCAGATACAACCCGTTGTATGGTCCTTTGTTGGTGTTCAATCATGAATCTGCTGGAAATGAGGGTTCTCTTTATTTGTAGAAGTGGTTTTTATTAACACAGGTATCTGCGTGTCTGGAACACTAGGTGTTGGTCCACGGTTTACTTGCACAGGCTTCACGTCAGTATCTGCTCTCACTTTAGAAGCAACACGTTCAAGAGGGTTTACGTCACTTGCGCACATGGCTTTCTGTTCTGGTAACCCTATGGATGGAAAGGGTGAGAATACTCGAAAGGGTGTCTGATACTGTAAGTATTTGCGCACTGCCTCATGGGTACTACTTTGCTGTCCAATACCAGGCAAGATATTGGACACACTATCGATCTCTTCTCCAAACTTCGCCTCAATCTCCACTTGCTCTGCTCCTATCCGGGCGTTAAGCAGTTCCGTTTTCATTTTCAAGCGATTCCTCTCGGCAAGAAGGCGTGTCTGTTCCTCTTCGAGTTGTAACGCTATTTTCGTTTCCTCCAACTTTTGTTCGGCCTCGAGTTTCTTCAATTTCAGCTGCTTCATTGCACGCTTCATATCCAAAGACCTTTTCGAAGAACTGCTCCCATGTTTTGACTGCCTTTTTTCACTAGTTCCCGAAATTTCTGCATGTTCTCCATCCGTAATATGTGTAGCAACAGATAACGGCGGCTCTCTATCTCCTGTTGAACTGAGTCTGGACTTCTTGTAGGCCAATTCAATTGGTGAATTCCTGAACATTGCTATACCACTCCTCGTATTTCTTGTCAAAATCCTCCTTTCGTTCAATTTCCCTGTTGTAATCTCGGGCTACACATCCTCGGTCTGCCGACTGCTGGATTCCTTGGTAATATTGTAAACTAGCCTCTTTGAATCTTTCAAAGATTTCTTCTAATGTATTCCGCTTCTTCATAACTTCCTCGGACGCAACCCGTAGCGATAATATCGGCTCTATTTCATTTAAAATCCTGGTCAGATGTCCACGATAAGCTGCAATCGATCTCTTCAAATCGCCTTTTCCACTGTCCATTGACATGATAAAACCATTGATACAACTTGAAGCGTTCGCTGAGCGACCCAGCTACAGCCAGTCAACTTCCCATTGAGTCGTTAAGAACTATGTGTACCCGAAAGACACGCGTAGGCTAGTCTGTTTATACCACATCCATTTATTACAATCCTACGGTTCTAAAAGAAAAGAAAACTACGTTAATACATATGCATAAACATAAAATGCGAACAAGCTGGACACAAAACAAACAGAAGTATATTTACCTTAACGGTAAACATTAGAATATAACGCGTTGACTCTCTTCTGACAAATGCAAATTCACAACAGTTTACAGCCATATAAATATACACAAACTTGAGAAATTACGTAATGGTGTACATACCAGCCAAAAGAAACATAAACAGTAAAAGCCAGGACTATGCTCAAACAAAATAGACACGCGGATGTACAAAACAAAAGTACTGTCACGCAATCAAGGACGCTACGAACAATGCGAACTGTAATGAAATAAAACAAACATTGCAAACACATATAAAACAAAATCTAGCTAAGTTTCGCGCCTACAACATTTTATTTAGTTTGCTTCTAAATACTTCAAAGTTTTACAAGTCATTTATAAATTCTCGTCTGCGGCTCGGATCTTTATATGCCGATATAACACGGCCACTCATGTTATAAATATCACTTACAAATTCAACGTCTTATTTGTTCACCTTCATTTCCAAAGGCAGAATGCCTTACTGTTCTAATTTATGCGAGCAGAGCACCATCGATATAGGATGACAGCAAAATCTGGCTGACGACTTCCGGTTTTCCGAACACCGAACCCCGAAGTGCAGCGCGCGGCGAGCGACGTGCCTGAAAAGTTCTTCAAATAAACGCGCACTGTTGAAACCGCAACGCGCACGCATTTTCCTTTTTTCTTCTAAACACTGATTTCCCTTCAGTTATCTTTGTGTTTAACCTTGTTTTCTTTATATCATTTATCGTTTATTTCGGGTCGTTCCCTCAATTTAAATCATTTGGAGCTCCGCTTTTAGGCTTGCCTAAATATTTATATTACCAGGAGCCCATAACCAGGAGCGTCCATGTCTCTTGTACAGGTGTCACAGCGTTTTTACAAGTTGGGCTATTTTTAGATTATTTTCCCCGCCAATTGTTGGGTTGGAACAAAAGATGCCTCATTAGCTACTTTTGTTATATCAAACAACATGGTTTCTACACTTTTGTGATTTTATTCCCTTAGGCTAGGAATAATTGCAACTCAACAATAGTGGGAAACCGTTCTAAAAATTAACCTAACTTGTGAAAATGCTGTGACATAGGCCTAGTATGCGGGATGGACGCTCCTAGTTATGAGCTCCTGATATTACTTATTGCTTTCCTTTATTTTATCCTGTAATCATAATTGTTTTTTAAGTTAGATGATTAACAAAGAATCGTCTGTTTTTGTGTAACGAGATTAACGAGAAATACCGCTTGTACTGTTTGACGAAATGCTTTACGAAAGATCGGCGTGTGTAACGTAATCACACCCAGTCAGCGCGCTATTTTGTGAATGGTGATCGATAGACTGTAAACCTCTTAAACCTGGAGCCTTTGCATAAATTAGATATATAATTTCTTTATGTCACTTCTCATACTAAAACGTTGCCAGGTAAGGTTCGTTATCTAAATGGTTTTTAGTTAACTTTTGTCAGGGTAAAGTTCGCGATAATTTTTTCACAATAAACCTCTCGAAAAAAGTGCCCGCTAAATATGCTCAGATGGTATGAAAAGCACAAACATTGGAGATGTTTGCGAGTATTACAGTTAGAAAGTACATTTCTGGCCTTGTCGAATGCGTCTGTAGTTTCTAGTTTTTTTTTGTCTGTCCATGTAAATTAGAATTGTTGTGCTATTTAGCTTTATTTTATATATTTTCTTCTATTGTATCGCATGAACTGTACTTGTAAATTTTAGGATAGCCTGCAGTGGTTCACGCGAAATCTCTGTGCTACTTTAACCACTGTACACAATCTTATTTTCTTCCTCTAAAGTTATTTGTATTTGTAATTTATTTTCCTTTTACATTCATAATCATCGTTTTAAAAATATCACTTGTGAGTACGAAACGTGCAAATATAAAGCTAAGTCTAAACAAAAAGTCTAAAGTCTAAGTTCCCGTGAATAAAGTATCAGGGCAATTTCTTGTTTCCAAGTAGTGCATTTGTGGTCGTTACCTCGCAAAGGAAAGCTGTAAAAAGGTAAAAAGTAAAAAGTAAAAGGTAAAAGGTAAAGGTATTCATTTATATAGCGCAAATTCTATATGAATATATTCAAATGCGCTTCACAAGGATGGACTGCTATTGTGGCGCAATGTGCTGCCGTGCGCATGCAGTTTACAATCATGAGTGATTGTTAATACCTCAGAATACCTCGCTGTTGTGTCGGGAGACAATCCCCTACTCTTTCTCGAAATAACATAACAGGTTCTTTCACATCCCCCTTGTATGCGTATAGATTAGAAGAGGAAGAAGACAAGGCCAACGGCTTATATACGTCGCTGCCCAAGGACTCGGCCGAGATTCGAACCCCTGACTTCCCGCACTCTAGACTGTGCTCTACCAACTGAGCTAACCAGTGAAGCGGTTGTGGTAGCTGTGGTATGTAAGAACGCATGACAAGCATTGGGAGCGCTTTACGCATGCGCTGATACAATCCACGATTGACATTCGTGCCATTCGTCGAGCCGAGGGTTGGGAGGGGGAGAAGTCTCGTCTCATTCGTCGAGGGTTGGGTAGGGAAAGAGTCTCGTCTCATTCGTTGAGGGTTGGGCTGGAGAGGAGTCTCGTCTCATTCGCCGAGTGTTGGGTGGGGGAGGAGTCTCGTCTCATTCGCCGAGGGTTGGGTGGGGGAGGTGTCTCATCTCATTCATCGAGGGTTGGGTGGGGAAGGAGTCTCGTCTAATTCGTTGAGGGTTGGGTGGGGGAGGTGTCTCATCTCATTTGCCGAGTGTTGGGTGGGGGAGGAGTCTTGTCTCATTCGCCGAGTGTTGGGTGGGGGAGGAGTCTCGTCTCATTCGTTGAGGGTTGGGTGGGGAGGAGTCTCGTCTCATTCGTCGAGGGTTGGGTGGGGAGGACAGCATCGAATCCTGGATTATATTCTCTATTGCCCGCCAAACGCGGCTTCAAATTGGTCTCCTTAAATATCAATAGTCTATATATAATATATATATAATTCTACATTTATATAGCGCCTTAATCCTAAACGTCCAAAGGCGCTTTACATAGCTGAAAAACAGGCAAGTTAATTGACAAGAACTATAAAATCTTACGATCTAAGCAATAACTAAACTAATAAAAACTTTCCTTAAATAAAGACTCCCACCGAGGGGCATAACTTAATAGTAAGTGGCAACAAATTCCACAGTTTTGGCTTAGTCTTTTTATGCTTAGTCTGACTAGTAAGCATATCGATGAACTCAGAATTCTGCTTGCCAGTAATCCAATAGATATCCTTTCCATAAATGAAACTGAACTTGACGAATTAATTATGGACTGTGATGTTCATATCCCCGGATATGAAATAATTCGTTGTGATAGAAACAGAAATGGTGGGGATGTTTTTTTTTATGTCAAAACCTCAATTAATTTTGTGATACGTACCGACCTGAACATTAAAGACCTTGAAAACGTATGCCTCGAAATTTGAAAACCGTGATCTAAGTCGTTTCTTGTCGTCACTTGGTATAGGCCACCAAACACTCCTGTTGAATCATTTTTGCTCTTTGAAATCCTTATTGGGCGGCTCGACTCTGAAAATGTCGAATTTTACTTTATGGGGGATTTAAATTGTAATGTGGCCTCTACCAGTTACGATAACAGCACCTGTATACTATCTGAAATTGCTGAAATATATCGGCTTCAGCAGCTTGTAAAAGATTTCACTCGTATTACCGAAACTACATCTACGTTACTCGATTTAATCTACACCAATAGGCCCTTTATAGCTAACAAATCACGTGGTTGTACTGGAGAGCAAAAAATATCTGACTTCATTTATTCAAAGGCCTTGTACGAGATCGGTAGTGTTATTAACAAATCCTGTTTGTAAATGCTATTTTCCACTTCCAATCGATTGTCGATCTTTCTGAAACTGCGATTTTAAAGATAGCTTGCTCTCCAGCATCCATGGCAACACCTTTCCCATGGGGATCACGAGCTCAATTCATTCGTTAATGAAGTATAATATCAGCACGTGACTGTTAGCTGCAAAGGGCCTATTGTCCTGATAGGGTAGTCTGTAACGGAGTCTCTTATATCGGTATCAGTGACCATAGCCTTGTGTATATTTACCGCAAAATATCCATAGACACTCTATTTAAAGGACATAATATTATAACTTATAGAAACTTTTGGTTACGATATTGCACGCCAAGACTGGAATTGTATAAATTCTGACGATCCAAATGATTTATGGGCGGACTGGAAAGTGAAGTTTTTGGCTGTAGTAGATAAACATGCCCCAATCAAATCAAAACGCGTCCGCTCAAATAAATCACCATGGTCACGGCCGATCTGAAGAAACGCATGCACGATCGTGACATATCGGAATTAATAGCGTCCCGTTCTAAGGACCCTCGCGATTGGACCGAGTTTAAAAGGTTACGTAACGTTGTGAATGACGAAATCAAACTTCTTCAAGTTTAGATAGATTTTAATGTCTAAGCCAATGAGGTGGAAGATTGAAACAATACCACAATTAGCACCTTTTTACATTCCATGCATGACATATGCCTATCTCTTGCGCGGACATTACTTAATAAGTCTCAGTTTAAATTCAGGTGTATTTCCAAATGAATGGAAATGTGCTAAAGTCATTCCGTTATTTAAACAGGGCAAGTGGATTGACTTGAATAACTACCGACCAATTTCGGTAATTTCTGTAGTGACCAAAGTATTTGAAAGAATGGTCAACTCTATGACTATTTAATAAAAGAGACTATGATTTCAAAACATCAATCCGGTTTTCGCGCTATTCACTCAACCGTTACGGCCCTATTGGAGGCTACCGACAGCTGGGCTTATAATATTGACCGTGGGTATATAAATGCTGTTGTGTTTTTGGATTTGAAGAAAGCTTTCGACACGGTGGATCATGAGATCCTGTTGTCAAAAATGAGTGTCTATGGAATACAATGCGTGGCTCACAATTGGTTTAAGTCATATTTAGACAACCGAAAGCAAAAATGTTTGGTTAATAGCTCTATTTCTAAAAGTTGCTCGCTTACTTACGGTGTTCCTCAAGACAGTCCTAGGACCGCTGTTGTTTATTTTATATATTAATGATTTGCCAAATTGTTTATCATCCTGCCAGCCCAGAATGTACGCCGATGATACACATATAACTTATGCTGATAGTGACTTAAACTCCATCAAGTCTTGTCTAAACCAAGATTTGGATACTATCAGCAAATGGCTTATTACTCGGGCTGCCTGTGGCAGCGCCGAGTCTTAAAATGCAAGTCGTTATTATTATTATTTTTTATTTTATTTCATGTCGCACGGGTTCTGCGCATGCGTTAAAGGTCAAATTCAAACCAATCAGATTGCACTGTGCTGGTCACGCAACAATCGCCAGGTTAATGTCTTTACATAATTAAATACAGTAAATCAAGATGGTGGACGGCGCGAGGAATTTTCTCTCAAATTTGGAGTCCCATCTCTCAAATGTAAGCAGTTTAATGTTTTATTTAAGTTCACTCGTGCGAAAGCCTTCCAACACTCCCAACAGGCTCAGGATATTTCAACTGGCGCTCTTGTTGGAGGTACGTTTCGTAGGTAATAAACACTCACTCGGCACAGAATATGATGACCGAAGCAGTTATTCAACTCTCACGGTAAACAAGACTCCTCTCACGGCCGAGATTTTGGTTCGACAAATTAAAGGCTTCCAACAGTTCCCTTTATAGTTCTGTAGTATAATGAGCAGACTGCAGTTTTGGGAAGGAGGGTAAAAGCTTTTAAATAGAGATAAACAAAACGGGCATTTCAGTTAATAATCTTTAGTCCAACAAATACCGATATGGACGCGATCAAAGAGCCGCAGGGTAGAAAGAACAGTAGAGAAATACAGTGATAGCTCCATCATAGGTGGACAGGATACAACTTATAATATGGGACAAATATAAACATAAATTTGAGACACTCATCTATTAGTACTCTGAACCTGCAGAACAGCAGACTAAATTAGGACCGAATTCGTATTTTTTTCGATAAAAAAAAAGAATCAATGCCTTCAGCTGCTTCAGTAAGATTCCTAGTCATATCAGTAATGGTGACTATACCAAGCATTGTTGCTGGGGGAGATGTAAGAGTGAATCCGGCGCTCAAAGAGATATGTCTCGGAGAATGAAGCATCGTTCAGTACACCGCTAGTAGATCAGGTTTCTCATCTTTTCTCGGCCTTTTTGATCACTCACAGGAGGAGCTTTTCTGTTCCAAAACCTTTACAGCAAATTCAGTGAGAAATGTCAGCATTGGATAAATGTTTGTACAAGAGACCTTAAAAGCACAGAACAACGAGACTAGGTCTGGCAATGAAACGTAAGTGGCTATAAATTACTGAAACCCTGACTATGTATCCACCAGTAAACAATGAGAAGGAACTACTGTTCAACCATTAAGTTTACTTGAATTTATCAGTGGATTCTAAATAAATTTTGGAAGCAAAGCCTACATCTACAATGCTTTGATTTATTTTCTGAGCACAAATGAAGTTAATTTCTTTCGGAGCTGCAGGTATTAAATTTGAAAACTCGATAAATGCAAACAATAACATAATGGTTTGAAAGAGCACACCAACATAAGCAAGATTGCCGAGTTTTAGGATGCTATCAGTTCATAGCTTTAATGTATATGCTCTTCCAGCCATAACAGCTTTGGTCTCCGATGAGTTTTATTGAAGAAGATGATTGCACTCGGCATGCGGCTACATGCGAAGATGCAAAACTCGCTTGACAAGATCAACGTTTGTCGCTTTGTTTCAATCCTCTGTATTTCAGCCAAAGTTTAAGCTGTTCGACAGTATAATCATCAGGTTCCCTTTCAAAATATGGTCCAGGAAAGCAGTCATTTCTGGTAGAATAGACAGAGGACGAACTGAAGTGCTAGTCAATTCTTGTAAGTTGATACAAGAAAAGCGGTTTGTTTGTCTGAGTCTTGGCGGGGGGTCTAGACTTGTGACGTAATTACCGCGCTCTGCTATAAGCGTGCGTAACATGAACATGAATATTAAAGTAGAGGTCAACTTCTTTAATTTACATACACGAGAAAAACAAAATATTAAATTACATATATATATATACTAGGGGAGCAGAGAATGAATGTCACCGCGCTACCAGCCACTCCTAAAGACTGCTAAATTCAGCTAATAATTCTTCCCTTCGGTTATTACTAGAGGATTTCAAATGAAAGTGTAATTTCATCTTCAATCTCATGTGGCCCGAGTGAAAGCCCAGATGGGCTCTTGTTGTTAATAAACTTACCCTGAATATGACTAAAACCAAATTTATGTTAATCGGTTCAAGGCAAAAAGCAGCCACCTGAATTGTTAATCCTGATACTCCAGTTAAACAAGTATCCACAACCAAAACTAAATACCTGGGCTGCGCCACCTGAATTGCTAATCCATGATACTCCAGTTAAACAACTATCCGCAACCAAAACTAAATACCTGGGCTGCGCCACCTGAATTGCTAATCCATGATACTCCAGTTAAACAAGTATCTACAACCAAAACTAAATACCTGGGCTGCGCACCTGAATTGTTAATCCATGATACTCCAGTTAAACAAGTATCTACAACCAAAACTAAATACCTGGGCTGCGCCACCTGAATTGTTAATCCATGATACTCCAGTTAAACAAGTATCCACAACCAAAACTAAATACCTGGGCTGCGCCACCTGAATTGCTAATCCATGATACTCCAGTTAAACAAGTATCCACAACCAAAACTAAATACCTGGGCTGCGCCACCTGAATTGTTAATCCATGATACTCCAGTTAAACAAGTATCTACAACCAAAACTAAATACCTGGGCTGCGCCACCTGAATTGCTAATCCATGATACTCCAGTTAAACAAGTATCCACAACCAAAACTAAATACCTGGGCTGCGCCACCTGAATTGCTAATCCATGATACTCCAGTTAAACAAGTATCCACAACCAAATCGCTTGGAGTAACAATTGACGAAAACCTTTTTTCCCTTCTTCTACATTTTTTTTCCTTCTTCTACATAATACATGTCTCAATCGTCCTTACTAGTAACATAGGCGGTGACCAACTCGAAAGCATTTCTGCTACTTTGGTCTCTGCACACCTATTTTGTATATTTCTGTATTATGTTATATGTCTATTTTAATATCTGTAATTAATTATTTGTACCTATTATATATCATGTAAACAGTGTGAAAATAAAAAAACTTGAAACTTGAAACTCATGTGGCACAGCCAAATCAATAATTTATCGAAAAGGATTGCCTCTGGTATTGGAGCCATTAAAAGAATACGAACCTCTGTCCCTTCAGCAGCACTACATTTTGTCTATAGTGCTCTTGTACAACCTCATTTCGATTATTGTAATGTTGTCTGGGGGAACTGTGGCAAAACACTATCAGATAAATTACAAATTAAAGCTCCAAAACCGCGCGGCACGTGTGTTGATCTTTTCCACCTATGATGCCGACGCCGAGCAATTATTTCAACAATTAAGCTGGAAAAACCTCGGTAGACAGCGTCAAATTGCAAAAGCTGTGATGGTTCACAAATCCCTGCATGGTCTCACTCCCGAATATCTATGCTCCAAATTTGTATATCGCGATGACGTACCTTATTCTTTAAGAGACTCTGCTAATAAACTTGCTCTTCTTTTGCCAAGAACCAATTACCTAAAAAACAGCTTTAGCTATAGTGGTGCCGTTCTCTGAAACAGCCTACCCCGTAATCTAAGGCAAGCAGAATCTCTGAATAACTTTCTACGATTGCTCAATTTACATTTTATTCATTAATTAGAAACACGGCATTCATGGAATGCAGGCTTAATTATTTGATTCTTAATGATTATAGTTTAGGTTTAGTTTTAGGTTTATGGTTTATTTATGTAGGTTATATATTGTAGTTTGGACCCCCTTTTTTAATAGTATTTAATTATCCTATTGTAAAGACCTGATGAATTTGTACCGTGTATAAATAAAGATGATGATGAGGGTTGGATGGAGAGGAGTCTCGTGTCATTCGTCGAGGGTTGGGTGGGAAGGAGTCTCGTCTCATGAATGAAAATCGGTGCCGCATTAAGGCCTGCGCAAACGAGGAACAATGTTGCTGATAATGTTTGTTGGTTGAGCAAACGAGCGGGAGGCAAACTATTTCGCCACCTAGCTGAGTAACCGAAGAAACATTTCACGTGAAACAAATGCTGGCGCATGTGTCTTAATCATGCTAGGAAGTTTGCGCGTGCGCAACATATGTATCGCAGCCCTGGGATCGAGTCAATATTGTTGATTCGGCGACTAAACGGGAAAACATTTGTTGGGGAAGCAACATTTCCTTCTCAGAAACAAAAATGTTTTATTAAGAATTACCTCTCGAACGTTTTGCGATGGAGTAAATTTTAAAGTTCATTTTTGAGTCAAGACCGAATTGAGGAAGAGGCAAATAACTAATAGTGACACACGAATAAATCATGTTAGTATATACCACACCAGCGAATATCACTTTTCGCGCGCTCTGATTGGCTACTCAAACAGTGAATATGATTTCTTATTACACGGCAAGCCACTCTCAATGTCAAATCGAGTGTTTTGATTGGCTGGTGCTCGGTCGGGATTTTGCCGTACGGACCGTTACCATGATAACGGTCACAAATTCGCATATTTTGGTCTAAGTTCGGGAAATTGAAAACTCAAATCGAACCGGGTAAAACAGAGATAACTATGCACTTAGTGATGCAGTTTAAACAGCACAAACATCGTAATAATACCGTTTTTAAAAGAGAGAAAGCCGGTCCATCAAAAAATTTGACCTGTAAATATAATTACAAAGCTTACCTCCAAAACGAACTTGACCATTTGTTGTCAAACATTATCGTTGATGTACGCAAAGTCAACCAGAAAAGGTCCCAACATGAAGTCTCCACTCGGTATAGAAACGAAATTAGAACATAGCTCAGTAATGTATCAGGTAATGCAGGAATCAAACACCCCAGCAGCGAAATAACTGAATAATCCGACTCAATAAATATAAACCTGCTAACGCTGATCCTGAAAGCTTCGTGGCTCTGTTGAGTGTTGACACGAGAACTCGATCCGTCCAGTGGAAGTAGCGAGTAAAACTACAAGACAACAACTCTGCCAGCGACTATCACCAGAGCCAGAAGTCATAGTCCATATTTCAACAAGTTTACTCCTCTGCAGCCGGCTTTCTTTCGGCTTAAGAAATTTGTCTTGAATGTCAGCATCCGTCCAGTTTACAAATTACAATCCCTCACTGTAAACCAGGGAAGTTCTGATTCCATAGCCGGAAACCAGTTTTGCCGATCAGTAGCAAATATCAGAGATTTTCAGGTCCAGATTTTCCACTGATGTCCTCCCAGTCAAAGTTGTCCAGGATACAAACAAACAGCATAGAACTGTCATCGCCGAAAGTGTCCGACGAAGATCTTGAACTTTTTCGCCGACCACATGGCACTCGACTTGAGCGAACGGTTTGTTTTTCGAGTTGATTTAGTGGAAATATGTTCTTTTCTGATAGCTTTTTCTACGAATTCCACCTTTCATGCACTTTGAATTAGCAAAGTTTTCTAATTCTGAATTGATTCTGACATCTGACATTGTATTTCCATTCATCTTTTGTATTGATTTAAGGAGAGCTGTCAAATAGATCCCGGAATAAATTCTGAACGGCTTTTACTTTGGTATGTAAATTTATGCAAATTAGGTATATCACGTTGTGTTACGGGGCGCGAGTCACGCGAGTCACTTATTTTCTCATTCTTCGTTTATCACAAAGTGCCATATAATAAACTACTTATTAACCTCGCTCACTCGGTCTTTACGGGAAAATATCAGACCTCGGTCTTTTATGTACGGACCTCGCTATCGCTTGGTCCGTACTGTCAAGACCTCGGTCTGATATTTTCCCGTAAAGACCGAGTGAGCGAGGTTAATAAGAAGTTAATATTCACCTCCGAGCAAAGCAGCGATCATCTCGTGCGAGTTTTTGTACATTTTACAGAAAATAAAAGAACTATTTGGTGCTGGCTATTCACCTGGAGTGTGGTATATTCACCTCAGTGTTGGAGAATAGTGGTGGATCACCACTATTCACCTCCACTTCGGTGAATAATTGTTAAATATTAGTGTGATAGTCGAGTTCAATATTTTTTTATCATTCGACAAAATATAACTTTACCTACAGAACTTTGAATCACCAACAGCTCCACAAATCGATCTGCCTTGTTTACCAAACGGAGTAGGCAACAGTGCGCATGCCCAGACAAATATTGAATTATCACGACTGCGCATGCTCAGACCGTTGTTTGCAGTTATTTGCCAATCTCGTTCCCAGAGCCCGCGATCTTCTGGCCAGCGCCAAGATACAGAGCTCTGGGATAATCTATATCGAGGTCAAATTTGATTGGCTAGCACATCTAACCGGAAGTAAATTAACAACGACGCCATGGAGTTGCTTCGTTCGATCGGCCATATAAAGACCGGCCTAAAAAGTGGTGAAAAAATCGCTAAAAATCAAGTTTGTCATTCTTGCCGTTGCTGCAGTCAAGTAAGTAATCATCGTGTTGAACTGTCTGGATAAAAAATCAAGAAGAGACACATTCTGAAGGCTTTTAAGAACGATATGTCAGGTCAGATGTTCGGGAGAATCTTTGACGAAATTCAACTGCTGAAATATTTACCAGATTAATTAGAACTGCGAGGGAAAAATTGCCACTAGGTAAATTGCTGATTTAGTGATTGAAATTAGTTTTGAATACCTGACTTTATACTCTGGGCAGATGCGGAAATAAAAACAATGAGTGAAAACTATAATAAAACGTGTGTGCATCTTTTTTGTGAAGTGAAAACAAGAATAAAACGTGTTTTATCTTTGCATAAGTATTTACTATTAGGCCTACATCCCGGGCCTACATGTAGTAGATGAATAATAACTATCATTCAGCCTTGAGCAGAAGAAAGCTGAGAAAGTCCACTTCAGCACAATGATAACAGCAACATGTAATATACTGGTACGGTTCTATTTTATATTATTTCTATTTTATATTATTTCTATTTTATACTGTTCTATTTTATTCTATTTTATCAATGTTTTTAAGTCACAGATAGACATACAGATATATGTATTTACAACTTAGTTAGAATTAGGTCACAGAAGAATGTGTATATCCATCAGTTTTACCTTTTTAATCATAGATATAGATACATAGATTGTTTTAATTTACTCTTTAATTTATGTCCCCAATTCCCTTTTTTGCTAAATACCTTTAGACACGTTAATAAAGTTATTATTATTATTATTATTATTACACATATAACTCCCCCACCCCGGCATTTGTGGGGCACTTGATATTTTTGAATTCAGAGCATTGCAAGTGCCTCATTGGGTCAGTCTCGTGGGGGTCAGCTAAGCTATGCAAATGCCCCTCTGTGGGCTTTGGAACAAGTATAAATCTATTATACAGGGTTGCCACTAACCTGAGTATCAGGGGGAGGGGAAGGCCTGATACTCAGGTTAGGTTGCCACAGGTCAGGGAAAAGTCAGGGAAAAAAATGTTTTTCAAGGTCAGGGAATTTTGCATCTGGTCAGAGAAATTCTACATTTCTTGTCAAAGTCACGAAGAAGTCGGGGAATTTTATATTTAGGTTTCCATGATGGCCTCTCATGCCTCAAAGTGTCTGCAAGGGGAGGCTACAGGTTTTGATATTTAATGACGTTTGTTTTGGATGAGGGAATGTTGAACAGTCTTATTATGGTCAGTGAAAATTGTTTTCTGGTCGGGGAAAAGTCAGGGAAATTTTTTGTCTTGATGGGTGGCAACCATGTTATAAACACTTACTATTTTGACTCTCTTTGACCAATTCCCCACCTCCCAACTTTTCTTTGCTGGCAAATGCCCCATCCCTGGGACAGAAACTCAGTCAATACCCCACATACAAAAATGTATGCCTGGGAAGATGGGCAGAATTGGAATCGATAGAGCCATTACCAGTGATAGATTATTTTCTTTATACCTTTAGATGCCAATCATAATTATTGGAAAGAATGTGATGTAAAGTGGTGAGCTGTAGTGCTAAGTGTGTGCACGCCCTACGAGGGAAAGAGAAAAAATCTCTGACATTATTGGAAACCAATGCAAGTATTTGATCGTCAAACAAGGACGTTTTGATCACTTCAACAGATGTATAGGCTGCTTCGCTCGATCCCTACCAGTCAGCCTGCACAATTTATTTTAATTTCTGCTCCTTTGCACTTGCACTGTGGTGGAAGTGGATATATTACATCACCTTTAGGGTTATTCTTCCTACAATCTCACAAGTAAAAATATCACCAATTGGTGTGTCAAATGCAGAAATGCAAGAGAAAACCCCAATGAAAACTCCTCACAAAGCCTACTAAAAGCAAGCCAAGTATTTTTCAGCCACCCTCAGACCTCAGGATGTCCTTTGGCTTTCTACCAGTGGCCTATTTGACCAAAATTAGAGCAGTTTCCATTCAAAATCCTACAAGAGAAATTGCTGCAGGCCATCGGCAAAGCCGCAGAATCTTCCCAAATGGCATTCTGGGGAAAGCTTGAGCCATTGACTTTATGGTTTGGCAGTTTGTAACTGAACAGGGCTAGCTAAACTTGGACTGAGGGGAGGGGGGGGGGTTTAGTTGAGTTAGTCCTGTGTATTTAACTCAAATTGGCACAGTAGACAATGGGATTTTTGTCCATTACCCACAATGCATTTTGGGATTGGTGCTGCAAAATTGTAAAGAGAAATGCAGTGTCAGAATGCCACGTGGGTTCACAGTCACTTGATGTGTTTTCTGTAAACAAACATGGTAGTTAGATAGATTAAATTGTGTTTCAGTGCTTTTAATAGATTTTAATTGCGAACTGGAAGAGTTTTTAAACCTATTTTTAGCCTATTGAACTTGGTAAAATTCAAAGAAATGAAAAACAAAAATTGAAAGTGTGTTTTTACAAAGATTGGAGTCAATAGGCCCTTTGCAGGACCTGGTCATGTGACCTTTTTAGCCTGTCAATCAAAAACATTTTTTTGAAAACTCTATAATTTAGCTTAATTTAACAGAGTTTGTGCCATGGCAAGCCATGCCAGTCAGCAAAAAAAGCCTCACAAACTCTATTAAATTAAGCTAAATTATAGAGTTTTCAAAAATTTACCATTCCTTCAGTTTTAAAGATATGAACCTAAAACTTGGGCTTTTTACTAATTTTGGCTTGCTCTTAATTCCATTTCTGGCATTCATGTTGTTCTAGCACCAACTTTTTTTTGATTGACAGGCTAAAAAGGTCACATGACCAGGCCCTGCAAAGGGCCTATCAAACAATGTTATCTGCCATTGAAATAATATTTGCATGTAGTAGGAAATAGTAGGAAATATTCAAACATTTGTGTAGCAGAAACAAATATATATATGTGTACATTCAGACTTCACACTAACAGGGCAGCTTGTGAACATACATGGTGTGGTCCAGCAGTCTGTTTCCAGGGGCACACTTACTTATGATATATATTGTGTCAGATTTGAACCTACTTTAGAGTTTAGGGTCTAGCTTTTGTGTAAAACTGTGGAATTCTGTGATATAGACAGCTCAAAATAATCCATCAGGTTGAAAATGGGTTCATTTTCACAGCAACTTGGAAATCCAGGGTTTGGAGCAAACTTGTGTAAAACTGGGTCCAGTTTAGGACCCCATGGCCATGGCTGCACATGCATTGTACCAACTATATATAAGTTCCACCCTGGATTGTAAAAGAACTAGGAAAGAACATCTGACCCACTTATACTTTCTAGACCTCGCCATCTATGGGAGGGCAAGGTGATTTGGAGGATGCACCCCTTTTGAGATTCAAGTGGTATAAAAATTCAGAAAATACTACTTCAGAGACCTGATTTTCAAAAAATTATTGGGGGCCAACTCCCCCCCCCCCCCCCCCCCCTGTGTCTATGGTGCTCATATGGTGCACCCCATTTCAATCCACCCCTGAATCCCCAGAGTCAGGCATTTGATCCTGAATTGTGGCCCAGGGTCAAGGCATTACAAACTGTAGAAGACTTTGACTGGTAAAAGTAAAAGTATGGACCCAACCTTCAATAATGGTTACCGAGCGTCATATTTTTGTTGGACTTCATAGTTCTGAGTAAGTTCCCAGTAATATAAGACAAACAGAACATCTTAAAACAAGGCCTTGGTGTTATATTTCCCAAAATATAAGGCTTTAAGCTTGGTAAATTTGTTTTCTCATTCAGATTTGGGTTAAACAAATTGAAGCCATTTCTAAAGCACTATACATTTTACAATATTATTATTCCTGTGCTTGAGCTCGCTCTTTTGGATTTCTGCATAAGCTTGTAGTCTTTCTGGACCAGGGCCCAGTTGTTCGAAGCAAGGGTAACTTTATCCCTAGGATAGTGCTAAAACTGTACAGTTTACCATCTGGTTAGCAATTTAACCCTGGGGTAGTGCTTACCCTTACTTCGAACAACTAGGTTCTGGGTGGTACATTTTGATTAAAAACTAAACAAGCAATGTTTCACCACCCTTGAGAATTTGACTGAAATTTCCCCATTGATAGGTACATTTACATTCTTTAAGATTTAAATGAATAACATATATTTCATACAACATAAGCTTATACTAAGGTGAAGGAATGCAAAGTTTCCTAATTAAAGAAGAGTATTAAAAGTTAATTCTAGCACAAAGTAATTAAGCTTATTAAAACTCACCCAAAAAAATCAAGGCTGATTGTAAATTGATGTAAACGGAATAACATGTAACTTATATTTGAATATTATATAAAACAATCAACCAAAGGCAAAGCAACGTTTCAATTATATCCGCTATCGATATCCCGGCGATATGTTACACCGCGAAATATTCAACGATAACTATACCACATCAACTAAAACAACATTTATTCAACCGATTCAAGAAAATTACACGTCCAGGACACGAAAAGGACTGCCCGTGGAGCAATTAAACTTCTTGTTCGAACCAACACTGTGTACATTTTTAAAAGTTTCTCAGCAAACTCCACTTACTGCATCCTGAGACCTAACTGGCTAACACCTCCTCGTGAATTTTGGAGCACGGTAGTTTAAATCATACCTTTCTTGTCTCTGAGGGAACCTAGTATCGATTGGCAAAAAGGTACCTTTAGCAGTTCCACTGTCGTTAGGATCTTTTTCTCTTTTTTCCCCACGAGACGGACGAACATTTTATCAATTTAGTAAGCCAGCGCATATTCATAGTACATTTGATACACGACGCATGCTCAGTAAACGACCTTTCACACATGCGCTCTCAAACCGGAAGCATAAAATCCTGCTTCCGGTTATGGATTATCCCAGAGCCTCAAAGCGTTTGGTCACCGCTGGCCGAAAAACGCGCGGGCTCTGGGAACGAGATTGGTTATTTGCAGCCTGAATCAACCAATCGGAATTCGGGATGAGAGAGTCGAATGGTAATTACAGTTAACTAAGTTAAAGGTGAAACAACAAAATGAGAAACGAACTTTTGATTCTCTCCTGCTGAATTATTATGCCTATGAACCGCTAAAAGGTTGTGAGTACTTCTGCGAATATTTTTTTGGTTTACAGAGAATACTCTATGTTTTAAGCTTGTTTGGAATCGCCCCATTTCAGATCACGCGTGTCCTGGTGTCTTGTTCCCTTTAGTTCTTGTTAACGCACGAGAAGAAACATTGAAATATCTTGAAGAAATTTTTTTTGTTTATCAAAGAGGTGGGCACAACAAACAGGCAAATAAAATCCATATCTCTTCCCACCCAGAAAAAAAGCATGGCAGATACTTCATAACGCCAATATTTACTGTCGCAATGACCTTGAAAACATAGGCACAGTTTTAGAAAGAACGTAACAGGAAAGGAAAAATAAGAAGAAAAAATAGATGAAATGGCATAAAGTACAGTATGGTACTTGCGATAGCTGAAATGGCATAAAGTACAGTATGGTACTCGCGATAGCTGAAATGGCATAAAGTACAGTATGGTACTCGCGATAGCTGAAATGGCATAAAGTACAGTATGGTACTTGCGATAGCTGAAATGGCATAAAGTACAGTATGGTACTCGCGATAGCTGAAATGGCATAAAGTACAGTATGGTACTTGCGATAGCTGAAATGGCATAAAGTACAGTATGGTACTTGCGATAGCTGAAATGGCATAAAGTACAGTATGGTACTTGCGATAGCTGAAATGGCATAAAGTACAGTATGGTACTTGCGATAGCTGAAATGGCATAAAGTACAGTATGGTACTTGCGATAGCTGAAATGGCATAAAGTACAGTATGGTACTTGCGATAGCTGAAATGGCATAAAGTACAGTATGGTACTTGCGATAGCTGAAATGGCATAAAGTACAGTATGGTACTTGCGATAGCTGAAATGGCATAAAGTACAGTATGGTACTTGCGATAGCTGAAATGGCATAAAGTACAGTATGGTACTTGCGATAGCTGAAATGGCATAAAGTACAGTATGGTACTTGCGATAGCTGAAATGGCATAAAGTACAGTATGGTACTCGCGATAGCTGAAATGGCATAAAGTACAGTATGGTACTTGCGATAGCTGAAATGGCATAAAGTACAGTATGGTACTCGCGATAGCTGAAATGGCATAAAGTACAGTATGGTACTTGCGATAGCTGAAATGGCATAAAGTACAGTATGGTACTTGCGATAGCTGAAATGGCATAAAGTACAGTATGGTACTTGCGATAGCTGAAATGGCATAAAGTACAGTATGGTACTTGCGATAGCTGAAATGGCATAAAGTACAGTATGGTACTCGCGATAGCTGAAATGGCATAAAGTACAGTATGGTACTTGCGATAGCTGAAATGGCATAAAGTACAGTATGGTACTTGCGATAGCTGAAATGGCATAAAGTACAGTATGGTACTCGCGATAGCTGAAATGGCATAAAGTACAGTATGGTACTTGCGATAGCTGAAATGGCATAAAGTACAGTATGGTACTCGCGATAGCTGAAATGGCATAAAGTACAGTATGGTACTCGCGATAGCTGAAATGGCATAAAGTACAGTATGGTACTCGCGATAGCTGAAATGGCATAAAGTACAATATGGTACTTGCGATAGCTGAAATGGCATAAAGTACAGTATGGTACTTGCGATAGCTGAAATGGCATAAAGTACAGTATGGTACTTGCGATAGCTGAAATGGCATAAAGTACAGTATGGTACTCGCGATAGCTGAAATGGCATAAAGTACAGTATGGTACTCGCGATAGCTGAAATGGCATAAAGTACAGTATGGTACTTGCGATAGCTGAAATGGCATAAAGTACAGTATGGTACTTGCGATAGCTGAAATGGCATAAAGTACAGGATGGTACTCGCGATAGCTGAAATGGCATAAAGTACAGTATGGTACTTGCGATAGCTGAAATGGCATAAAGTACAGTATGGTACTCGCGATAGCTGAAATGGCATAAAGTACAGTATGGTACTTGCGATAGCTGAAATGGCATAAAGTACAGTATGGTACTCGCGATAGCTGAAATGGCATAAAGTACAGTATGGTACTCGCGATAGCTGAAATGGCATAAAGTACAGTATGGTACTTGCGATAGCTGAAATGGCATAAAGTACAGTATGGTACTTGCGATAGCTGAAATGGCATAAAGTACAGTATGGTACTTGCGATAGCTGAAATGGCATAAAGTACAGGATGGTACTCGCGATAGCTGAAATGGCATAAAGTACAGTATGGTACTTGCGATAGCTGAAATGGCATAAAGTACAGTATGGTACTTGCGATAGCTGAAATGGCATAAAGTACAGTATGGTACTTGCGATAGCTGAAATGGCATAAAGTACAGTATGGTACTCGCGATAGCTGAAATGGCATAAAGTACAGTATGGTACTCGCGATAGCTGAAATGGCATAAAGTACAGTATGGTACTTGCGATAGCTGAAATGGCATAAAGTACAGTATGGTACTTGCGATAGCTGAAATGGCATAAAGTACAGTATGGTACTTGCGATAGCTGAAATGGCATAAAGTACAGTATGGTACTTGCGATAGCTGAAATGGCATAAAGTACAGTATGGTACTTGCGATAGCTGAAATGGCATAAAGTACAGTATGGTACTTGCGATAGCTGAAATGGCATAAAGTACAGTATGGTACTTGCGATAGCTGAAATGGCATAAAGTACAGTATGGTACTCGCGATAGCTGAAATGGCATAAAGTACAGTATGGTACTCGCGATAGCTGAAATGGCATAAAGTACAGTATGGTACTTGCGAATCTCGGTTAATTACCAAGGTCCGAATTTGTTTAATACTCTTCAGGCCTGGTTATACCTCTTTTAAATCTAAATTAAAAAGCTTATTTGAGCCTTTTTTACCTTAATTATTTACTCGTATCTTTTAGTTACTCAATCCGTGTTGCACCACTGCCACCTTGTATTTCTACCATATCTATGTAAAAAGGGAACCCAAAATTTATAAGCCTTGGGGTTTCTTTTGGGCTTCCTGCATGGCCACACTTTGTAAGCTATGTCTTATGTGATATCTCATGCAATTGTGGCTAATAAAATTGACTTGACTTGACTTGCATCGTTCTGACGTTTACTGTTTAAAAGGGAACTGAAATCAACCCAACGACTAATATACAAAAGATGTATTCCAAAGAAATAACTTCTACTATTTTATTTATCTGTGTTACGCGTCTATGAAGAGAAAATTAGTTTTCAAGTTCGACAAAGTAACCGATACTCCGCGGATAAATCTAGCTTGTGTGCATGTATTTCAACATATCGTACTCCAGCAAAAAGAGAACACAATAGTCCGCAATTAGGATCGTTAGTCCAGTTTGTCAATACCTGGAACAACATGGCAAAACTAATTGATTCGCCGACGTCACAAATTGCTTCAGCCGTCTGTAGTAGCGCAGGTTGTGAGGAAGGTTTTCAGATTTTCTTCTCCGACGCGCAACACAATAAACTGAATTCTAATCAAACGCTCTTCATATATAGATTGATTCGTAGAGCTAAAGTTGATTTAGGGTTCAGGCCCCCTTGAAGTATAAGCTAATAATATTTCTAGCCGGAGAGAAGCACTTCAGACATGTCAGATATGTTTGATATCGAGATCAGATACGTAACGTGCGCATGTGCTGTGATTCCTTTCTATTTTTATGAAAAACTTCGATTTTGATGTTGACTAATGTTTGCTTTTTAATAATTATATTTTCTTTGCAGCACTTCAAACTTTGTATAAAATGTTATTTTAGAATCGTGGAACGCCTAGTTAGCCTCTTCACTACCACTGAATTGGTGGCAAGAAAAAATATTTTTATATTTACGCTATTTTTCAGATCTCCAGAACTGTTTATGGCTCTTTTTTAAAAAAAAACTTTTTATCGTTTCGTATCCTATAAGGGTAACCATCAGGGGTAACATAGCGCTCACTTTCATTTAACATCACAAATACCTGATTAGTCATACCTTTTACGGCTGCGAAGAGAATTATTACCCAACATATCGACCTTTATTCTAAAAATACAATTCATTAGTAATACATTGACGACTGCTTTCAATGCTACCGTTCATATGATCGCTTGACTATTGAGCACTTGTCTACCTGCGCGTAGATACTAATTAATCCCGCTAATAAAACACAACTGGAGTACATCCCCTTCTAAATACATTCTAACTTAGAACCACTCTGCATCTGGTGTTCAATTAATTCCCTTACACTAATTCACGCATTTTATACCGATGCACAGACCTCTATAAGTCCAACTGAGTGATAACAACTGAACTATGTACCACAAGGCAGTCACGATATATTTCCTCTATTTATCGAGTTTTTCATTGAAAATACGTCCTCGTGTATCTTTTCTGGAACCTTGTTTTCGGTTCTACAATAACAATAATAATAGGCTTTATTTATCGAGGGTGACACTTGACAGTACAATAACTGATAACCTCATGGCCCTATAATAAAATGAAATAAATAAAGGAAAAATTGACATAAAGTCAGAAAGCTAAAAAATTACAATATTGCTGATCGAAAACTATTCATATTATAATTTATGTTAAAAAAACAAATGCTAAAAATACTACTAAGAGATTTGAACTAACTACCAATATATACTATTTACAAATATACTATTTACAACTAATAATCTTACAACAGTTGTATTAAATATAATCCCAGAAAATCAGATTTTAAAACGGAAGGACGCTTTTTTCTGACATAAAAAGCTTTTGTAAATATTGCAACTGCTTAAAGAATTTGCCCTTCTTTGTTCGATATTGAGGCTGTTCCAGTCCTTGATAGTTCTTACGGTAAAAGTTATCCCTCCTTCAGTAACTCGCTTGTTTCTTGGACATAATAAATTAAGTTTCTCTATTATGCACATCTGAATTTCTCACAAGCAAGGAACTATATAATGTAGTTAGGGTAGTGTGAAAGGAAGTATTTACACGCTTAAAGGCAAAAGCACATCTTTTGATTAGGGCAACATTTAGTAAAAGGAAGCCAGTTTAAACTGTTGAAAAAAGTAACTGGTGGCGAGTCTCTGACTGCATTAAAATATTTTTTGCCGCTCTTTTCTGAAGCTTAAGGGCTCTAGTAATGCTTTCACTGATACAATTCGACCATATAGAGCTATCATACATGAGTGTAGGCTTAATTGCCCCATTATAATAGGTTTCTCTTTGTCGTTGCTTTGTCTTTGATACTTGTAGACTCTCGCGAAGAGTAATGCAAACACACGTGTTAAGTGATGTATGTGACTACGCAGTAAGAGTCAGTTTTTATGTCGAGCGGTTGCAAAATCAGTTAAGGCCTCCGTTTTGCCACCAAAGAAAATGCATATCATTAAGGACAAGAAAAGGCAAAAAAATCGTAAGCAGCAAATAATTATATATTATTAATTCGCTTCGAGCTTACTGTTCTTTTATTCAGAGTATGTGAACTTTTTTGCTTCTGTTTTGTGCAGTGAATCAACAGAATAAACGTATAACAAAAGAAGGCCTGATTCCCGTCAACAACTAGCGCTTCCTACAATACCATATAGTAATGTTTTATTTTATATAATTTTCTTTATTTCAAGACTTGCATAGTCATTACGACAAACGATAGTCAAAATAAAATGTCACAAACATCAGTCGTGAAGCTTCATTTCTATAATTTGTCTTTCCCCATTATTGATCGAGTCACATATCGTACATCGAAGATATTAAATGGCTCAGTGTTGCTACCCTGCGAGCAGAGGTTTCTCATCTCTTTGCCTTTCCTGTCCGCGGAATTCTAAAAAAACAGCTAATGCACCCTAGTGAGATTGTCACTGATGTTTGATCGTCAATGCTTCTTGACATTCATTTAAACTGAATTAATCAAATTTCAAACTTTGACACTTAAAACTTTCCATTGCTATACTTTATTTAAGAAATAGAAAACATTTCCCGTGTTTCCATTGAGTTATAGAATCACATGTGTGAGTTTGGGAGAACGAGAAATGGCAATGGGAACACTAGCCCGAAGAGTGAGTGTTTCCACAGCTATTTCGAGTTCTACCAATCAACCAAAAGTGTTTCTATAACAGAAAAATATATATTCGATTGCCTTTACAAATTAAATGAGTAAAACACAGTAAAGCGCTCGTTTTATTTGAACATCAAAACGTAATTTCTCCCAACTAGCTCAAGCGCGCGCTCAACTTTCTTTGTTCCAGTCGTAAGTAATCGAAGATCTCCATTTCGCGCATGTGCACTCTCGACCACGGACATGAACATTATTGTTTTGTTAATATTGACTTTTTACTTAAGGAACACAGCCTAATCAGGTATCAAGTCGCCAAAACCCCGCAGAACCGACACTGTGTCTGGTGCAGTATGTACCTAACAGGATATCGAAACTACTACTATAATTAGTGAGGTTTATAGATCACCTAACAGAAGAAAACCTAAGCAAGGAACTCGATCTTGTCAAATTTTCCTAGGGCTTATTTGAAAATCCTTTCTATACATAGAATTACAAAAAAAGGATTTAAATAAAAGCCTTTTAGGGTTCCTGATCGGATATCTGATTGGTAAGTTGAAATGGAAGATCATAGCGTAAATACTGAGGCTGCCATTGTTTGTTTTTCTGAAAGCCATCCGATTTTAAACGACTTAATTTCCTGCGAAAGGAACCACGAGGCCTATAGCGCTAGCCGGTCACCCCCTCACCACTGCCGGCTGTGTTTCCGAGCCAGTTTGTCAGTAAGAGTTGGAAAATCATAGGCTCTTTATAAGTAGGCTTTCGACGTATGGATTACCTTTCAACTCGAGAATAAAGATATATGACCTTGTAAAACCTTAGCTTCTTATGATAAACTTTTTATGTGGCTTATATCCCAGTTTTCTTACTCCATTGTGGCCACACGCACGAGTTCGGCCACTAAAACTCACCTTCCGCTTCGATAATCCCATTGACGTCTTCATATTTTAAATATAGAAAACTATCAGATACTCAACTAATGTTGTTAGGTTTTGAACATATTTTAGGCATTCATGAGGCTTTCATTTGGTAGATTTCCGTGCCTAATGAATGATATGTTCGGTTCAGTGTACGGTTTATGGAATCGTGTAATTTAGTTAATAATCTAGACAGTTTATAGCCGTGTCTTATCTACCATAAAATGTGCTGTAATTATATGTTGCCCTTCGAAACGTTCCAGAACTTGATTTCTCGAACTCGAAATATGGAGTTCAGGCTAATGCATTCGCAAAAGTATATCATAAGCAATCAATATCGGCTGTCTATCGTTCTATCACCATTATCTACTGCTAGTCAATAACCGGTTGAGCGACGTCCTCTGAAATAGTTCTACTGTAACTCTGAGTCGACTTAGGGTTTATCAGTGTATATTCAATTGAGTGACAATACGTCAAATGCACAGTCGTGGAGCATGCAGGTGTCCGTTTAATTGATTAGAGCACGATTCTATATAAAATCGCAATTAATGAACTGAAATATGACTAATGTAGCAATAAACAAACTGTAAAATTACAATTATAAAACCTAGTTTTACTTTTCATATTTACGTGGCATTAAGAAAACAAGTTTTATTTTCTAGAAAGGTTTTATCTCTAATCTTGTACGTGAGATAACATTTTTCTTTTTTCCCCTTTCTCAGCTTTAATCTGTATACAAAACTCAAAGCAATCTTTGTTGACTGGTTGACTTGTTGAAGATTTAACATGAGAAAATCAAAACTACATGCTTTGAAATCATATGAAGTTTATCGAAGTAACAGAAAATGTTATCATCAGCCAAGTTCTAAAAACTAGAACCTACGGAAAGAAGACAGTTTTGCACTCGAGATGCGAGGGGCCACAAGAGCATCGGAAGCATTGCTCCTTGAATTCAATTGTGCTGCAAACAATAGGCAGTTCCTAAACTCGACTAGTTACTAATGGACACTCGAATTAGCTCAGCTTCCGAAACAGGTGACGATACAATGCAGTTCCAGAGATACATTAAGAACCCCAGTGGATATAGATGAACCCTTTATATAGCCGCGTTAAACATAGGGTTAGCACACTCCATAAACTGAAGCTAGCCACCGTACGAATACTCCTGTGAAAATGAACAAAGTAACAATAGGGATCATATTCTGCGCCCTTGTGGTCTTTACCTTGATAGCTGAGTACGATGCTTACACAGGCCCGTGGACTAGAAGGAATCCCGGGAGAAAAAGACTACTGAAAAATGCCAATCAAGTAAGTATGAGATCTCAACAAGGGTCCGATACATTCGTAGTGGCGGTACAGCATTTATAAACTTACAATATCAGTTCTTTGCATTTGTGCTTTTTTTTTTATTAAATGTCTGTTTTTGCCAATTCATCAAATTGATAGTTGTACAATAACTAACTCTACCAGACTGGTTCAGAAGATCACTTATACAAATGCGAACGCAAATAAAGTGAACGATTTTATGCAGTGTTCTAAAAACAAAACAAAAAATAGAGATTCCTCAGTCTTCTATAAGCCAGTACTCTGTACTGGTACAACATATTTTGTCGGTACTGAGCCACATGAAAAAACCAGCAGCCCCAGTATTTTGCCATTAGAATTCGAATTTTTATCAGTAAAAACCGGCATAGGTCGGTCTAACGGAATCTCTAGCGGTAAACTTTTAATATCTGTAATCCAAGTAAGCTAAGTGTAGCACATTTTATGTAATAGATACAGAAGAAGTGGTTGCAAGCGAGAGTTTGTAAATCCCATAAAGCACGGACACGAATTCTGTATTTGACTTATCAAACGTCTAGATGTATAGAGTCATGTTTTCAGTTATTTTGGCGATGCGACTTATTTTGGCCAATAAGACCGGAGCAAATGTTTATGTAAATCAGACGAAATCTGTATTAGATTTAAAGATCACTTATCACCCATTGATTTCCTTTGTTTTTGCTTCATGAATTATTAATGAGTTTGAGAAGTTTTACTTTCATAACTCGCCAAATGCATTGGTTTCATTTTCTCGGGTAACTACCATAATTTAGCCATACTTGTACTTTCTTGGAGGAAAGCCAATAAGCCTCTGGTCCCACAGTCACAAGTGAACACGTGGTGTGGATGAAGATGTGGATAACTCTTTGTCGTTGTTGCTTTTCAGCCCGAAGAAGACTATAGCAATGGTGTCTTACAAGCGCTGGACATAGTCTGTTCTGCAACTCAGGAGCTCAGAAACCACAGAAACAAGATCAATGGTTAAACAGGCAAACAAGAACTAAGTAAATGGGACATTAGGAATAAAAACAGAATACTATATGCCGGCCAACTGCGGTGTATATCGCTGAAAATAATGTAATATTCGTCGTGCACGACCACTCTATCAATAAAGCTAATATTTTTACATTATATTTAATGGATTTAGCATATTCTTTTTAGATATCGTACAGTCGTCAAAGTAGCTAATTATAAACAACCACTAGTTAAACAAGCCAAGATGAATAACTTCAAACTCGAAATATACTGTTTGAGTATTATATTTATTTCAGTCTAATGACGGGTGACATGTATTTTTCTTCTGTAAGTAGGCGGTAGGGTGGATGGGTAAGGCGCTGATCAACACATCCCAAGGTGTTTGAGAACTCGTCGATATGTGCAACGCATGTTAATTAAGTAGGCGTTATTTCTTATTTTACACTTCGTGTTTCATTTTCCAGTGTTGTGAATAGTAATACCAAATGGCTTTTAAGGAATCTAAAGTACAGCAAGCAAAAATAGCCGTTCGCAACCCGCAGGCTTGTATCCTTGGTTATCACGTGACGTCATCAAAAACCTAAAATTTAAACTATAAGTCCTGCAAAGCTGTTCTTTCTAAATATTCTAGACATCGAGAATAAAAGTCTACATAATTTCACATCGATGGGGTGTATTGTTCCGGAGTAAATAAATTTTATGCAGAACGACCCAGCGTGTTTTCCGGAAGGCATAAAAATCCATGTAATTGTGTCAATTTCTTTTTTTTAACTCGATAAATCTTTAAAAGTTGCATTCAAAGAGTTTTGAAGTGAAACCCAATGATTTCGATGGGAAATTTAGCTTTATTTGCATTTTCGTTTTATGACCTGGCGGCCGCATACAAAGTATTGTCATACATTCATTGGCCCACAGATCCGTTAGAAAATAACCTAATGTTCCTAAATGTGGTTTATAAGTGTATTTTAGTTCTACGAGGAACAAGATGTATTTTTGGTAGTTCTACGAGGAACAAGATGTATTTTTGGTAGTTCTACGAGGAACAAGATGTATTTTTGGTAGTTCTACGAGGAACAAGATGTATTTTTGGTAGTTCTACGAGGAACAAGATGTATTTTTGGTAGTTCTACGAGGAACAAGATGTATTTTTGGTAGTTCTACGAGGAACAAGATGTATTTTTGGTAGTTCTACGAGGACCAAGATGTATTTTTGGTAGTTCTACGAGGAACAAGATGTATTTTTGGTAGTTCTACGAGGAACAAGATGTATTTTTGGTAGTTCTACGAGGAACAAGATGTATTTTTGGTAGTTCTACGAGGAACAAGATGTATTTTTGGTAGTTCTACGAGGAACAAGATGTATTTTTGGTAGTTCTACGAGGAACAAGATGTATTTTTGGTAGTTCTACGAGGAACAAGATGTATTTTTGGTAGTTCTACGAGGAACAAGATGTATTTTTGGTAGTTCTACGAGGAACAAGATGTATTTTTGGTAGTTCTACGAGGAACAAGATGTATTTTTGGTAGTTCTACGAGGAACAAGATGTATTTTTGGTAGTTCTACGAGGAACAAGATGTATTTTTGGTAGTTCTACGAGGAACAAGATGTATTTTTGGTAGTTCTACGAGGAACAAGATGTATTTTTGGTAGTTCTACGAGGAACAAGATGTATTTTTGGTAGTTCTACGAGGAACAAGATGTATTTTTGGTAGTTCTACGAGGAACAAGATGTATTTTTGGTAGTTCTACGAGGAACAAGATGTATTTTTGGTAGTTCTACGAGGACCAAGATGTATTTTTTGTAGTTCTACGAGGAACAAGATGTATTTTTGGTAGTTCTACGAGGACCAAGATGTATTTTTGTAGTTCTACGAGGACCAAGATGTTTCATTTGATGTCATCAATGCTAACCAATTTTGCGATCGCGTTGTCATGACGATAAAAAACCACCAAATTAGAAATCTTGTATTTTTGTGTTTCACTTGCTGGTGATCTCTGCTTCTAAGGCGGAAGGGTATGATGCCGGTTGCCTGTTATTTAAAGCCTCACAATGTTCTAAGAAAGTAAATTAAAAGAGGCACTAAAGAGCGGTCTAGTGGCAGGGGCGGATTCAGTAGGGTGGATTGGGTGGCTAGCTAGCCACCCCCTTTGAGCTGGCCAAAAAAATAACATTGACATAAAAATGAAATAAATGCAGGTCAGGTGTTAAACGTTTTGTTGTTTATAGCTAAAATAAGATAAAATAAATTACGTTATTCGGGGGCGACATTTTCACTTGCGTATTACGATTCAGAAATCAAGAGAGCCTGCGAAATATGAAGCATTTGGTCTACCACGAAACGTTGAGCCTCGGTTTCGCGTCACTTCCCGCCGCGATTTCCAAATCGCCATTTTCATTTGGATTCGTGAAAGTTCAGTGTCAGGCAGCGTTCATTGGAGAGTTTTGTTTAGAAAAAGCGGTAAGTGGACTTTTCTTTTGTGCTTCACTGACCAACGGAAGGTTTGAAAATTAAATATCTTTGATTGAATGAGTGGCTTGCTTGTAATTCCTGTGTCAACAGTAGTGGCGCTGAAGACGAAGCAGAACCACCACCTGCTAAGAAGACTTCAACAGTCTCGGGTAGTTAGGCTAGCAATCAAACGCTATAGTTATAATTATCAGCCTAGTAAATCAGTTATACGAGTTAAGTTTTTCCCGACCGTGAGGGAACTTCTGAAATTTCTTGTTGTTTTGCCCATCGGCAGCATGGAGGCTGAGCGATCATTCTCCTGCATTCGTAGAATTCACACTTGGTTTCGGACTACAATGGCACGGTTCAAAGTGCAAGGTTCTTTATTTTTACACTATTTACAGGTAGGTATGAAGTTTCGCATAGGATTACTGTGAGAAAAGAAAATTGACAAGACAACTAGAAATTTGCAAGACAACAACAAGAAATTCACAAGAAATTGGCAACGAGAGGCTTTCAGATTTGTCTGTTATCGCCATGCATGGCCACACAATACCCATCGACAGAAGGCAGATTTGTGAGCGTTTCGTCGCACTATATCCTAGGAGGAGGATGGCGTCCTCACTTCAGTTTCACCGCAAGATTAAAAGCTACGTGTAGTAAGGTAGTAAGCCGACTATTTCTCCTTTCGTTCAAACAGCTCTGTGCATATATGATCTAGCTCATTATCAATCAAATCATTTCCAATAGTGGCTGTAAAATATTTTCTTTTACATCTCTTTTTCATTCTGGTGTCGTTAGTGCGAGTGTTGTGTTACAGGTTTCAAGTTTTTCTTAAATTGCAGCATTATACAGGGGCAATGCAAAAATATATATATGACAGCCACTGTGGTTCATATTTTTAAGAAGCATACATGAAAAATTAAAGCCACATGCAGAAATCCAAAATAGCGGCCGATGTGATCACTACCTAGATTTTGGTAAGGTTTTGGTGCTTAAAATGTTTAACTAAAGATATATATTAACCCTTACTAATTATTAAACCATGCAGGCAATTACGGTTTCATGGTTTATTTGCCCACGTTGTTAAATGTTTTAAGTTCAAAAACCTTAATCTGGGTAGTGATCACATCGGACTTCTGCTCGATCTTCTCTGAGCTAGAAATCTTCAGATATCGAAGACGTAAAATGCAGATTTTTCATGGCTTCTTTATCAAATGTAAGCCTAAAGACTGCTCTATTATAGTGCCTTTTATATGCTCATGAGATTGTGAGACTTTAAACAATAGGCAACCAGCATCATGTTCGAATTTCGCGGTTCAATGAAGGCCGGAACTCTTGTATATTCGCCATCGAGTCCAAAATCTTTAAAAAGATCATCAAGACCTCTCAGTAAGGTATTTAAGGATCCCTCATACTTTTCAGGCCATGAATAGCTACCCGAGAATTTACTTAGCTCAACACATTTTCCATACTACCGCCATTGTTGGTGTATCGAGTGTCGTCCACCAGAAAGACCATACATTCTAGGGGCGGATTTAGGGGAGTGGCCGAGGGCACACCCCCCCCCCCCCCCCCCCCCCCCAGCTAATTGCGCCTATACGGCGCAAGGTTCGGTTACGCCGCGGCCCCCTCTTTCTGCATTTCCTGGATCCGCCACTGCATGCATTCTATGTGCGCGCAGAACCGTGGAACTGGCCTACATATAAACAGCAGGCCGACTAACGGCCGACAAAAGACCACCACACTAAAGGTGAAGTAATACGGGCAACAATTTCTTGCAACTTGTCGCGCATTGTTGCGTTGCGAGTTGAAGCGCGATGTTGCTCGTATTACCACCCGCGCCTGCAACTTGTCGGGCAACACATTTCTATGTTGCAAGTTGCGGTAAACATGACGAATCCAGCTCTGTGATTGGCTGATGGCTTGTACTAATTGTCTGTTGAAACAAGATGGCGGCCGTTGTTGCGCGACAAGTTGCAGCGCCAGGTGGTAATACGAGCAACAAAACCAACATTTGTTGCAAAAAGTAGAAGTACAACATATAAACTTACAATATCAGTACTTTGCATTTGTGCTTTTTTAACTCGTGGATGCGTGCAAACTCAGAAACGAGTTATCGGGATGTGCGAAATCGTGTTACTCGCTCACTCAGGAAAGGAGCTGTATTATAGCAATCGATATTCGATTTATTCAAAATTTGCATATCGATATTAACGTTTCATCAATCGATGTTTGAATTCACGTGCCTAGATATTTTGCTTCCAGGTCTCCATCGCAGGCTAGGTTTCCTCTTCGTTACTTCGTTGCACATAGTATAACCCAAAAAAACCTTCGTTGGCGTAGTGGATATCTTCTGGAACCACATACCGTATAATGCAATGAACTCTAGCTAAATTGAGAGACTATGTTTTTCAAATAAATGTCTGTTTTTGCCAATTCATACTTTGTACGATACATTATTTAACAAATCAAAGATGGTTCTCCGTGTTCTATAACAAATTATTGTTCAAACTTCGTGCACAGTACAACATCCAGGCATGTGATTGGCTAATGATAGTGTATTACTGGTGAACAAAGCACTCCTGACACCTATAATGCACTCGATCCAGATTCTCTCTTACCCTTTGGGAGAATTCACAAGTTGTTGTGTAAACCCGAAGAAGGGAGACCTGATACATGTTTAGAAAACCTCATTCCAACGACATTCCAACCGCATATTTAATAGCGAGAATGGCAGATAACGGCTAGAAAGGTAACAGCAGGATTGAATTATGTCTCTCCTGTATGGCAGAATATATATTTTGAGACGAACATTTGTATAATCGCTCCTTGGAAACGGCTGATTTGCAAGGGTTGCAAGTACAAACAAGTCATGCAGTGAACAACTATCGGCTTTGGAAAGCTTCTAAAACACTATAGTAGTCTTACTGAAGAAGTGGCTTTTATTTCCGAGACTATATTCTGTCAATAAGAAGTAAAAATGCGGCGAGAATTCAGTCGATGTCAAAAATCCAGGAATTTTCATTTTGGAAAATATTTGCATTAGATTCGGAGTGATCACATGGAGGCCGGATTCAAGATTTCAATTCCTATGCAAACCACTGGAATCAGGTTAGTCATTTTCGAATCATGAAAGAAACTATCAAAGAAAGTAGACTGTCTATGAGTTAAGCCGACTTGATATTTGAATACATGGCTCCAAGGGAAAAACGTTTTCGAGTTAAAATGTACAATCATATCTCGCTAGGTCGGCGGGGGTATTTTGCAGAATGCAGAATGCTGAATGCAAATTAGAAAATCCGTTCAGCGGAAATACCATGAGCCGAGAACCAAGTGCTCTAAATTGTGACGGCTTCGCCATTTTCGTGAAACTCGTTTATCTGTGATTTTTAAGTCCTTAATCCTCGTTGTTTACCTGGAAACTTCTATTCACTGACCGGTTAGGGTATGTTCTAATTATAGAACTTGAAATGACCATGTATGTCCCATAGGAGTTACAGATCTTTATCAAAAGTTATGCATACTTATTAGCTGAGCTAGTACGAAATCTTTATCAAAAGTTAATTTACTCATTAATAATTTTATTGGGATTTACAGTACTGTGCGTGTGATCTGAATACTGAGCTGGGATTGGTTTGCATCCTCATTAATTACTCATGAATTTTACAAGTACATATAACATATAATAATAATGTATTAAGTTTAGTTAATTAACTAAATACCTTACAGCCTTGTAAATGGTGGTCCCGACTACACAATTGCATGTGTTTTTTTCGAGCCTGCAACTCATTTTATATATCTTAATTATGTAATACTTGTAATTATATGAGTGAAATAAATGTTTTGTTGTTGTTGAGTGGTGATTCAGAGTGGAATCACTACGCGCGCTATTTAGAACTTAGCAAAATATCAACAAAAGTACTAAATCTTCAAGTAATTCATCGGACTATGCGATTCAAGGAAAATCACATGCCCGACTCGCTAATTCCACGTTTAATAACACAGTAACAAAAATTTCTCACATCTGATTGGCTAAGAGAAGTGCAATTTCTTTGTCTTTTTGACCAATTAGAGATAAGTGTTTCAAGATTTTGCACTGGTGTACTGGTGTTTCAGAGAAATTGCACTCCTCTTAGTCAATCAGATGTGAGAAATGTTTGTTAATGTATTGTTAGTATAGGAAATCATATTGTATTCTCGTGCAATTCTGGATAAATTCGAACTCGTGAGTTTTCAGAGAGCTCAAATTGCAGTTGCCCTGCAGGCTCGTGCAATTTTGACACTCTTTGAAAACTCACTTGTTCGAATTTATCCCGAATTGCACTCGAAACCATATGATTTCCTGTACAAACTGCACTCGAAAAACCGATATCGCCCTCGTCGAAGCGACCCGTGCAATTTAACATGGAATTACCTCGTCAGGCATGTGATTTTCCTATATATAGTATAAATAATAATAATAATAGGCCATATTTATATAGCGCCATATACCACAGTCTCATGGCGCTTCACATTTTACTGACACTGAACCCGTCTGTGAATTTTTCGCACTACTATTACGGCTATGTGCTACGTCATCAATATGGAATTTTCTGGCTCTTTGCTCAGACGTCTCTTTCGCGGGAGTGATTAGAGTCGGCTGTCTTCTCAGGCTAATGTCTGAGTGCCACATCTATAACCCCAAATAAACGTGAATATTTGGTATTGAATCTGGAATTTCTTTACTCGATCGGTTCGTTACCCGGTCGTAGTCTGGTTTACAGTATAAATTGATGTCATTAACTCAACCAGCCTCGCTTCCACAAACAGCTGGCTTCTGTCCATATTTGTGACTCTATTATTCCTCTGTGGCTCGGTATGTAAAACGTAACTGAATATGAATGATATGTTTCAGGTATGTCCGTTCACTGGTGGCTGTTGGACTAAGTTCTTAGTGTTCTTTATTTTGTTCTGACCCGAGATGGAATTGCATTTCTTTTCGGCCAACAGAGCTTTGCCTTCGTCCTCGTGCACAGACGTTTCTTTGAAAAAAGAAGAGCAAAAAGTGATACATTAGTTGTGAAAACAAACACTAACTTTTCGGTGCTCAAGATATGTTGACCTATACTGGATACCAGAGGTTCTAAGTTAAGGCGCACAGCGCCGAGGTACGAAACGACGAGAGGAATGCCTCTGAAACCCAGGGTAGTTGCCATTGTGCATTTTCAGAAGATCTCGCTAAAGAATTAGCTGTTATATTACGAAGATCATTTGTTGAAATTAGTATTTAGGTTATTGAGAGTGTATACAGGTACTGGTGGTGTTTTAAAGCAGTAGGTAATTTAGAACACAAAGTCAATGGAATGAAGAAATACTAAGATGAAAAAGCGCCAAGCACGTCAATCAAGCCGTGGTAGCCGGGCACAGGTTTCAGATACATGCATTAATTCCCACGCTTCCCTCACCCTCCCCTCCCCCCTGATGTTGCCTTTCAATTCTTTTTAGAGTAATCGAGCAAAGAAATTTGTATTCATTACTTGTTCCTCGACCAGCAAGAAGTAACATTGTACATTAACTATATGCTTTGACTTCAAATGCATGTTACCTCGCTGCTCGAGTGGGTGAAAATCAACTGCTCGAAATGTATCAAGTTCTTAAAATAACTCCCCGTATTCCTGCTGCCAGACATATTGCTGTCAGAGCACTTGTACTCGGCCGATCGATTTGTGTTTGCTTGAATATAACTGAGCGTTGAAAGGTTTTAACCATAGCATATTATAATAATCATTTTATGTCAGTCGTATATATATCCCCACTGTTGCCAGACTGACTAGCATTTTAGTGGGGGGTTTTCGAGGTAATATCTGCAAGTGCCATCATCTTTCATTACGAAATAAAATGTGTAAAAAGAATAAGACTTTCAGTGTTAAGTTCTTGATTTTCATAAAGCATGCATGCAACTTCGTGCAACCACATTGAACCAGTCGACACTACATCTGAGCATTGAACCACTTTCCTCCTTGAGTTGCCGCACCTTCGTCGTCGTCGACTAAACCTATTCGTTTTGTCATTTGTCGAAAAACAGAAAGCAACAAATTTATCAAATGCAGGACCAGACAACTCGCCAACAGAAAGTCTCTGAGAAACGCTCGTGACATAACTTGTCACTCGTAAAATTCCATAGATCCCTAGAAGGAGAATGGCTATCAGAAAAGCTTTTTTAGCTCTCATTTCTGTTAGCCGGCCAGTTGCTGGTGAACTACTATTAAATGAAACTAAAAATACTACCCTAATTTACTCAAAATATTTTTCATTAAGTTGGCTTGCAAATATAGTGTTGTGCCTGTGTGACGACAGGATCTCCCTCGACATGATTTGGACGCACATTTTCTGGGGCATATTTAGTGAATATCGTTTCAATTAACATTCCGTGAAAGTAAACATTTGTTTACAGTTCATCTCCTAACAACAAACAACAATTTATGATGAAAGAGGCAAGTTAATCTGTTTGTCGGATATTCCGTCAGCAATCAAGCTAATAGTATACCCGATGTAACGAATCTAAAATCATGTCCTGTTTGGCCTTTTTCGGCGATATTATCCTTCGGCGAATAGAATTTAATCAAATATTGTTCATTTTCATTATTCCTGTTTGTAAAGAGTTATTTCGTTATTGGTACCAATGTTTATCGCTATTTTGGAAACCTTTTTTTTTACGTCTACAAACTGTTTACATGGCGTGCGGTTCAATTCAGTTCAGTAAGTGGGACTGAGTCAACTCGCGCTTTCCATGACGTGACTGTCACATTCAAGAACTAACAGAAGTATGAATGATCCGCATAAGAAATAATCGTCACAAGATAAATGAGACAGTGATGCAGAAAGGGTTTGTTCCCGTGAATAAAGTAATCGCAGGACAATCTCCGATATGTACAATAGTGTTGTTTCCAGGTAGTGTGTTTATGGTCGTTACATGGCAGTGGAAAGCTGTGGTAAGAACGCATGGCAAAAATGGGTGAGGGGCGGTTTACGTATGTATACTGATACAATCCACGATTGGGCTTCATGCATGGCCGACATTCGTCGAGCTTTGGGTTGGATGGGTCTCGTCTCGTAAATAATGAATCAATCTATCTGTCTATCTATCTATCTATCTTTCAATCAATCAATCAATCGAATCAATCAATCAATCAAATGAATGAATGAAAAGCGGTGCCTTAGTATTGGCTTACAACAGCTCAGATAACTAGTTGAAACTGAGAAAAGCTAAGTAAGCTTTCTACAAAATCTGATAGGAACAGCCAGCATAGGTGATAGAAAAGGCTGCCTTGAAGACGGGTTGGTTGGTTGGTTGGGATGTAGTTTTGTGAATTTCTAGCATTCAGCAAAACATTTGGTCTTTTGAAAGTCCCTAATAATTCGCCGTCACCTAGTCATTCTACTGTTCAACAGACTTGAAATATTTGTATTTAGTATGTACCACACCAGTGAATATAACTTTTCGCGCGCTCTGATTGGCTACTCAAACAGTGAATATGATTTCATATTCACCTCCGAGCGAAACAGCGAGTACCTCGCGCGAGATTTTGTCCATTGACAGAAAGTAAAATAACTATTTGGTGCTGGCTATTCACCTGCAGTGTGGTATATACTAAAACAATTATTCACCTCAGTGTCGGTATTTAAGTTTTTTTAGTTGGTCTACAGTTGAAAATAAACCTTCGGCAAGGTGAAAGGCAAGGTATTTATCGACCTAGCAAACATGCAAGGAAATTGATTGAGTCCGCCTGGTCAGAACACTAAATCAGTTGACAAAGAAAGTTGACATTTTGGTTGAACTTAATTCAATCAAAACATGAAACTGTGCCGCAAACTCTTTAGTCTAGCAATTTATAATAACCAGAAATTCACATTTTACGATAAATACTGAAACCGTTTGGATGCTGCTATATTTCACATGCAGTATTGACAAAAGGCTGATTACTCGACTGCTATCCCGTCCCTTTAAAACCATTCCCGAAGTAATGCATTGATGTCACACAAATACAGCACTACTCTTTTTATTTGGAATCTTGAATTCGGCAACAACTGCCAGTTATTTACTTAAACTTAATTGCAATATCCGGTCAGACATGCTTACAGTTCATTTCGGCTGAGCTCATACCACACACGCAAACAAAGTTCTTCAAATATTTTCCTTGAGTAATATTCATGACTTGCGTAATATACTAGTATAATGGCTAGTTGCTAATGCAGTTCACGGTTCTCTGCATTTCTCTCAATATTGCTGATGTTTCTCTTCCCACAATGGAATTGAACTTCTTTTCGACCAACCTCCAGATTGATTTTTACATAGCTTTTCTTTCGTCCTCTTGCAAAGGCGCATCTGGAAAGAGAACAATAAAAGCAATTGATGCATAAACAAGAGCAGCAAGTATAAAATCGGCAGTTATATTGGCTTCTGATATTAGGGCTTCATTTCTTTAAATCTTATGATTGTGGTCTGTAATATAAATACTATTTTTCGTTCTTCATAAGCCATATAAAACTCAGTAAAAATGAACGCTATGTTGTGTTTTCAGTGCAAAACATTTGTGTTATTGTCGCACTCTTTATTTCACTAGTGGTCTCCCGTCAACAGCATTCCTAGGAACTCTAAATTTCAGAATGGTTACAATGAAAGACGACCAATCATGTGATAATTGTTTTCGTCTTTTGTCTTCATATAGAAACACTCTATTCTAATCCGTTTCTAGGAATTTGTGAAATAAAAGTGCTAGCACTGTATATTCTAGCTAAGGGTTTCCCCTTGCCTAGTGTTTTCAGTTATAACTAGTTTTACTGTTAATCGTAAACAAGTTTACTTCGGATTATAGAATGTCCCATGGATGTGAGAAGTAGTACGGGACCGGTATATCGACGCCCAATACCAAATACTGCTTTTGCTTCGTGTCAACTTATTCACACATTACAGTCATATCCGCACCTGTCAAAATGGCGCAAACACACAATCGTGTTCTCTAAATAGCGCTTTTCTCCTCACTCATTTTATCATGAATCCATGAATTTATAAAACAAGGGTCTTTGAACCATGGCTCAATTTCTTGTTCTTCTTGTTCTGTTCAAGAAGTATTTAGTGGACGTAAGATTAATTATTGCAGGTCCAAACGGCTGAAGAATATTTTCTCAATTACTACTTGAATTAGCCGGTAACAAAATGAGCGGGAGACTGGAACCGAGTAAGTAAAACTAATTCAATTAATAACTAGTCAAAGTAAGCATTATTTTCCAAAAGAACAGATCAAACTTAGCTAGTCTGGAAAGTTTGGTGAACTTTGGCCCAATATTGACGATGCTAGAAGGCATCAAATATATCAATTTTCCCATACAAACTCTCTTATTTTTTAACGTTCAGTCCCTCCAAACCATACATTCATTGTAAAATTTTGGAGGGACAAAGAAATTTCAATTGCTTATAATTCAGACAAGATTCACTTGAATCACGTCAAACTTGGCACACATGCTAATTTCAACATGCTCTATCATGTAATGAACTTCATTTTATAATTAGAGTAATTCTGATAAACTCGGTCCCAGTCCCCTGCTCGTTTTGTTACCGGCCGATTTGTTAAAGTCTTTCGCTCAATTCTGCATCACATTCGGTACTTCACATACCACTTAATAACCTAGACAGGACACCACCACGGTCAGTACTTTTACCCTTTTATAGTCTGATTGTATTGGTTTTTACTGATATTTGATTAAGGTCATGCTAACCGCCGTGGGAAGCGAGTAGCAGCTGACATTTCGTGCGCTCATCCCCTCGTCAGAGTGTTGGTTTTGAATCTGATTACCTTAGTATTGTATTACTCGTATTCTGCTGGATTTTAGGCATTTTTTCTCTGACTCTGTCAGTTTGACGGAACCAGAACACAATAAGTAGATACTCAAAGATATCTCCCGAATATCCAAAAGTTAGTCACTCTTAATGATCGCTATGCTCATCTCATTTGATTTGTTTAGACTGACGCAATGCTAAGCGTTGCGCAAAGAGTCCGCGGCGTCTACCACTTCCGAGAGGAATACTTTGTACTGTGAACATTATAGACATGACATGATAGTGATTTCGTTTTCTTCTTTTTATGAACAGCAACAATTGTGCATTTTACCAAATCAAGCCTCTTACCATATTAGCAAAACTCGGTTTGCTAGTTTTTCTAGTTCTTCTCAATCTATAATGGTCAGAATCATCTGCCGACCGACTCCTCGAATTGCAGAAAAGAACAAACTTATCGAGTGTAGAGTCTAGCCCAGAAATCCTGTCAATTCCACTTCCCTGCGTGTACCCCTGAACTCGTGGAAATCCGCACAGTCCACACAGAAGAACGAATATCACAGCAACTTCGAACGCCTTCATTTCTAAGGGAATCGCAAACCAACCACTGGACTCGTGTAAAACTATAAAGATTATGAAACAAACTGTAACCTTCCTAACTATATATAGTCAAAAGTATATTATTGTTTTTAATATAAGGAAGAGTTCTACGTTATAAAACAAACAAGACTACTTAGCGCTTATTACAGCAGTTTACTTATGCCTTCATTTGCTACTGATCAAATAGAAGGTACCTTTTTAATTTCGAGAAACGATTAAGTGTTGCGCATTTATTGAATTCAGGATGCGATGATCTGTCGCAATAAACCCTAAAACTCTTCGCATTTCTTCAGATAGCAAAACGTTTCATTTGGAGAAATTAGGGTTCGCATTTTATATCTTATAACAAAAGTCCCCTGAAAAGTCCCTTTGCATTTGGTTCTGCTGGCTGCGGTTGGTTCAGGTATGGCGCAGTCAGAGGAGATCGGGATAATTTTTTTTGCGTTTGAAATTTTACTGCTAAGGTTAACTTTTACTGTTTATACGCTTTTTTCTGCCAACGCAAATTTAAAATATCTTGTTCGGAGGACGGAGTACTCTATTTACTTTATAAAATTAAATCAATAAAAATTTGTGCTTATATATCTTACAAAGACAGGAAAATTATCAGTCAAGATCAGAAATGAAATGAATTGTTTGAGGGTGGGTTCTGTCAGTCAAAATGTGAATATTTTTGTTTGATTGTTTTCAGTTTCTGGTGGCATCCGGCTCCGCATCAAAGCATGAGTTAGCTCGGGTCCAGGGTATATTACATTCACGTGTATACTGCACTTGTATATGATCTGTGCTCAGTGGACTTCATGACGTCATTCACGAGCCTGCAAGCATGGGCAAACTTCAGAGGCTATTTTTACTTGGCTCGGATCACACAGCGGTCAAATGTCTGCGCATGCGTCAAAGTCTTGCAACAACAACATATTCCAAAACAAATTCAAAGCGAGCCGGCGGCCGTCACTGTTCACACAACCGTTTTCAAAACTTGAGAACTTTTTTGATAAATTACGAAAAAAATTGGTAAACTCACAGTTTGAAGTTTGTTCAATTTCCCGTCGACTGTGAAAATAAAAAGCTTAACTTTCACGTATTTTTCTTAACTTTTGGGGGTAGAAGTTCACTGTAATATGTTTTAAGGTAAATTTTGCGCGGGAAATTCGCGCAGCCGCCCACCAGACTGACCGTAATACGCACGCGCAGACGTTTGACCGCTGTGTGGGCTCGGATTGACAGAATATACCATGTCTTCAATCAAGCACCTTTTTTCGAACCGATCACATGTATTCTCGTTTGAAAATAAAAGTATCCATGCCTTATTAAAGCTTACTGAATAGAAAACTTTCAAACGTTTGTTTTTAAAAATAACTGCGATTTTAATCGGATTCTGTTTTTACTCTTATAACTTATCAGATAAAGAGCCCGTCACGTTGTGACGAAATTCGATTCGCAAACACTGTGTGATTTGAAAAGCAAGTGAACTATATTTTGGTCGTACGAGTGGCCGTGATTATTCAGTTTATATCGATATATAGAGGGTTCGACAGCATACATATTAAGTAATTAGTGTTCATTTCTCAAACTTCTTTTATGGGCCTGAAGAGAAGTTGTATGAACATTAACTGAAGAAGTTGAACTAATTATTTTTTTTCTAAAACAAAGATAGATTGCGGTGATACAGTCTTGTTAGTGGTAATCTTCTAGCAACCCTTCATTGGACATTTTTCTAGCATATGTAATATTTATTTCTAAACTTAAATCAGAATCTTTTAACCAAGAACAACGAAATAAACTTACAATGAGTACCGTTTCCATTCCATAAACTTCCAGAAAAGATGAAATAATGCACTAATAGGAGAATACATATCCCAGTATTTAAGATCCCAGGCGATACTTTCGCCTTTGTTGGAATGAATTAATGTATTTTGTTTACGTGTATGCATGTTCACTGTTGGTTGAGTGAGCTCTTGAAAGCCCAAAGCAAAATATACATTCCGTCTTGATTTTCAGTGAAGTGTGAATGTATCACGAATAATGAACGTTGAAATCGGTGAACTACCAATCAATTCAGCATCAGCCAGTTTGGCAGAGAAACCTCAACAAAGCACTTCTTCGTGTGGAACATAAACTAATTATCAACAGATACCATCAATGAGTCAAAGACTAACTCTACCCTGATGGTCAGAGATAGCTGACTCCCAAAGAAACACATCTAGATTTATATCCAAATTTAAGCCATTCTTATTTTCATATAATATACAGATATTGATCTTCATCTCATTATATTTGTTTGGGCTGACGCATGGCTAAGAAATCCAAGATATTCACCGACCCCGGGTATTCACCACTTCCTAAACGGTGCACTAGTACTAGTAATAAGAGAAGGGAGATTTGATTGGAGAATAATTACAATCATTTCGTTTTCTCCTGAAGTCACCGCGCTTTTGAAGTGCAAAAAATACCAAATATAACCTCTTACCATAGCAGCAACATTCGGTTTGCTAGTTCTTCTTCTTGTTCTTCTAGTTCTTCTTGTTCTTCTCATTCTTTTTGATCTGTATCGGCTGGATGAACCAGAGTGATCTAACAAGCTTATTACATGACAGAATTTAGTAAATTTATCGAGAGCAATACGAAGACCTGGTATCCTATCAGCTCCACTTCCCTGTGTGATGCCCTGAACTCGTCCAAATCCGCACATTCCACACAGAAGGACGAATATCAGAGTAACTACGAACGCTCTCATTTCTTATTAAGGGGATCACAAACCAACCTCTACCTACATGTAGCTAGAATGACTAGAATGAACACAAACTGTGCAACTTTGTTCTTAAATATATTGATTCATGCAGGAGGTTATTGACGTCATTTCCTTCTTTTTAATATAAGGAAGAGTTCTATGTTATAAAACAAATAAGACCACTTAGCGCTTATCACATCAGCTTACTCAAACTCTCATGTTCTATTAAATAATTAGGAGACCTAAGTGTTTGATACTGAGTTGCTACACAACTCGTGTGTTACCATTAATTTTGTAGTCTTTGCATGGCATTCATGAAATTCATCGATCCTCTTGAAATGATCGATTAACCCTCACACATGTTCACATTATTTCTTCAAGTAACAAACTTATTCATTTGGCTGAAAATATATAGCTTAATTAAGATTACCTTAAGGGCTTAGACATATTTTTTCTTCTGAGTACTGCTAACTTTTGTTAGCCATGAGCTGCTTTTTCTGCAAGTTTCGAGTTGTTCAAAATGGTAAGAAAAAACGTTTTACAAGTTATCCTTAGTCTGTTTATTGACCTTTTTCTGTCAAAGCAGAATTTAAATAGTTTGCTGAGTGTAGCGAATTCTATTTATTTTATAAAAAGAAATCAATAAAAGTTATGTGCACATCTCACGATGTCAGGAAATTATCAGTCAAGACAGAAATAAACCAAATTGCTCAATGTGAGCTCTGCCGGAATAACCTTATTTGATCCTAGATCCGAATAATCCATTCCAAAACTTTCCTTCGTCAAGAGCATGCGTGACAGATTGTTAACTTTGAATGCACAACTGAATAATTACTCGGGCTGCCTGTGGCAGCACCGAGTCTTAAAATGCAAGTGGTTTTTTGTTTTTTTTGTTTTTTTGTTGGGTGTCGCAAAATTTCTGCGCATGCGTTAAAGGTCAAATTCACACCAATCAGATTGCACTGTGCTGATCACGCAACAATCGCCAGGTTAATTTATTTACATAATTTAATACAGTAAAGCAAGATGGCGGAGGACCCGCGAGGAATTTGGAGTCTCATCTCTCAAATGTAAGCCAGTTTAATGTTTTATTTAACTTCACTCGTGCGAAAGCCTTCCAACCGACTCAGGATATTTCAACTGGCGCTATTGTCGGAGCCGAAGGACCGCGTTTTTTACCCAGATGGCCAGTGATTTTATTATACGACACGTACGACGACCTGAAGCCAGTGTAGGGGCCAGGATCCGGAAAGCTAAACTTTGAAGAAATACATATTGGAATCTATAAGCCATCGGCTTGCTGTGCTGCATTTAAAACATCCGAGGAGAACATCTTATTTTGGGTGAAGGCACTTCAAGACCAATATTATGAGTCTCTTAAAAACTGTCAGAGATTTAAATTTACCGTAAGTTGGATCAGAGAGTATTGAGATCAAGTTATTTCGTTCCAGCGAGGATATTGACCTAGCGGAAATTTTACAAGCTGTCGAAGGATTTTACTTATAATCATCCACGTCTACTTAACAACAGGAATAGTTATGTGCCAAGGCATGGGCAAAGATAGAGTTTCCCAGATTACAGATGAAAGTAGAGAACTTAATGAACGAAGAAACAGAGGTCACGCGCGACATGCTTGATAACATGAACATGTTCAACACTTTATGTTATACTAAGAAAACAAAACAAATTACAGAGCCTGCAAGTTCACAAGTCAATGAAAAACCCCAAGAGCCTGTAGTTTTGGATCAACATATCCTTGAAACTCCAAAAGCAACATACACATGAGTCAAATTCAAACCGGAAGAGACGGAATTCTTTAGATTCTTCACGAGGATAAAAATATTTGTTAGCCCGCAATAAGAACTCTCTCGCTGCTTTAACGACCTTGATTTGTAACATGGAGGCTGACCTAACTGATATGGGTAATGAATTCTTACTCTCGTCACATCAAAACACGAATCAAGAAACCAAACTCAGTCATTTGGAAGACAAATTAGTGCAGCAAGATAATATATACAAGACCGAAATCAAGATGCTGTCATCTCGAATATATTATTGACCTAGAAGTTGAAAATGGCGAGTTGAAAGCGGATATAACTTAAAGCTGAGATCCGACTTTCAAACTTAAAAAAAAATTCAAGAATACAAAAAAGAAGACAATGTACACGTTCCGAGACTACCCAACCTACTGAAGCTTATCAGTTTGTTCAAGAGCCATATTTCTTACATGACAACCCGATCCCTATTCATCAGAATACATTTTCTGTGCTAAATGACGAGAGTTTACAATCACCTGACCGACAACCCACTACTAAAGAAAGAGACCATGAAGTACGGTAGTTCGGTTAATTCTCGGGTTCAAAACAATGAATATATGCCTGCTCAAATGCAGTGTGTTAAACGAATAAGTAGTGTTTAAATTTAAAGGTCAACATACGAGAAAAACAAAACTATTAAATTACATATATACTAGGGGAGCAGAGAATGAAAGTCACCGCGCTACCGGCCACTCCTAAAGACTGCTAAATTCAGCTAATAATTCTTCCCTTTGGTTATTACTAATAGGATTTCAAATGAAAGTGTATTTCATCTTCAATCTCATGTGGCCCGAGTGAAAGCCCAGATGGGCTCTTGTTAGATGATAGAATAGAAAGCAACATTGGTCGTTTGGCCTGCTGGTCGTCATTCGTTTGGCATTTATTTTCTAATGATTTTAGTGGACTGAAAATTGATGTGTGAGAGCCGTTTGGCCAAGCACCGAGCAGTGATCATGATAAACTGCTAAATTTATATATAGGGAGCCGGGGTGGCGCAGTGGTTTTAGCACTTCGCCTCTCTCTGTGACCCGGGTTCAATTCCCGTTCGCGGCGCCACATATGAGTTTGTTGGTATCTCGCCCTTGCTCCGAGGCTTTTTCTCGGGGTTCTCCGGTTTTCCTCCCTCCACAAAAATCAACTCCAATTCGATCTGTTGATTAGCTGGGTCCTGACTTTGATCAGCCCCTATGGTTGTTTCAGGTCCGTTAGAAATTCAGAGTTTTAAACAAACAAGAGCCCATCTGGGCTTCCACTCGGGCCACATGAGATTGAAGATGAAATACACTTTCATTTGAAATCCTCTTAGTAATAACCAAAGGGAAGAATTATTAGCTGAATTTAGAAGTCTTTAGGAGTGGCCGGTAGCGCGGTGACTTTCATTCTCGAGTTTTCATTCTCTGCTCCGCAAGTATATCAGGTAATTTAATATTTTTGTTTTTCTCGTATGTAAATTAGAGAAGTTGACATTTTAATTTAAACACTACTTATTCAAGTAACACACATTAGTCCTGTTCTGTTATACTGCAGGTTCCGATTGTCTCAAATGTATGTTTATATTTGTACCATACTCAGTATAAGTTGTATCCTGTCCATCCTGTGATGCCAACTAGCTATGTCAATTTGTGTGCCTCTATGTAACTTTATCTGCTGTTCTTGCTATAGCGATACTACTGTTTGTAAATACGTCATTTATATATTTGCATATATAATGTGGTTGGCAAAAAAAACGCGTGTTTGTATGACTTGTATGGACTATATGGGAACTAGCGATTTGGGACTCACAAAATACATCTAAAGTCTCAATTCTGCTTCCAAGTCCAAACATGGTTATCAACTGAAGCTAAATGAAGGATTCTTCCGTTTTCCCCATATTAACAGACATGTAACAGTATCTTAATCCAGTAGACTCTCTCTAGCTAGGTTATTCTGTCGATCGTAAAACATGCCTTAGCTTTGTAGTTGACCTGACCCAAACTGTCAACAGTTTTACTATTGACAGATTGCCTAATGTTATGCCAGAGAATAGATTTCTGACAATGACTCATCGATCTATATCTCCTTGTCTCGTAATGACAAGAGGCCAAGTACAACCTCAACAACAAGTCTTTAAAATAACACATGCAATGTTCATTTTAACTTCCTCCCAGTGATTTAGCATTCAGTTTTGAACTGTATCAGTAGCTTTGCATATTTACTGGCAGCTACCACAGCAGTGTTATGCATGTATCAGTGGCTTCCCCCATGGGTCATGTACCCTGGGGATTTGTCCAAATGCCCAATCAAACCCCCTGGTATAGGGCACAACAAATAGTAAAAATTCATACAAGGTTGGTCCCCTTGGTTCCTAATCCATGGACCAAAGTGAGCTTCCCACCCTACCACCCCCCCCCCCCCCCCCCCCCCTCCCTCACCAATGGGCAACAAACAATTAATTCTGACAAGGTTCCCATGGATCCACCCCTGATGGAAGCTGCTGATACATGCATTATTTACCCATCCATTTACAACAACAATAAAAAAGATTTTTTTTAAGGCAGCAGTCACGATTATGTTTTATGTAGTATGTAATCTACTGGATTTAGCCTGTATATTTATAATATATATAGTGGCACCAAGGGAACTAGTACTACTACTACTAACAGAAGAGAGAGTCAATGGACAAATATATTACTCTCTATAATTATCTATACAACTATATAATTCCACTACACTTGACGGTGGTCACTACCAGAGATTTGGTTGCAATCTCAGTGTTGGCCTACAATTTAACATTGTGATCCAAGAAGACACAAAGCTTTTAGAACCATTTGCTGATGTCAGAGCAAAGGCATGCAGTACCAGTTCTCCCAGTTATTTTAAGGTCCTTTATACCTGGATTTGAACTCTGACTACCTCCTGCACAACAGACTGACACTTAACCACTGAGCTTACTGGTTCTGTCGGATAGGCCAAATTTTTGTTCAGATAAAATTAATCGAATTCTATTAAAAATACATCTGAGACATTGAATAAATGTAGTCCATGGAGTTTTAGCATAGTTTTTGTCATAAATAGATGTTATTATTATAGCCAGAGAATAATACTGGCTCACTACTCATGCTCTTGCGATAAGTGATAATGGCTACATAATGAACTACAACTGCCAAATGCTGCACATTTGCCCGGGGGGAGGGGTGTTGTTAATATATTGTAACCAGGACTGATCAGTACGTATTACAGTTGACTCTCTCCTAAGCGGCCACCTCGGGGACGGAGGTAAGTGGCCGCTTACGAGAGATGCCCGCTTACGAGAATATTCACCACAGGTGGCCCAAACCTATATACAACAGTGGTTATGCAACTCATGAGTCATGAATGCTTGTTGCCTTGTTCTCATCAAAACAAGTATCATTTTACAATTTTACAGCCTCATGTTACAGCCTCCTGTTGCGGCCCGACGGGGGCATTCAATAAAGCCAACATTGTTGCCGTCTGGTCTGTCATAGGTCTGTCATCGATCTCCGCTTACGAGAGTAGAAAGCCAAAAGGGAATCCCAAGAGGTCGCCGCGGCCGCTTACTAGAGTGGTCGCTTACGAGAGATGCTAAATACAGTGTTTGACTAAGAAATAAAATGGGGATTTGTGAAGGTGGCCGCTTACGGGAGATGGTCGAGAGTGGCCGTTCAAAGAGAGTCAACTGTACTTTCATTCTGGATGAGATAGGACGTATTTCTCAGCAAATATTATTTTTTATGCATTTTTTAAAAGTATAAATCTATTATGCTAGAGAAAATAAGACTGAGTTTGTACCCTTTCTCGTCATATTTATTTATTTACTAGAAGTAATCATAGATTATCAAAGTGCGTTCAACATATTTTTGAAAGAGAAAGGACTGTGGTAACAGTCTGAAAAGCTGAAAATTGCTGCAATGATGTGGACGGTGTACGTATATAAATAATCCTGATCAAAAGTGCTTGTTTTTTAACTAATGTGAAAATTTTGATGTCTTGACTTATATGTTAATATACAAGGGGATGCATCTGGGTATAAAACTGTAATTATCTTTGTGTAACATTAAATCATTGGATGCGATGATTATGGGGCTATATGTATACATGTGTGTTTTATATGGTTATGGCATTGATTTGAGAATTAGTAGCACATTTTGCTGTGTGGTGTACAGTGTAAAGCAATAATTGAAGTTAGTGTAGAACACAAATCAACTCAGCTTTACATACATCAAGGGCACCCAACGAGTACTTTTTGAAATTCGTTTGAAACCAGTTGTCTGCGGCTCATTTAGCCATTTTAAGGCGCCTACTATGTCTTTTGACGTATTCTAGAAAGCTATTAGCTGTTCGGATTTTCTAGGTGGAAATCGCGTCAACCGAAAATACTATGGCAAAATATTCCCGGCCTACGAATTTGTTAGTAGTCTAGAACATAAACAAGAATTTTCTAGCCCAAGTAACTTCACGTTGCAAAGTTTTGTGGAGGGACGAATTTTTTAGGGGTTCTTTTGGATCGTTCTGACTCTATATATATTGATCAGACGAATTGGGACGTACGAATATTTTAAGGGAAACCTTTTAGTCTCTCTTTTCTTCTATAATTTTCTAGGGATTGAAAACAAATTTTCTAGCCAGTATTTCATAAAACAAATTTCTAGGGACATTTTTTTCAAATCCGAAAGTTTTAGGCTAACTTAATTACTCTCCGGAACAGCTTTTTAACCGAAAACTTCGTTGGGTGCCCTTGATACATACATGAACTTTATTTGAGTGTCAATAGCTGATTTAGCTGTAAAGCTAATTGGGGACACTATATTACAGGATATATAAAGGGATTAATATAAAGTGCGTATAAATAAATATTACTATTCAGATGTGTATAAACTGAATTCCAGTTCCTAGAACATAAACTATATATGGATGTGTATAAAGTACAGCCCATGTAGTTCCTTCGATTCAGATCATTCACATTACGTTTCCCGGGTATTTTTCAAGTGAGAACAAGGTTGGTTGCAGAATATTGAGCGCCATTGTTAGTTCCAGAATAATTTATGGTCAATGTTGGTAGCCGGCTAGCCGGGTCCTGGCTTTGATCGCTTTGATCAGGTCCGTTAGAAATTCAGTGTAGATTAATTGAACACAGTAATGAAGTCAGTACTTTAAATTTCCTTCACCTTGTACTGTGTTGATATTCCAGTTCCTTGGCATATCAAAGTGTCGGTATAGATTAACTCTCTGTCTGATTGTAGTGTTAATTTGAATCCGTTAATTTGTATAACCAAAATCGACACACAAGATACGCCGATTACGGGTATCTAGAAAACTCAGACCTTGTTTCTCTTCAGCCAGGTCATCTTACTGTTTGTAGTTTCGGTATCTGTATGTACAGCGAAAAGCAGAATCCAGTACAGCGAGCAAGCCAACAGAATTCACTCGGTTGTTTACAAATTATGGTTCATCACGAGTTGATTTGGCTCAGTTCTCTGTTCAACTTCGCTGGTGTCGTCACCGCGCCGACAAAACAGACCATGTTTGACTTAAACCACCACGATGCACACGTGTAGTATTTAAAAAGCTTCTTCACAACTCACTCTGAAATATTCATATCCATGTATTTCTCTTCAGCCTTCAGGTATGATTTATAGCATCTTGACCATTTGCAGTTTTGGTATCGGCAAACTGAACAGCACAATTCAATGCAGCGAGCAAGCCAAGCATATTTTTCGATCGCACATTCACTCGGGTTCAGCATAAATAAATAACAAGTATCCTGAGCCTGTTGGAAGGCTTTCGCACGGTGAAGTTAAATAAAACATTAAAGTGCTTACATTTGAGAGATGGGACTCCAAATTAGAGAGAAAGTTCCTCGCGGGTCTCCACCATCTTGATTTACTGTATTAAATTGTGTAAATACTTTAACCTGGCGATTGTTGCGTGACCACCACAGTGCAATCTGATTGGTGTGAACTTGACCTTTGACGCATGCGCAGCAAGCTTGCTACACGGAATTAAAAAAAAATGACGACTTGCATTTTAAGACTCGGTGCTGCCACAGGCAGCCCGAGTAATTACTGTGGTTTCAATTGATTCCCATCTCCTGCTGAGCTATTCCCTCCTTTGAACACATGAACTCTTATCCTTTCCAAGGAAGAAAAAGCGTTTAGTAGTCTAGTACAGTTACAGTAGATAGAAGGTTTAGTGGATTATTTATCTACACACAATTTATCAATACAATACATTCGCCACGAAGCTATTGATCACCCGAGCTGTTCGTACCCTATCTACAACGAGAGAGGTATAGCCCTTATACCACTACTGTGTGGGATTTATGTTTCGTCCAAGCTTGAGCTGTGTGTCAAGGACATCATCATTTGGTGCACTAATCCTAGCAAAACTGAGGTTGTTCATCTTACATCTCGATATAGTTCCACTCAGTGTGAAGCGATCTCCGGAATTAATGTTGATGGCTCATTTATTACTTCTAAACCAGTTGAACCATAGTTTGATATATAGTCTGGGAGCATGTGTAATCCCGTGGGAATTTTGTGAAGCAAGCAAGCCACTAGTCTAGATGTCTTAATGGGACCCTAAATAACGCAAACAAATTTGGTGGCACTTTTCCAACTTGCACCGAGGGCCTTAATAGGGTTTTTTAAAAATGACGTATATTCTCCAGCATGGAAACGAGGCTACAGCAGTTAATTGTTTATATCTTTTAACCATGTCAATAAAACCACACCAAAATCACTAAGATGATGTGTTTCGATGTTTAAGACACTTCTTGGCGTTCTCACGTGGTATGGGGGTCACGTGACTGAGTTGCCATGGAAACGAAATGACGTATATTCTCCAGCATGGAAACGAGGCTACATCAGTTAATTGTTTATATCTTTTAACCATGTGAATAAAACCACACCGAAATCACTAAGATGATGTGTTTCGATGTTTAAGGTGGCTCGCCTGGATTTTCCAGGGACGCACCATATCCACTTTGAACGGCTGCTACTCCACTGTCAGAGCACGGTCGGGCTAGCCACTTCACCCATTTACTAGAAATAGAATAAACTTTCCAAAAATGTAGGTTTGTTTGACATCGGTGTTACCATAGCAACACAGCGTTGACGTCATGTGTTTTACATATCAGCAATTTTCTCGAAATCTAGACCTAAACTTTTAAAACGACCTAGTGTTCCTTGTAGTCTAAATGTAGGCCTTCAAGACTGCAAAGTTTAAAAAGATTGTATGAGAGCGTTTTCGAAAAAAATGGGTTGAATATTTTCATTCAAAAAATAAACAGTTCGCCTTACTTCCTGTTTAGTCGTCGAGAACTATGTTTGCCGGACCGATTCAAACGCTGTTTTTAGCATATTTCATACCTGTGGCATAGGACTATTTCCCATGAAAATTTCATTCCATTTGCTGTATTCGATGTCGGTTTATGGAATAATAAGTAATGTAATAAATATGCTCATTTTACTCAAAATAGTAACGTATTTGCTAAGGAAGCTGTAATTCGAAAACTAGTCGATAAATATTTTTCTTAATCCATTCACCTGAAATTCAACATGTACTACCCTTGCCCTGTAAATTTTAAGAGCATTGAATCATTTTAAGGGCGCGAAATAATAACAAAAACATAGGGAACTTTTACATTCATCCACGCAAGCTTCATTGCTGTATCATTTTGTTTATAGCTTGCGTCTTTCCGAAATTTCTCTTTTGTCTAGATTCTACATACTTGTGTGCTTTTGAACTAACAAGTTTACCATGCACGCATGCTACGCTTCGCTACCGCCGGAACGCTCGTGCAAATTCTGTTTTTAGGACAATGACATGCAAATTAGTTAAACCATGAAGCTTGGCAGTGCGGGATGATAATGTTGAATAAGTGTATTTTTAGTAACCAGATCGGGAAAAGGTGCCCGTGACGTCTAGACCACATTTTCTAAATATAAATTAAAAACGAGATTTTGTATTAGTGATATTATAAAACCTTTTGTAAATAAATATTATAAGTTATATTATAACAGCGTTACAACTGGCAGCGTGACTATTGTACTAAAAACAGAATTTGCACGAGCGTTCCGGCATTAGCGAAGTGTGGCAAGCGTGCATGGTAAACTTGTTAGTTCAAAAGCACACAAGTATGTAGAATCTAGACAAAAGAGAAATTTCGGAAAGACACAAGCTATAAACAAAATGATACAGCAATGAAGCTTGCGTGGATGAATGTAAAAGTTCCCTGTATTTTTGTTTTTATTTCGCGCCCTTAAAATGATTCAATGCTCTTGAAATTTACAGGGCAAGGGTAGTACATGTTGAATTTAAGGTGAAAAGATTTAAAAAAAAATTTATCGACTAGTTTTCGAATTACAGCTTCCTTAGCAAATACATTACTATTCTGAGTAAAATGAGCATATTTATTACATTACTTATTATTCCATAAACCGGAATCGAATAAAGCAAATGGAATGAAATTTTCATGGCAAGTAGTCCTATGTCACAGGTATGAAATATGCTAAAAACAGCGTTTGAATCGGTCCGGAACACACAGTTCTCGACGACTAAACAGGAAGTAAGGCGAATTGTTTATTTTTTGAATGAAAATATTCAACCCATTTTTTTTCGAAAACGCTCTCATACAATTTTTTTAAGCTATGCAGTCTTGAAGGCCTACATTTAGATTACAAGGGACACTAGGTCGTTTTAAAAGTTTAGGTCTAGATTTCAAGACAATTGCTGATATGTAAAACACATGACGTCAACGCTGTGTTGCTATGGTAACACCGATGTCAAACAAACCTACATTTTTGGAACGTTTATTCTATTTCTAGTAAATGGGTGAAGTGGCTAGCTCGACCGTGCTCTGACACTGGAGTAGCAGCCGTTCAAATTGGGTATGGTGCGTCCCTGGAAAATCCAGGCGAGCCACCTTAAGACACTTCTTGGGGTTCTCATGTGGTAGGGGGGTCACGTGACTGAATTGCCATGGAAACTAGGCTAAGATCTAGGCTTGGTTTTTGATTATTTTTATTACACGAGTAAACTCCCCCAAAATATAACTGACATGACCTTATCGCTGCATTGCTTATTTTTCTTGTCATTATTTTTTGGCTTTACTATAGTTAAACCGGTCATGTGACAAAGTTAAGTAGGCATGGAAGCAAGGCTCTACGAGGGCTATATGAATAGTGTTGGATAGCACTTCCGGTACTTTTCTGGTTGGCATAACACTTAACCCAAGTGCACGTGCGAAGTTTTTTCTCATCGCCTTAGAACTGGCAAGATTAGCAGACCAAGCCAAGGACATGGCAGGTATATCACCCAAGGTTAAAGGACAGCACCACAATCTTACAGCTGCTGTGGTATCCCGAGAAGAGAAGAGCATTGGCAAGCTGTTAAACACAATTAGAACCTTCACCAATCCCTTCAGTCAGGAGAGCGGAGACTTGTTTAACCTGGTGACGAAAGTAGTAATGCCGGAGGAAGTCAAAAAGGATCTCTGTGACCAAAGTGCTATAGGGTCCCAGCTCTTCACAGCATTTGTAACAGAACACATCCAGACAGGCAAAGAAAATCTGTGGTCACCAATGAAGAAACAGAAGCTGCTCACATGGAAAACACAGGAAAGAAGACCAAGGCGACTGTTGAGAACAAAGTGGTGGAGCTACAAGAAGACAGATGTCTCTTTGCTCGCATGATGATGGTCTGCAAGTCTTGTCCCGAGAGCAACATACCGGAGGCAGTTGGAGTGTATGACTTTTCTCTTGTGCCTAGATCACTTTTTGCAGCGGATGGTTCAATGTTGCATTGTTCTATGAAGAGTGCATTAATGAACGCTATCGAGAAACATGCGCTGACGGCAAATTCTACCGCAGAGTCCCGAGAGGTTCCATCAGTGCAAGAGAAGGTCTCAATAGTAGACGGCATGGCTGAGTTGCAATCGCTTGACAAACCGACGCAGATTACTACCTGTTCTCAACTAGCAGAACATTTCGTCAATCAGCTATTCCAGAAGTGCAGTGAAAGTGATGAAATCCATCTAGTTTTCGACAGGTATGATGTTCCACTCTCTCTGAAATCAGCCACAAGAGTACGAAGGCAGGGTGACCAGGATCCAGTATACCTCAGAATAACAGACTCGACCCACATTGGCAAGGTACCCATGAAAAGAATTTTGTCTCACCACAAAACTAAGATGGAACTTACTGGATACCTAGCAAGGAAGGCACTAGGTCATGCGGAAGCCAATGGAAAGCGTTTTGTTGTAGCCTGGGGAACCGAATGTGAGTCATCGCACAAGGATGTGACGCATCTTCGAAGCACCCATGAAGAAGCTGACACAAAGATGTTGCTACACGCTGTTGATGCTGCTGCTCATGGAGCCACAGAAATTAGCATCCATTCACCAGATACCGATGTGTTTATTCTGCCTTTGCGACGGTATTCACAGCTCTGCGATGAGACGAATTTTGTCACTGGAACAGGTCAAAGGCATCGAACAATCAAGTTACGGCCCATCGTGCAGTCCCTCGGTAAGGAAATGACTGCAGCCCTACCAGCACTTCAGGCATTGAGCGGTGCTGATAACACTGGTAGCTTTGCTGGGAAAGGAAAAGCCACATGGTGGAAAGTATTCCAAGAGGCAGACCAATATATCATCACCGCTTGGCTAATCTCGGAACAAGTGAACCACCAGGAGCAGATACAATGACTTAAATCGAGAAGTTGATTTGTCTGCTCTATGTGCAGAACACATCGATCACCAATGTTAAAGATCTGCGATGGTGGCTTTTTCGAAGGAAGCCGGCTCAGTCGGAGAGACTTTCACCAACAGAAGCTGCCCTACAGCAAGCCACAATGAGGGCCAACTATCAAGCAATGGTCTGGAATAACGACATAGTGCCAGATCCTTAGTTACCATCTCCACAGAACTTTGGCTGGAAGTTGGAGGACAACAAATGGCTTCCCGTGATGACAACTTTACCACCAGCGCCCAAAGCTGTTATTCAGTTGGTAAAGTGTGGCTGTGTGAAAGACAGATGTTCCACCAACAGATGCCAATGTCGTAAAGCTAATCTCAACTGCACCGACTTATGTAACTGCTCTGATAGTGGGGACCTTTGCGAGAACAGACATAATGCAAACAATGAGTTCGAAGAAGACCAGGATGCTGCGTATGACAGCGATGAGAGCGATAGTTAGCAAGCTAGATAGTTAGCTAGTCAGTGGATCAAGAGCTATTTAGTGACTGATAATCTGATTTAGTCAGGGTGATATCGAGATTAATGATGTTTGAGTAGTGTCAATCAAGGCCTTAGGGACATTCTTAAATGCTTTTCAATGAGTCATTTGAGAGTGACTGTATTGCAGTACCTATTAAGAAAGAAGATACGTCAAAAATAGCTTTTCTTTTGAGAGAAAAATACTCTCAGCATTACAAATCAAACTGAACAATAAGGAAACAGTTTTTGGAGATGCTTTTTAGGTTATTACAACAGCAGCCTCGTTTCTATGAAAGCATCGAAATGACTAGTAAAGTAAGCTATAAATTAAGTGATAAGGTCATGTCAGTTATATTTTTGGGGAGTTTACTCGTGTAATAAAATCAAAAACCAAGCCTAGATCTTAGCCTCGTTTCCATGGCAACTCAGTCACGTGACCCCCCTTACCACGTGAGAACCCCAAGAAGTGTCTTAAACATCGAAACACATCATCTTAGTGATTTCGGTGTGGTTTTATTCACATGGTTAAAAGATATAAACAATTAACTGATGTAGCCTCGTTTCCATGCTGGAGAATATACGTCATTTCGTTTCCATGGCAACTCAGACACGTGACCCCCATACCACGTGAGAACGCCAAGAAGTGTCTTAAACATCGAAACACATCATCTTAGTGATTTTGGTGTGGTTTTATTAACATGGTTAAAATATATAAACAATTAATTGCTGTAGCCTCGTTTCCATGCTGGAGAATATACGTCATTTTTTAAAAACCCTATTAAGGCCCTCGGTGCAAGTTGGAAAAGTGCCACCAATTTTTTTTTGCGTTATTTAGGGTCCCATTAAGACATCTAGACTAGCGGCTTGCTTGCTTCACAAAATTCCCACGGGACTTTATTTTATGACATATGCTCCCGGACTAATAGTGGAATGGTTAGGAAACCCGGCAAACTTCAAAGGTGCTAACAAAGTTGATGCGATTCATTTTGGAAGGGGGTAAGACAAAATATTGTGCACGGACATAGTTCATTAGTGTCCCCTGAACGACTGAACCCACACGTTTCTATTGGCTGATTCATTAACATATTGCCGGAATTTCTATTGTGTTTTGTGCACGGTAATGGTTGAAAAAAGGCAAGACATATAACAAAGAAGGTCACTGGGTTTCATTACGATTCCACCTTGGTGTTACTATGGACAACCATTTGAAGTTAACTAACCAGGTGAACAGTATTTTCAAATCTGCCTCCTTAGCCATTAGAAAACATCGGCAAGATTAGAAAACATAACTAAAGCTGGCTGTTAGAGACTTGTGAACGCTTTTAGGGAGTGTTCATTATTTATGGCTTGGGGGGGGGGGGGGGGGTCGTCTAAATCATAGGGGGGAGTTTTATGTGCTTCTGTGGGGGGGTCATCAAAGATTTTACCTATACTCCTGGGGGGTCTCAAAGTTTTGACGTACCTGTCATCTAAAATAAAATTTAACTGAAAATGTAATGAAATTGTTGTTGTAATCCCAAGCCAATGTTCAGTCTCCAGAACACAGGCCGAACCAGTCACATGCCCATAAGACAGATAATGCATTGGTGTCCAGGAGATTAATATGCCATTGAGACTACGGAACAATGAAATACATGTATGATGCAATAGCCTGATACAATACGATGCACGAATTAACAGTACAATTTCAATTACCCCGGCCCATCATCCAAGGAGGATGAGCGGTAGCCATTTCCAGAAGAATACATGTATAATAATATATGTTTACGTAGATTTTGACAAACACAAGTGAAATTTATCCCTAATTTCACGTATACTATTAACATTATGGAGGACAAATTTCGATGCAGAAAACAAATACGTTAGTACGCGTAGGCGACGTTTGAAATTTCACATTACTCGTGAAATTTCAAGTTAAAATTAGGAATTAATTTGTCCTCTATGGTATTATATCATTGTAAGAGTACTGACACTTTGTGTAGTACTCCGAATACTTATTATTATTATTAGTATTATTACTAGCACGCCGGGCACAAATGATCGTAAAAACGGCGGGTTTTATATATATTTAAAAGTTTTCGACATAGAAGAATGAATTTTGGTAGGTGTATAAAGAAGTGTAAACAAAACATAGTCTGATAAGTTAAGCTAATATAGCCATCATTATGACGTCACAACGACGTCATATATCCTTTTCTAATAGGTTTCTTATAAATTTTTATTACCTCTTATCAAACTCATTAATAATTCATGAAGCAAAAACAAAGGAAATCACCGACCGATAAGTGATCTTTAAATCTGATACAGATTTCGTCCTGATTTACATAAACTTTGGCTTCGATTTTCTCGGCCAAAATAAGTCGTATCGCCAAAATAACTGAAAACATGACTCTCTACATCTAGACGTTTGATAAGTAAGATAAAGAATTCGTGTCCGATCTTTATCCGATTTACAAACTCTCGCTTTCAGCTCGAGTTTGTAAATCGGATAAAGATCGGCCACTCATTCTTTATCTATTACTTAAAACGTTTTATTATATCTTTTTAAACTGATCTCTTGTTCATTTGAATGAAATAATCGAAAACCCGTTATCGATCGGTTGAAGTAAACGAAAGTTATTAAAGTTTGAATTTTGGTAATTTTCCCATTTATTTTTTGAATTTTGGTAATTTCCCCATTTATGAAAATGTCGCTTGTTTGAACTTTTACAGTTTGAAATACTGGTGAATCATATTTTGCACAATAATAGAGCTCTTTAGTAATAAAAACGTGTTCTTTTTAGAATTTAGATTTTTTGAGTATAACAGCTTAGAATTGAAGCCCCATTTTTTGTATACGTCATTATGACGTCATAAATATATTTGTGTACCCTCAGAAAATAGCCAGTTCAATATTTTTGGATTGTTTTCAATGAAATGCATTTGGCTAACACTCGCAAGTCATAGTATTCTCTTTAATAATATTTCTATAGTCGACAATCTGATTTAAGCTTGAAGTATGACGTCACTAATAATGACGTCATAAAAACAGTAAATCGTCCATAACTTTGAATGTGTTTATCGTAGAAAGTTCAAATTTTCGGCAAATGAATATATTTCATAAAAGCTTTCTGATGACGTAATATTTTTGAAACGTGTTTTATAGGTTAATTTTGACCAAAAAAGGAGGCCTCCCTTATGACGTCACAACAACGTCACAATACAGAAACAATTGTCCCGAAAAATGTAGTCTTACTTTGTTACCAACCTGTCAACATTTCGTCAAATTTAGAGTAGAAGTAAGGAAATGGCGTTACTTTTACGTTTTATGTTATACTCAACCCCGCCGTTTTTACGGCTATTCGTGCCCGGCGTGTAGTGGATACCGCTAACGATAATCAGACATGGTATTGGTCATAAGTATATCGTCATTTCCCACCTACTAAGGAACAAATGGAATTTTCGGCCCGCATATCTCGGCAAAGTAAGTGGCAAAAAATCTCCTTGAAACGAACGTTATTTTCCATCAAAGTTGAATTTCATCACAACCTCGCGAACTGGCGCCCTTTCAAATTTCATGCTACATATATTGAGGTTATTACAATGTGTTGCAATTGCTATGAATTTTATTTAATCCAGTTCTGCACTGGCAAATAGACAATGAAACTATCCTAGCATGCTTTGCAGCCAAAACTAAAAGGGCGATGGATTTTTACGGGTAGAAAACAACGTCGTAGAGACATGGGATTTTCACCAAAATGTTACCCATAGAAAACTGCAGGGGTTGATATTAAAGTTCAAGGGGAGAAATGACAGCGAAACCAAAAATTCAAATCGGCTTAACCCGGTCTCCTGATTTAATTATTTGCTACATACCAAACATTAGGTGATTTACAGAATCTTCTTTATAACCGCCATGCTAAAACATTGCCAAAATATCACAGAGATTGAGCATTCATACAGGAGGTGATTTACAGAATCTTCTTTATTACCACCATGCTAAAACATTGCCAAAATATCACAGAGATTGAGCATTCATACATGAGGTGATTTACAGAATCTTCTTTATTACCGCCATGCTAAAACATTGCCAAAATATCACTGACAGAGATTGAGCATTCATACATGAGGTGATTTACAGAATCTTCTTTATTACCGCCATGCTAAAACATTGCCAAAATATCACAGAGATTGAGCATTCATACAGGAGGTGATTTACAGATTCTTCTTTATTACCGCCATGCTAAAACATTGCCAAAATATCACAGAGATTGAGCATTCATACATGAGGTGATTTACAGAATCTTCTTTATTACCGCCATGCTAAAACATTGCCAAAATATCACAGAGATTGAGCATCTGATACAGGAGGTGATTTACAGAATCTTCTTTATTACCGCCATGCTAAAACATTGCCAAAATATCACAGAGATTGAGCATTCATACATGAGGTGATTTACAGAATCTTCTTTATTACCGCCATGCTAAATCTTTGCCAAAATATCACAGAGATTGAGCATTCAATTGAAGTTGTAGTATCAATTGCCACTTTGAAAGGAAGAGTGTAAATATCTTCCCAATTCGAAACGTTCTCCGAAAATTCTACTACAAATTTATTCTGGGCTGTAGAGGGCTGTAGGGGTAATTTGGTTCTTTGTCACCAGAATTTTATAAACGGTCCTAGAGTTTACGGAAACCAAATCACTAAGTGAATCATTACTTTGGATTAGGATTTCTGCTAATGGATAATCTACTTTTAAGAATGCCGCCCCTTTTAAAACCTTCCTCCATTCCTGAAATACCATAAGTAAAAACGATTCGTTTACCTAAACATTGGAATTATTGAAATCCTGAATATTATAAAAACAACCATCTTCGTTTGACAAATCCTGTATTCTTAAAATACACTTATCGATTAATATTGGTTATTATTAAAATGATAATTTGTTAAGAAAGAAAAATACCACAACGAGAAAGGAGAGCTAAAAGAACTGTTGTCCAGTAAAAAAAAGATAAAACAAATACTCGACGTCATGACCACTAAGCGCACGCAGTACTGCCGTGTGAGCTATCGAGGCATAATGCACTTTGTAGATGGGAAAATGTGCTACAAATATTAGAGGTTGGGAGCGCGCGTGTGTGACTCGGGATTCGGTCGGAGGTTATTACAATGTGTTGCAATTGCTATGAATTTTATACAATCCAGTTCTGCACTGGCAAATAGACAATGAAACTATCCTAGCATGCTTTGCAGCCAAAACTAAAAGGGCGATGGATTTTTACGGGTAGAAAACAACGTCGTAGAGACATGGGATTTTCACCAAAATGTTACCCATAGAAAACTGCAGGGGTTGATATTAAAGTTCAAGGGGAGAAATGACAGCGAAACCAAAAATTCAAATCGGCTTAACCCGGTCTCCTGATTTAATTATTTGCTACATACCAAACATTAGGTGATTTACAGAATCTTCTTTATTACCGCCATGCTAAAACATTGCCAAAATATCACAGAGATTGAGCATTCATACAGGAGGTGATTTACAGAATCTTCTTTATTACCACCATGCTAAAACATTGCCAAAATATCACAGAGATTGAGCATTCATACATGAGGTGATTTACAGAATCTTCTTTATTACCGCCATGCTAAAACATTGCCAAAATATCACTGACAGAGATTGAGCATTCATACATGAGGTGATTTACAGAATCTTCTTTATTACCGCCATGCTAAAACATTGCCAAAATATCACAGAGATTGAGCATTCATACAGGAGGTGATTTACAGATTCTTCTTTATTACCGCCATGCTAAAACATTGCCAAAATATCACTGACAGAGATTGAGCATTCATACATGAGGTGATTTACAGAATCTTCTTTATTACCGCCATGCTAAAACATTGCCAAAATATCACAGAGATTGAGCATTCATACAGGAGGTGATTTACAGAATCTTCTTTATTACCGCCATGCTAAAACATTGCCAAAATATCACAGAGATTGAGCATTCATACATGAGGTGATTTACAGAATCTTCTTTATTACCGCCATGCTAAATCTTTGCCAAAATATCACAGAGATTGAGCATTCAATTGAAGTTGTAGTATCAATTGCCACTTTGAAAGGAAGAGTGTAAATATCTTCCCAATTCGAAACGTTCTCCGAAAATTCTACTACAAATTTATTCTGGGCTGTAGAGGGCTGTAGGGGTAATTTGGTTCTTTGTCACCAGAATTTTATAAACGGTCCTAGAGTTTACGGAAACCAAATCACTAATTGAATCATTACTTTGGATTAGGATTTCTGCTAATGGATAATCTACTTTTAAGAATGCCGCCCCTTTTAAAACCTTCCTCCATTCCTGAAATACCATAAGTAAAAACGATTCGTTTACCTAAACATTGGAATTATTGAAATCCTGAATATTATAAAAACAACCATCTTCGTTTGACAAATCCTGTATTCTTAAAATACACTTATCGATTAATATTGGTTATTATTAAAATGATAATTTGTTAAGAAAGAAAAATACCACAACGAGAAAGGAGAGCTAAAAGAACTGTTGTCCAGTAAAAAAAAGATAAAACAAATACTCGACGTCATGACCACTAAGCGCACGCAGTACTGCCGTGTGAGCTATCGAGGCATAATGCACTTTGTAGATGGGAAAATGTGCTACAAATATTAGAGGTTGGGAGCGCGCGTGTGTGACTCGGGATTCGGTCGGAGGTTATTACAATGTGTTGCAATTGCTATGAATTTTATACAATCCAGTTCTGCACTGGCAAATAGACAATGAAACTATCCTAGCATGCTTTGCAGCCAAAACTAAAAGGGCGATGGATTTTTACGGGTAGAAAACAACGTCGTAGAGACATGGGATTTTCACCAAAATGTTACCCATAGAAAACTGCAGGGGTTGATATTAAAGTTCAAGGGGAGAAATGACAGCGAAACCAAAAATTCAAATCGGCTTAACCCGGTCTCCTGATTTAATTATTTGCTACATACCAAACATTAGGTGATTTACAGAATCTTCTTTATTACCGCCATGCTAAAACATTGCCAAAATATCACAGAGATTGAGCATTCATACAGGAGGTGATTTACAGAATCTTCTTTATTACCACCATGCTAAAACATTGCCAAAATATCACAGAGATTGAGCATTCATACATGAGGTGATTTACAGAATCTTCTTTATTACCGCCATGCTAAAACATTGCCAAAATATCACTGACAGAGATTGAGCATTCATACATGAGGTGATTTACAGAATCTTCTTTATTACCGCCATGCTAAAACATTGCCAAAATATCACAGAGATTGAGCATTCATACAGGAGGTGATTTACAGATTCTTCTTTATTACCGCCATGCTAAAACATTGCCAAAATATCACAGAGATTGAGCATTCATACATGAGGTGATTTACAGAATCTTCTTTATTACCGCCATGCTAAAACATTGCCAAAATATCACAGAGATTGAGCATCTGATACAGGAGGTGATTTACAGAATCTTCTTTATTACCGCCATGCTAAAACATTGCCAAAATATCACAGAGATTGAGCATTCATACATGAGGTGATTTACAGAATCTTCTTTATTACCGCCATGCTAAATCTTTGCCAAAATATCACAGAGATTGAGCATTCAATTGAAGTTGTAGTATCAATTGCCACTTTGAAAGGAAGAGTGTAAATATCTTCCCAATTCGAAACGTTCTCCGAAAATTCTACTACAAATTTATTCTGGGCTGTAGAGGGCTGTAGGGGTAATTTGGTTCTTTGTCACCAGAATTTTATAAACGGTCCTAGAGTTTACGGAAACCAAATCACTAAGTGAATCATTACTTTGGATTAGGATTTCTGCTAATGGATAATCTACTTTTAAGAATGCCGCCCCTTTTAAAACCTTCCTCCATTCCTGAAATACCATAAGTAAAAACGATTCGTTTACCTAAACATTGGAATTATTGAAATCCTGAATATTATAAAAACAACCATCTTCGTTTGACAAATCCTGTATTCTTAAAATACACTTATCGATTAATATTGGTTATTATTAAAATGATAATTTGTTAAGAAAGAAAAATACCACAACGAGAAAGGAGAGCTAAAAGAACTGTTGTCCAGTAAAAAAAAGATAAAACAAATACTCGACGTCATGACCACTAAGCGCACGCAGTACTGCCGTGTGAGCTATCGAGGCATAATGCACTTTGTAGATGGGAAAATGTGCTACAAATATTAGAGGTTGGGAGCGCGCGCGTGTGACTCGGGATTCGGTCGGACGGACGAAAATGCAGCAATTATTCAATTGCTCGCTATGTGTGTGGCTCGCTATGGGTGTGGCTCGCTATGGGTGTGGCTCGCTATGGGCGTGGCTCGCTATGGGTGTGGCTCGCTATGGGTGTGGCTCGCTATGGGTGTGGCTCGCTATGGGTGTGGCTCGCTATGGGTGTGGCTCGCTATGGGTGTGGCTCGCTATGGGTGTGGCTCGCTATGGGTGTGGCTCGCTATGGGTGTGGCTCGCTATGGGTGTGGCTCGCTATGGGTGTGGCTCGCTATGGGTGTGGCTCGCTATGGGTGTGGCTCGCTATGTGTGTGGCTCGCTATGTGTGTGGCTCGCTATGTGTGTGGCTCGCTATGTGTGTGGCTCGCTATGTGTGTGGCTCGCTATGTGTGTGGTTCGCTATGTATGTGGCTCGCTATGTGTATGGAGCAGAGTATCATTACATGATATCATAGCGGAGCTCCCGCGCGGGCCGAGTACCATATATATAGCATAAGAGTGAAATTTTGCACGACCGCCCGACCGCCCGCCCGACCGTGCACCAGCGCACGGAACACGTAAGGTTTTCGAGCTCGATTTTTGTACGGCTTTTAACGCCGTCCTGTCCTTTACATTCAATCCTCCGTTTATGGGATTATGGGATTTTCTAAGATCAGTGTAATTCATCTGCACATGCATAGTTCATTTTCATAATTACGTCTGCACGCACGCATTACATTTGCCATTACATATGCGCGTGCATCTCAACTGCTGCACTTTTTATTTTCGTAAATTAATTTCCATTACATAATATATGCGCGTGCATCACTTCGTATTTAATTATTGGGAGCTCCACTCATAGGCTCCACTCATAGGCTTACATATAGGATGAGAGCAAAAAGTGAACGACTTCCGGTTTCCCTCGCGCCCGAATCCCGACGCGCGACGCGCAGAACCCGACGCGGTCCGCGGCGACGCGCGACGTGCCTGAAAATGTCCTGTACATGCACACTGCTAAAACCAGGTACGGTGGACCGCGATTGAGACCTTGGCCCAAGGAGAATTGGAAGGTCTTTCCAAAACTGTCACTTCGCCAGATCATTCTGCGTGAGCCTGATTTTGCGTTGAATGTCTTGGAGATCGGACCACGGCAGCACAAACATATTCACAAAGTATCTCAAAACCAAAGTTTTTCCACGGATGTTGACGTAAATGTACGCTAGCTTTGCCCTCTGTAATTTACACGAACCGACTGATCTGATCGTCCAGTTCTCAAATGGAACGCGTCAGTTTCTGGCTAGTTTTTTTATAATGAAAGCCTTATAAAATGAGAAAATGCAGACCATTATTTGTGATTTGAGTGAAAACTAAAGTTTTCAATTTTAGTCTGCGAGCGCTGTTAACGTAACCTGAGCACGTCATTTCGAACAACGAGAACGCGCTCTCAAAGTTTCGATGTGTATTTCATTTTTCCGTTTTCTTCTCTTGTTTTCTCAACCTTTTGCGCTGATTTCCTTTTATTCTATCAGTTATTTGTGTCTATTTATCTTTGTTTCCTTTATATAATTTATAGTTATTTTCGGATCGTTACTTCAGTTCAGATAAATGGGAGCTCCGCTTTTAGGCTATATATATTTAGCAAATCTTGAATCTTCAAGGCAGGCATATTTTTAAGACATGTTTCCAGGATATTCTTTTCTCTCGTACCACGCCGTAGCCTTCCAGTTATTTTGAGTCGCGGTTTTATAAATGAATTCGATCGACACTTTGACGCAGTACCGCCGTAGATTGATTGTTTACACTCCGATTAGCTTACTTGTAGGCTCTTCGGTTTTATTTAACTGAAAACCGAAGAGCTTGCAAGCATACTAACTCCGATGACGTTAAGTTGAACGTATTTTACTCACAGTTTCCTTCTTCCAAATTTACGATGTCAAAACCGACTTAGCGATTGCAGGCCTAACATGAAGAACGATGTCATAATTTATTGCGTTCGACGAAGGAGAACGCATCCTAATCTTGCGTTGGACTCCCTGTGGTCATGTGTGGGTTACCTGTGCTTTCCCAGGCGAAAGAAATCGAGATTTGGTGTGGCACACTTTCGGAATAAATTATCTCGGCCGGGAAACTGGTAACTACACAATGCTCGCTCGACGTTCGGTGCATGGTTTTCACGTGACAGGTTTACAAAGAATGTATGGAAATTTCACTAATTATCGCTGTAATGCTCTTACCTCTAATAAAATGTTTCAAAAACCTTCGCTTTCCTTTGTAGTCATTACCTTCCATGTCCATGGCGATTCCTGGGCCGTTTAACCTTGATTTAGGGTGGTTTTTGAATTCTTGATTTTCTCCCTCTTAGAAGAAGTTAAAGGTAGCAGACCTTGAACACGGCTGACTCCACTCAACCTGCCATAAATCGAATAATTTCAAAATCACAGCGATTTCACCACTGGATAACAGTTCTCCAATAAATTCCCCACATTTTCAATTCTTAAACAACCCATTACCTCAAAATGATCAGCCACAGGTCGCCAAGTTTGTGTGCTCAAATTCAAAAAGATACTCTGCGTACCGATCCTGTTAACAACGGACGTTTGCCAATTCTAGCCTCAACGGGGAAGGCTATCAACAATTCGGAATCCAGCCTACCCCCCACACAACGAAACTAAATCTTTTTTGACAGTTGATTATAGCGGATTCAAAAAGTCGTGTCGTTGAACGACGTCTATGATCGGTTCGTAAATACAATCGAATGCAGTAGTTTCGTTGTGTGGGGAGTAGGCTGGATTAGGCATAGGCGTGAAAATGCACGCATTCGCCTACATTTCCACCTTTCTCTGCAAAAACACAACGTGAAAACCCCAAATTGTACGTTTTAAAGAGAACGCGAACGTATAAGAAAGTAAATCAATCCGTTTTCCGTTCGGCGTGAACGGAACTATATACTCGGTCATATTTTTCGAAAATCTGGTTGTGAAAAACAATTCAAGGCGAACAAGGGAAATAGTAGACCAAATTTCGGGAGAAAGGCACTTTTCTACGTCCCGTCGTCATTGCCGTCGCCGTCCTGGTTGGTTAAAGTCCCTGATATTTCCTGTTTGGGCAGTTCTAACTGATCTTTGCTCATCTGTTAGGCTCCAGGAAAGATAAGGGTTAATACGAGTTCTCACTGACCTATTTCTCACACCATATTCTAGCCGCTAACTACACGGACGTATTTTCGCAGTCTCATATTGCAGTCGAATTCGTCAGTTCAACAAAATCGTCTATAACAAATTATTGTACAACTTACCTTGGTTCCGTTTTTGGTTATTTTACATTTGAAACAGCTTTTGAAGAGGACTAAATCAAGAAATCGACTACATTTCTATTTGACATTTACTTCACCTATTGTTTGTTGAAAAGTTCGTGGTCTGCCCTGCAGAATTCACCGTTCAGCGATTGGTCGATTGAGCACAATGACTTCGTTCTCCGAATCTCCTCTACAAAACACTGAGGTGTTGGATTCCTTCGGCACTCGTTCGTCACTGCTTCCGAAGAAAAGCCACGTTCAACCACAGGATGCCTGTGATTCAACTAGCACTGGCAGCCCATGAAAAAATGTCAAGTTGACGGTACCCCGGCTCGTTACATGCTAGATTGGCTGCAGAAACCGTCGAATTGGAGTACTTACAAAGCGAGGAAATAAGCGATGGATCGATTAAATGAGTGCTAGAGGAATGTGAAAAAAGGTTTCTGGAGGTAAAATGCTGAAAGTTTGGATTTTCGAAGAATTACGAGGCCTTGTAGACTCACCACATAATAATGGCGTCTTGTGTTTCGCGCTCAATATTTTCTCAATATTTATATAGGGGAGGGAAAAAAGCCAATAAGTACTTCAAACCAGAAAAAACACATCAGTGATGAAGAGGAACAACTTCACAACACACAGGTAATATTTCATGACTTTATTGATCATTTTAGTACAGTTTTAGATTTTTTCTAAAAATGTCCATACATTCCTTGTAAAAATCATTAGCTGGGGCTGCCTGTGCTGTATCGAACAAAACAGTGCGGCAGTGTCTGTTGAGGGAGATCTCACAACCGATCACTGCCCTCCCCTACCCAAGGGAGAAATGTCAAGGTAAACCTCCTGTATTGATGTATACAACCAATCACTGACATCCCCTACCCAGGGGAGTAATGTCATGGTAAACCTCCTGTATTGATACATGCAGACCGTCTCATCATTATGGGCCTTGTCTTAGTGCACGATGGCCATGTCCATGACGCATACGACAGCGCCAAATTATAATTCTGCCCATCCTTCTTAGCTGGCTCCCTAATTGAATACTAATGAGTTTTCGAAGAGCTGTTTTTTTGGAGTCCTCTACTTGCTTGGCACTCACAGCCTCCAGCAGACATATCTTTCTTATGTCTCGACGCAAGAGCGAGTTTGCTGTCTTAATGGTCGTTTGACGAACAGCTCCATAGCGGTCGGTAACGGTTTCCTTGACAATACCCATCGGCCATTTTCCGCGGGGGCTGTGCTCATCCATAATCAGTGCCAGGTCTTCGACAGCGATATTTCGGCGCGGACGCCACCACTTCTGACGTTCTTGGAGTGTTGGCAAGTACTCTTTGACCCATCTTCTCCAAAATATGTTGCTTAGATATTGCGCTTGCCTCCAGCGTCTGGTGTACTTATCTGCTTCTGATGTCGAGAAATCACCTGGAGCTACACACGAGTTATGGCGGACTAGCAGGAGCTTGCTCGGCGTCAACGGCTCTAAGTCGTTCGGGTCATCACTGACCTGTGTGAGCGGCCGGTCATTCAGGATTTTCTCCACTTCAGCCATCACGGTTAGAAGGGTCTCATCGTCAACGATTTGACTTCCAAGAAGAGTGCCTAGTATCTTGCGAATGGATCTTATTATTCTCTCCCACACTCCACCAGCATGGCTTGCCTTAGGTGGGTTAAAGTACCACTGAATTCCGCGCTTTCGCAGCCTGTCTGTTATTCGAGTCTGGTTCCACATCTCAAGAGCTTCTTCACTTCAAACTATGCGCCATTAAAGTTGGTGCGCGAGAATGCCTTCAGGAAGGAGTCGGTAGACAAATCATGGGCGATTTCAATGTGCACTGCACGCATGGATAAACAGGTAAACACGTATCCATAGCGTTTAACTTGACTTCGCTTCACCTTGACAAGTATGGGACCAAAGTAGTCTATGCCTACCGACGAGAATGGAGCATTTCCAGGTGTGACACGGGCCAGGGGCAGCGGAGCCATGATCTGTTCCCCTGGCTTGGAGTTCCATCGTCTGCACTTAATGCATTCCTTCACTACTCACCTTACTGCCATAGCTCCTCTCAAGATCCAGTACTTTTTCCTTATCGTAGCTAAGACTTGGCTTGCTCCAATGTGGCCTTCTAGCTGGTGGTAATGCCGTATAATTGTATCTGTCACGTAATGCTTGCTCGGTAGAATGATTGGATGTTTGGCGCTGTAGCTAATTGTAGTAGCTCTGTCAAGGCGACCACCAACTCGAATTATATCATTAACGATGACTGGGCCAAGCTTGCGGAGAGGACTTACATACGTGGCGTCGCTCAATCTTCTTCCAGATACCCTCAAAGGCACTGGCGACTTGCCATCTGGACGATCATTTGAACTGTGCTGCTGTGCCTCAGCTTCGAGAAGGGCCAGCTCTTTCGGTAAATACTGTCGTTGTAAGTATCTCACGATTTCGTCAGCTGCGTTAGAGACTTCTTTGACGGTCAGTTCTCCTGTCGTAACTTGCCAGCTCGGTACAGCAAATAATTCTTAAAGCGCAGTAACCAGTCAACCACTTTCTGTAGACCATACCATGTTGAGTAGCGCTGGAGCAGTGAGTCCAAGCTAACGTCTTGCGTAATTGCGTGTGCTTGCGCTTTCTTTGACCCTTTGATACCTTCATCGTCTTCAGACAACAGCGGTAGTTGTGCTGGTTGCGCTGGCCAACAGCGTTCGTCTTGTTGCAGAAACTCCGGTCCTTCGAGCCAGCGCTTTAGTTTCACACGTTCGTCTGTTCTCAGGCTACGGGACGCATAGTCGGCAGGATTCAATTCTGAGCTAACATAACGCCATTGTGCTGAGGATGAAATGTCGTGTATTATTGCTAGCCGGTTGGCAATAAACGTTTGGAATAGTCTGTGACAGTTTTGAATGTACTGTAACACAATGGTGGAATCTGTCCAGAATGTCACTTCATGGATGGGTAGGCTCAGTTCTTCTTTTATTTGCTTGTGGAGCTTTACAGCGATTGTTGCAGCTGTTAATTCTAATCTGGGAATTGTTACCGTCTTTAGGGGGCAACTCTTGCTTTGCCTAACAGGATACAGCAACTGATGTTGCCATCCACACTAGTCAGGCGCAAGTATGGCACAGCACCGTATCCTTCCGTGGAGGCATCCGAGAAGTGATGAAGCTGGATTGACTCTATTTCACCAAACTCTTGAGGTCCTACACAGCGCGGCACCGTAATATCACTTAGATTGATAATACTGTTCGCCCACTCTTGCCACTGCAAAAGTTCTTCATCTTGGATGACATCATCCCATCCATATTCTTTCTTACACAGTTCTTGTAGTAGCCTTTTCGCCGGTAGTGTCAAGGGTGCAGCAAACCCAAGTGGATCATACATTGATGATAGGATGGAAAGAATACTTCTTCTTGTGTTAGCCTTGATCTCTTGGATGGTTCGGAAACTGAACGTATCTTGCTCACGTTCCGCTGCATGCCTAGAGCTCGATCAATTGGTAATTCCTCTAGATCCAGGTCTAGGTCTTTCATCGTTGGAGCTCGCTCACTTTCAGGAATGGTGGCCAACACCTCACGATGGTTGCACACCCATTTCGTAAGACGGAAACCACTTCTCATCAACAACTGTGGAAGCTGTTCTACCAATCTCATGGCCTCTTCTGTGGTAGCAACAGATTTAACGCAATCATTCAACGTAAAAGTTCATATTTACTGTTTCCACTGTTTGCACATCAAAGTCCGTCTTGTGATCTTCTGCAGTCCTTCTAAGCGCAAAACTAGCACAGCTAGGGGATGATGTAGCTCCAAATAAGTGAACCAGTATCTGATGATCTTCTGGTTGCTTAGACAGGTCACCATCTGGCCACCACAAGAACCTCAACGCGTTACAATATTCTGGAGTGACTCTCACTTGGTGGAACATTTTCTCAACGTCTGCAATCAAAGCTACAGGATCTTGACGGAATCGCAGAAGAACTCCAATAAGATTATTGGTTAGGTCTGGACCTTTAAGTAACTGTTCGTTCAACGATGTGTTCCGGTACTTAGCTGCGCAGTCAAACACCACCCTGACCTTCCCAGGTTTTTGCGGGTGAAAGACAGGGTGGTGTGGAAGGTACCAAACAGGTTTACCCTTGTACTTGATTTGATCTTCAGGTACTTTCCTCGCATGGCCTTGCTCGATGTAGTCTTGTACAGTTGACTTGTATTTGTCGAGAAGGGTCTCATCTTTCAGCAATCGGTTCTTTAGGAGGCGTAGCATTCTTTCTGCAGTGAATCGATTATCTGATAGATAGGGTGTGTCGTACTTCCAAGGTAACGAGAGCTGGTAATGTCTATCAACCTTTTGAACTGAACTTTCCATGATGGCCAAAGCACGATGATCATCTATAGACATTGCTTCCTTAGAAGTAGCTGATGATTCGCTGAAATCAGCGTTATACATCCTTTCGATCTTAACAGACAGCATTTCTTGATCTTCGTGCAAGAAATTGACATTAGCTTTATGACTTCGGTCATGTCCAATCGGACCAATTAATGTCCATCCTAAAATGGTCCGGGCAGCACAAGGCTGCTTACGACGACCTCGTCTTTCTTCTAGAACCCAGTGCGGCCCTGGTACGTCGTTGCCTATCAGTACAGTTACTTCTTTATCCAGCTTGGGAAAGCTTATCCCTTTCAGATGTGGCCAATTCTGTACATCTTCTGTGGTTGGTATGCTGCCTTTGGATACTGGCAAACGATCTACTGTCCAGACGCGGTCTAAGTGAATACTCCCGTTTTACGTTAATGCCTTCGCATTAAGTTTGACTTCTAGATCGTTTCCTCGACACTTTTCAGAGTCAACTGTTGTCAGAGAAAAACTAGTTGGTTTACCGAGAAGTCCTAGCTCTTCCACCAGACTCTGATGACACAAGGTAGTGTCTGATCCATCATCAAGAAAGGCATAAGTTTCTATTTGACGACCGCCTTCGCCTGTAACTTTAACTGGTACTATCCTTAAGCTTATTCTTGATTTGCCTGGTTTAGTTGTACCACAACTTCCAGCTTCGGTGATGTGGTTAGAGTTTCCATTAGGGGGCTCTTCAGGTAGTTCCATTGGTAGTTCCACTTGCGTACTACTGGAAAATGGCGGATGTAGTAAAGAGTGGTGTCGTACTACACAGCCGCTGAACAGACATGCTCTGTAATCCCTGCATCGTCTAGCCATGTGGTTAGGTCTTAAACAGTTGTCGCAAAGCCTCTCCTTTCTCACAAAGTCCTTCCTCTCAGAGTAGGATTTGTCTCTGAGCTTGAAACGCTTTTCTAACTCATGTTTTCCATCGCAGAATTTACATTTGAGTTGAGCTTCTGCTGCTGTCCATCGTTCTCATGGTTTCCTGTTGGCTGTCGCGTCCTTGCCACCGACACTCTCTTTGTCGCTTTCACCTTGGGCTGCCAGAGTCGTAGCCTTTCCTGCACTGTAGTTTCCAGATCTTCTAGGTCTCTCTCTCGTGTCTTCTGGTTTCGAACCAACTAGCTTTTCAAACTCAGTGTTTGCTATCGCAGCTCTCTTCTCAACAAAGTCTGTCAGATTTGCAAAGTCTGGTTCAACTCCTATCTCAAGTAACCGTCCCGAATCTTCGGCCATTTAGCTTGCGCGTGTAACGGCAAACGCATTACAATCTTCTTCAGAGTATCCATTGAATTGATCTCTGCCTTATACTTCATCTCTGCCGAGTTCAACTCGCAGTTTCGCATATCTCTTGCAAGTTGCATCAGCTTCTCCGATTCTGAGGATTTCAATTGCGGTCCCTTCACAACTTTATCTATGAAAGTACGCACTATAATATGCCTATGACCAAAGTTCGTTTGCAAAATCTTGCGAGCTGCTTCATAACCATTTTCCACCGGTAGGATGACGCAATTCTCAATAGCTTCTTTGGCCGTGCCAGTACAATATTGAATTAAGTAAGATAATCTCATACTATCGTACGCAACTACACTTTCTACATTCAGCTCAAAGCTCTTGATAAATCTGGGATATTTCGTCGGACTGCCATCGAAGTACAGGAACTCTCGTTTTGGCATATCTAATTTCTCTAGTCCAGATACAACCCGTTGTATGGTCCTTTGTTGGTGTTCAATCATGAATCTGCTGGAAATGAGGGTTCTCTTTATTTGTAGAAGTGGTTTTTATTAACACAGGTATCTGCGTGTCTGGAACACTAGGTGTTGGTCCACGGTTTACTTGCACAGGCTTCACGTCAGTATCTGCTCTCACTTTAGAAGCAACACGTTCAAGAGGGTTTACGTCACTTGCGCACATGGCTTTCTGTTCTGGTAACCCTATGGATGGAAAGGGTGAGAATACTCGAAAGGGTGTCTGATACTGTAAGTATTTGCGTACTGCCTCATGGGTACTACTTTGCTGTCCAATACCAGGCAAGATATTGGACACACTATCGATCTCTTCTCCAAACTTCGCCTCAATCTCCACTTGCTCTGCTCCTATCCGGGCGTTAAGCAGTTCCGTTTTCATTTTCAAGCGATTCCTCTCGGCAAGAAGGCGTGTCTGTTCCTCTTCGAGTTGTAACGCTATTTTCGTTTCCTCCAACTTTTGTTCGGCCTCGAGTTTCTTCAATTTCAGCTGCTTCATTGCACGCTTCATATCCAAAGACCTTTTCGAAGAACTGCTCCCATGTTTTGACTGCCTTTTTTCACTAGTTCCCGAAATTTCTGCATGTTCTCCATCCGTAATATGTGTAGCAACAGATAACGGCGGCTCTCTATCTCCTGTTGAACTGAGTCTGGACTTCTTGTAGGCCAATTCAATTGGTGAATTCCTCTGGGAATTAACTCCACCTACTTTCGGCGTGTGAACATTGCTATACCACTCCTCGTATTTCTTGTCAAAATCCTCCTTTCGTTCAATTTCCCTGTTGTAATCTCGGGCTACACGTCCTCGGTCTGCCGACTGCTGGATTCCTTGGTAATATTGTAAACTAGCCTCTTTGAATCTTTCAAAGATTTCTTCTAATGTATTCCGCTTCTTCATAACTTCCTCGGACGCAACCCGTAGCGATAATATCGGCTCTATTTCATTTAAAATCCTGGTCAGATGTCCACGATAAGCTGCAATCGATCTCTTCAAATCGCCTTTTCCACTGTCCATTGACATGATAAAACCATTGATACAACTTGAAGCGTTCGCTGAGCGACCCAGCTACAGCCAGTCAACTTCCCATTGAGTCGTTAAGAACTATGTGTACCCGAAAGACACGCGTAGGCTAGTCTGTTTATACCACATCCATTTATTACAATCCTACGGTTCTAAAAGAAAAGAAAACTACGTTAATACATATGCATAAACATAAAATGCGAACAAGCTGGACACAAAACAAACAGAAGTATATTTACCTTAACGGTAAACATTAGAATATAACGCGTTGACTCTCTTCTGACAAATGCAAATTCACAACAGTTTACAGCCATATAAATATACACAAACTTGAGAAATTACGTAATGGTGTACATACCAGCCAAAAGAAACATAAACAGTAAAAGCCAGGACTATGCTCAAACAAAATAGACACGCGGATGTACAAAACAAAAGTACTGTCACGCAATCAAGGACGCTACGAACAATGCGAACTGTAATGAAATAAAACAAACATTGCAAACACATATAAAACAAAATCTAGCTAAGTTTCGCGCCTACAACATTTTATTTAGTTTGCTTCTAAATACTTCAAAGTTTTACAAGTCATTTATAAATTCTCGTCTGCGGCTCGGATCTTTATATGCCGATATAACACGGCCACTCATGTTATAAATATCACTTACAAATTCAACGTCTTATTTGTTCACCTTCATTTCCAAAGGCAGAATGCCTTACTGTTCTAATTTATGCGAGCAGAGCACCATCGATATAGGATGACAGCAAAATCTGGCTGACGACTTCCGGTTTTCCGAACACCGAACCCCGAAGTGCAGCGCGCGGCGAGCGACGTGCCTGAAAAAGTTCTTCAAATAAACGCGCACTGTTGAAACCGCAACGCGCACGCATTTTCCTTTTTTCTTCTAAACACTGATTTCCCTTCAGTTATCTTTGTGTTTAACCTTGTTTTCTTTATATCATTTATCGTTTATTTCGGGTCGTTCCCTCAATTTAAATCATTTGGAGCTCCGCTTTTAGGCTTGCCTAAATATTTATATTACCAGGAGCCCATAACCAGGAGCGTCCATGTCTCTTGTACAGGTGCTCCTATTCCAACTCATTACTTGATCTAAATTATGGACATATTAAAGTAAGAGTATGATATTTATTAACTCTACCCTAAATACTCATGACAAAATGTCCTAAATGTAGAAAGAAAGTTCTTGAGCACTGCAAAGCAATCCAGTGTGATCATTGCCATAACTGGTATCACTTAAAATGTTCACAATTGTCAAGTAAGATGTATGACTATTTTTCATTCACCGGTGATCTCTGGTTATGTGCAAATTGTAAAAATGAGGTTTTTCCTTTCCAAAATTTAACAAATTCTGAGCTCCTAGATCTTTCCTTTAATTCCAATACTAGATGTCTTTGCTCTGCTCAAATGGCTAAAACTAAGCTAGACTTATTACCTAGATTTGATATTCTAGAATCTGTTAGCAATGTGCCTCACCTTTCTGATTTGGATGCCGACCAACACGTTCCTTCGCAAACTAATTTTAAGTATTACTCAATACATGACTTCCATAATGATAAAGAAATTAATAACTGCTTTGCAAATAACCCTTTTTCGGTTTTACATTGTAACATTAGAAGTCTTGCTGCAAACCATGATAATTTTATTTGCATGTTAACAGAATTAAATCACTCTTTCTCTGTTATTGGCTTAAGTGAAACAAAAATTAAGACAGATCATGAACAGTTACTTAACACACAAATTCCAGGTTATGAATTTATTTCTCAACCAAGTCTCTCTAATGCTGGAGGAGTTGGATTTTTCGTCCATGGACATCACAAATTCACTGTTAGAAAAGATTTATCAACCTCTAAGGAAGAGTATGAATCACTGTGGATTGAAATTCAAAATCAAACAGACCGTAATATAATTTGTGGTGTCATTTATAGACATCCCAATAGTACTAATCTTGATACATTTATGAATTATCTAAATCCAATCATTGATAAAATCAGTAAAGAAAACAAGTATTGTACTATTATGGGTGATTTCAACATTAATTTACTGAATTTTGAAACTCATTCAGCAACAGATGATTTTATTAATACTCTAGGGTCATATTTCTTTTTTCCCCAAATTCTACAACCAACAAGATTAACTGATCATTCAGCCACCCTTATTGATAATATATTCTTTAATTCAGCTGAACATCTCACAATGAGTGGAAATATCTTACATGACCTCACTGACCATCTTCCTAACTTTTTGATTATTAATAAACTCTCCAATCTTCCAAGTAATATCAAAATATACAAGAGAGATTATTCACACTTTAATGAATCTGTATTAATTGAAGAAGTTAAGGCTGTTGATTGGAGTTCACAGCTGCCAGAGACTAATGATGTTAATGAAATATTTGACTCGTTTCATTCTAAAATATCATACATCATTGATAAACACATCCCGGTAAGACAGCTAAGTAAGAAAAAAATTAAACAAATGGCTAAACCATGGATCACCCCTGCTGTTAGAGTGTCTATGAATATAAAGAATAATCTGTTTAAGAAGTACCTTAAAACTGGCTCAGCATATTATCATTCTAAATATAAATCTTATAGAAACAAATTAAATCACCTACTAAGGATTAGCAAAAAATCATACTATAATAATTACTTCAATAACAATAGTAATAATATAAAAAATATATGGAAAGGAATCAAACAGATCATAACGCTTAAACCCAGAATAAGTCATATACCAGCAAAGATTGTCAAAGATAATGTCGAACTAGTTGATACTAAATCTATTGCAAATGCTTTTAATGAATTCTTTGCTAACATAGGTAACGAGCTAGCCAATCTTATTCCACCAATAAATAAATCACCACTTAATTATCTAGCTCCTCAAAAACCTAACTGTTTTTATCTTTTTCCAACTACATCTGAAGAAATTGAGGAAGTAATTACTACCTTAAATCCAAATAAAGCAAGTGGACCCTTTAGTATCTCAACAAAAGTGCTGAAACTTTTGAAAAAGTTTCTATCAAAGCCATTAGAAATTTTATTCAATTGTTCTTTTGACACTGGTCTCGTTCCTGATAACTTCAAACTCGCCAGAGTAATTCCTGTTTATAAAAAAGGATCACAAACCAATCTTAGCAACTATCGTCCTATTTCATTGCTATCTATATTCAACATAATCTTAGAAAAGCTGATGTTTAAGAGATTAATGAATTATATTGATAAACAAAATATCTTATATACCAAACAGTTTGGCTTTCGTCAAAAGCATTCTACAGTTCAAGCAATTTTATCAATTACTGATAAAATACAAAAATCTATTGAAGATGGTTGTTACTCTTGTGGAATCTTTTTAGATTTTAGTAAAGCCTTTGACACCGTAAATCATGAGATTCTAATAATGAAACTTGAACACTATGGCTTTAGAGGAATTACAAAAGACTGGTTTTGCTCCTACCTCAAAGACAGAAAACAAATTGTGTCAATTGGAAATGTTGTGTCAGATTATAAACAAATTTCCTGTGGGGTCCCACAAGGATCGGTCCTTGGACCACTCTTGTTTCTTCTATATATCAATGATTTTAATAAATCTTCTAACATATTTGATTTTCATCTATTTGCTGACGACTCTAATTTATTTTATGCCAATAAGAATTTATCAACACTTGAATTAACTGTTAATAAAGAACTACAAGAAGTTTACAATTGGCTGTGTGTTAATAAACTGTCTTTAAATATCACTAAATCTAATTTTGTTATTTTTCACCCGCCACAAAAAAAGTTAAATTACATAGTTAACTTGATAATCGATAAACAGTCACTAAAGAATGAAAAAAATATAAAATATTTAGGTATAATGATAGACTCGCATTTAAATTGGAAATCTCAAGTTAATTACATAACAAAGAAAATTAAAAGAAGTATTGGTATATTATCTAAAATTCGATACTTTGTCAATTTAAACATTCTTATCAACCTATATTATTCTTTAATTTATCCATTTTTGATCTATGGAATAGTTGCTTGGGGAAATACATATATCTCAACTCTAAATCCAATTATTATAATACAAAAAAGAGCCATGAGAATCATAACCTTTTCCAATTATAAAGACCACTCTAAACCCCTTTTCAAAACCTTAAATATCATTAAACTTCTTGACCTTGTATTTTTACATAATGCATTATTTATGTATGACTTTAAATCAGGTAATCTGCCTCTGGCATTCAATAACTTTTTTATTCCAGTCAACAAAATACACAAATATAATACAAGACTTGCTTCTAGGTCCTCCTACTCTCTTCCTTCAATAAGAACAAATTATGGAAAATTTAATATTAGATTTCAAGGTGCAAAAATATGGAACTCTATTAATAACGATACAAAATCTCTTAAGAGATTAACTTTCAAAAAGAAACTTAAACTTAACATTATTAATACATATTAACTCTCCTCTCTCTCTCATCCTCTCTCAAGTATATATTTACTCTATTTTTATAAAGAAATATTTTTTCCAACTACTTGTTTCTTTGTGCCCTTGTTCGCTTTGACCATAAATCTTGTATGTAAAATAATTAGCTGCCTGACTTGTCTAGCCCTATATGGTTATTTCAGGTAGCTAGTACCAGATTTCCAGAATATCTCTTTCTTTCTTATGTTTACTTATGTAAATTTGCTATTTCATGGTACAAATAAAGCGTTGTTGTTGTTGTTGTTGTTGTTGGTGTCACAGCGTTTTTACAAGTTGGGCTATTTTTAGATTATTTTCCCCGCCAATTGTTGGGTTGGAACAAAAGATGCCTCATTAGCTACTTTTGTTATATCAAACAACATGGTTTCTACACTTTTGTGATTTTATTCCCTTAGGCTAGGAATAATTGCAACTCAACAATAGTGGGAAACCGTTCTAAAAATTAACCTAACTTGTGAAAATGCTGTGACATAGGCCTAGTATGCGGGATGGACGCTCCTAGTTATGAGCTCCTGATATTACTTATTGCTTTCCTTTATTTTATCCTGTAATCATAATTGTTTTTTAAGTTAGATGATTAACAAAGAATCGTCTGTTTTTGTGTAACGAGATTAACGAGAAATACCGCTTGTACTGTTTGACGAAATGCTTTACGAAAGATCGGCGTGTGTAACGTAATCACACCCAGTCAGCGCGCTATTTTGTGAATGGTGATCGATAGACTGTAAACCTCTTAAACCTGGAGCCTTTGCATAAATTAGATATATAATTTCTTTATGTCACTTCTCATACTAAAACGTTGCCAGGTAAGGTTCGTTATCTAAATGGTTTTTAGTTAACTTTTGTCAGGGTAAAGTTCGCGATAATTTTTTCACAATAAACCTCTCGAAAAAAGTGCCCGCTAAATATGCTCAGATGGTATGAAAAGCACAAACATTGGAGATGTTTGCGAGTATTACAGTTAGAAAGTACATTTCTGGCCTTGTCGAATGCGTCTGTAGTTTCTAGTTTTTTTTTGTCTGTCCATGTAAATTAGAATTGTTGTGCTATTTAGCTTTATTTTATATATTTTCTTCTATTGTATCGCATGAACTGTACTTGTAAATTTTAGGATAGCCTGCAGTGGTTCACGCGAAATCTCTGTGCTACTTTAACCACTGTACACAATCTCATTTTCTTCCTCTAAAGTTATTTGTATTTGTAATTTATTTTCCTTTTACATTCATAATCATCGTTTTAAAAATATCACTTGTGAGTACGAAACGTGCAAATATAAAGCTAAGTCTAAACAAAAAGTCTAAAGTCTAAGTTCCCGTGAATAAAGTATCAGGACAATTTCTTGTTTCCAAGTAGTGCATTTGTGGTCGTTACCTCGCAAAGGAAAGCTGTAAAAAGGTAAAAAGTAAAAAGTAAAAGGTAAAAGGTAAAGGTATTCATTTATATAGCGCAAATTCTATATGAATATATTCAAATGCGCTTCACAAGGATGGACTGCTATTGTGGCGCAATGTGCTGCCGTGCGCATGCAGTTTACAATCATGAGTGATTGTTAATACCTCAGAATACCTCGCTGTTGTGTCGGGAGACAATCCCCTACTCTTTCTCGAAATAACATAACAGGTTCTTTCACATCCCCCTTGTATGCGTATAGATTAGAAGAGGAAGAAGACAAGGCCAACGGCTTATATACGTCGCTGCCCAAGGACTCGGCCGAGATTCGAACCCCTGACTTCCCGCACTCTAGACTGTGCTCTACCAACTGAGCTAACCAGTGAAGCGGTTGTGGTAGCTGTGGTATGTAAGAACGCATGACAAGCATTGGGAGCGCTTTACGCATGCGCTGATACAATCCACGATTGACATTCGTGCCATTCGTCGAGCCGAGGGTTGGGAGGGGGAGAAGTCTCGTCTCATTCGTCGAGGGTTGGGTAGGGAAAGAGTCTCGTCTCATTCGTTGAGGGTTGGGCTGGAGAGGAGTCTCGTCTCATTCGCCGAGTGTTGGGTGGGGGAGGAGTCTCGTCTCATTCGCCGAGGGTTGGGTGGGGGAGGTGTCTCATCTCATTCATCGAGGGTTGGGTGGGGAAGGAGTCTCGTCTAATTCGTTGAGGGTTGGGTGGGGGAGGTGTCTCATCTCATTTGCCGAGTGTTGGGTGGGGGAGGAGTCTTGTCTCATTCGCCGAGTGTTGGGTGGGGGAGGAGTCTCGTCTCATTCGTTGAGGGTTGGGTGGGGAGGAGTCTCGTCTCATTCGTCGAGGGTTGGGTGGGGAGGACAGCATCGAATCCTGGATTCTATTCTCTATTGCCCGCCAAACGCGGCTTCAAATTGGTCTCCTTAAATATCAATAGTCTATATATAATATATATATAATTCTACATTTATATAGCGCCTTAATCCTAAACGTCCAAAGGCGCTTTACATAGCTGAAAAACAGGCAAGTTAATTGACAAGAACTATAAAATCTTACGATCTAAGCAATAACTAAACTAATAAAAACTTTCCTTAAATAAAGACTCCCACCGAGGGGCATAACTTAATAGTAAGTGGCAACAAATTCCACAGTTTTGGCTTAGTCTTTTTATGCTTAGTCTGACTAGTAAGCATATCGATGAACTCAGAATTCTGCTTGCCAGTAATCCAATAGATATCCTTTCCATAAATGAAACTGAACTTGACGAATTAATTATGGACTGTGATGTTCATATCCCCGGATATGAAATAATTCGTTGTGATAGAAACAGAAATGGTGGGGGTGTTTTTTTTTATGTCAAAACCTCAATTAATTTTGTGATACGTACCGACCTGAACATTAAAGACCTTGAAAACGTATGCCTCGAAATTTGAAAACGTGATCTAAGTCGTTTCTTGTCGTCACTTGGTATAGGCCACCAAACACTCCTGTTGAATCATTTTTGCTCTTTGAAATCCTTATTGGGCGGCTCGACTCTGAAAATGTCGAATTTTACTTTATGGGGGATTTAAATTGTAATGTGGCCTCTACCAGTTACGATAACAGCACCTGTATACTATCTGAAATTGCTGAAATATATCGGCTTCAGCAGCTTGTAAAAGATTTCACTCGTATTACCGAAACTACATCTACGTTAATCGATTTAATCTACACCAATAGGCCCTTTATAGCTAACAAATCACGTGGTTGTACTGGAGAGCAAAAAATATCTGACTTCATTTATTCAAAGGCCTTGTACGAGATCGGTAGTGTTATTAACAAATCCTGTTTGTAAATGCTATTTTCCACTTCCAATCGATTGTCGATCTTTCTGAAACTGCGATTTTAAAGATAGCTTGCTCTCCAGCATCCATGGCAACACCTTTCCCATGGGGATCACGAGCTCAATTCATTCGTTAATGAAGTATAATATCAGCACGTGACTGTTAGCTGCAAAGGGCCTATTGTCCTGATAGGGTAGTCTGTAACGGAGTCTCTTATATCGGTATCAGTGACCATAGCCTTGTGTATATTTACCGCAAAATATCCATAGACACTCTATTTAAAGGACATAATATTATAACTTATAGAAACTTTTGGTAACGATATTGCACGCCAAGACTGGAATTGTATAAATTCTGACGATCCAAATGATTTATGGGCGGACTGGAAAGTGAAGTTTTTGGCTGTAGTAGATAAACATGCCCCAATCAAATCAAAACGCGTCCGCTCAAATAAATCACCATGGTCACGGCCGATCTGAAGAAACGCATGCACGATCGTGACATATCGGAATTAATAGCGTCCCGTTCTAAGGACCCTCGCGATTGGACCGAGTTTAAAAGGTTACGTAACGTTGTGAATGACGAAATCAAACATGCTAAAGAATCCTACTATAACGACGCTTTCAATCAATGCAGCGGTAATTCTCGAAAAACGTGGCAAACTATAAATGAACTAACGTGTCGAAAGTCAAACAAAACATCTGTCAAGGAGATAAAGGTTGATAATATTTCTATTACTAATGCCAACGAGCTGTCGAACGCGTTTAATGAACACTTTTCCACAATTGGACTGAAACTCGCTAGTGAGATACCATTGTCAAATAATAGTAGCACTAATCACCTTGATTATATCACAAGCACTGGCAAAAAGTTCTGTTTCAGTCCAACCAATAGTAATATAGTCCTTTCTCTCATGGTTGTTTAAATCCAAAGCAATAGGTCTCGATAAAATATCTGCTAGACTTATTCGCGAATGTGGCGATCTTATTTCTAACTCTATTTGCAATATCTTTAAGTAACAATCCGCGCAAGAGGTAGGCACAATTTTATTGTTCAGATGCAATTTGCTTTCCCCACTTTAGTATTTTCTGTTTTTCATACTGACAACTCATAAACCCTTAAATGATAAATTTATGAAATTAAATCCACTAAAAATGCATTTTAAAGGTACATTTCTTTTGTGTGAAAACATTTAGACCAACCAGAAGAGTCCAAAACAATAACCAAGAAAACGTTCAATTAAAAAAATGTTCCCCATATTGAAAGTTCGTCATATTAATAGTTATGAGTGTTTTCACTAGATGCAATTCAAATCTGTTTACGAAATGAGAAAAAAAAATATTCTTCTTCAAGTTTAGATAGATTTTAATGTCTAAGCCAATGAGGTGGAAGATTGAAACAATACCACAATTAGCACCTTTTTACATTCCATGCATGACATATGCCTATCTCTTGCGCGGACATTACTTAATAAGTCTTTAAATTCAGGTGTATTTCCAAATGAATAGAAATGTGCTAAAGTCATTCCGTTATTTAAACAGGGCAAGTGGATTGACTTGAATAACTACCGACCAATTTCGGTAATTTCTGTAGTGACCAAAGTATTTGAAAGAATGGTCAACTCTATGACTATTTAATAAAAGAGACTATGATTTCAAAACATCAATCCGGTTTTCGCGCTATTCACTCAACCGTTACGGCCCTATTGGAGGCTACCGACAGCTGGGCTTATAATATTGACCGTGGGTATATAAATGCTGTTGTGTTTTTGGATTTGAAGAAAGCTTTCGACACGGTGGATCATGAGATCCTGTTGTCAAAAATGAGTGTCTATGGAATACAATGCGTGGCTCACAATTGGTTTAAGTCATATTTAGACAACCGAAAGCAAAAATGTTTGGTTAATAGCTCTATTTCTAAAAGTTGCTCGCTTACTTACGGTGTTCCTCAAGACAGTCCTAGGACCGCTGTTGTTTATTTTATATATTAATGATTTGCCAAATTGTTTATCATCCTGCCAGCCCAGAATGTACGCCGATGATACACATATAACTTATGCTGATAGTGACTTAAACTCCATCAAGTCTTGTCTAAACCAAGATTTGGATACTATCAGCAAATGGCTTATTACTCGGGCTGCCTGTGGCAGCGCCGAGTCTTAAAATGCAAGTCGTTATTATTATTATTTTTTATTTTATTTCATGTCGCACGGGTTCTGCGCATGCGTTAAAGGTCAAATTCAAACCAATCAGATTGCACTGTGCTGGTCACGCAACAATCGCCAGGTTAATGTCTTTACATAATTAAATACAGTAAATCAAGATGGTGGACGGCGCGAGGAATTTTCTCTCAAATTTGGAGTCCCATCTCTCAAATGTAAGCAGTTTAATGTTTTATTTAAGTTCACTCGTGCGAAAGCCTTCCAACACTCCCAACAGGCTCAGGATATTTCAACTGGCGCTCTTGTTGGAGGTACGTTTCGTAGGTAATAAACACTCACTCGGCACAGAATATGATGACCGAAGCAGTTATTCAACTCTCACGGTAAACAAGACTCCTCTCACGGCCGAGATTTTGGTTCGACAAATTAAAGGCTTCCAACAGTTCCCTTTATAGTTCTGTAGTATAATGAGCAGACTGCAGTTTTGGGAAGGAGGGTAAAAGCTTTTAAATAGAGATAAACAAAACGGGCATTTCAGTTAATAATCTTTAGTCCAACAAATACCGATATGGACGCGATCAAAGAGCCGCAGGGTAGAAAGAACAGTAGAGAAATACAGTGATAGCTCCATCATAGGTGGACAGGATACAACTTATAATATGGGACAAATATAAACATAAATTTGAGACACTCATCTATTAGTACTCTGAACCTGCAGAACAGCAGACTAAATTAGGACCGAATTCGTATTTTTTTCGATAAAAAAAAAGAATCAATGCCTTCAGCTGCTTCAGTAAGATTCCTAGTCATATCAGTAATGGTGACTATACCAAGCATTGTTGCTGGGGGAGATGTAAGAGTGAATCCGGCGCTCAAAGAGATATGTCTCGGAGAATGAAGCATCGTTCAGTACACCGCTAGTAGATCAGGTTTCTCATCTTTTCTCGGCCTTTTTGATCACTCACAGGAGGAGCTTTTCTGTTCCAAAACCTTTACAGCAAATTCAGTGAGAAATGTCAGCATTGGATAAATGTTTGTACAAGAGACCTTAAAAGCACAGAACAACGAGACTAGGTCTGGCAATGAAACGTAAGTGGCTATAAATTACTGAAACCCTGACTATGTATCCACCAGTAAACAATGAGAAGGAACTACTGTTCAACCATTAAGTTTACTTGAATTTATCAGTGGATTCTAAATAAATTTTGGAAGCAAAGCCTACATCTACAATGCTTTGATTTATTTTCTGAGCACAAATGAAGTTAATTTCTTTCGGAGCTGCAGGTATTAAATTTGAAAACTCGATAAATGCAAACAATAACATAATGGTTTGAAAGAGCACACCAACATAAGCAAGATTGCCGAGTTTTAGGATGCTATCAGTTCATAGCTTTAATGTATATGCTCTTCCAGCCATAACAGCTTTGGTCTCCGATGAGTTTTATTGAAGAAGATGATTGCACTCGGCATGCGGCTACATGCGAAGATGCAAAACTCGCTTGACAAGATCAACGTTTGTCGCTTTGTTTCAATCCTCTGTATTTCAGCCAAAGTTTAAGCTGTTCGACAGTATAATCATCAGGTTCCCTTTCAAAATATGGTCCAGGAAAGCAGTCATTTCTGGTAGAATAGACAGAGGACGAACTGAAGTGCTAGTCAATTCTTGTAAGTTGATACAAGAAAAGCGGTTTGTTTGTCTGAGTCTTGGCGGGGGGTCTAGACTTGTGACGTAATTACCGCGCTCTGCTATAAGCGTGCGTAACATGAACATGAATATTAAAGTAGAGGTCAACTTCTTTAATTTACATACACGAGAAAAACAAAATATTAAATTACATATATATATATACTAGGGGAGCAGAGAATGAATGTCACCGCGCTACCAGCCACTCCTAAAGACTGCTAAATTCAGCTAATAATTCTTCCCTTCGGTTATTACTAGAGGATTTCAAATGAAAGTGTAATTTCATCTTCAATCTCATGTGGCCCGAGTGAAAGCCCAGATGGGCTCTTGTTGTTAATAAACTTACCCTGAATATGACTAAAACCAAATTTATGTTAATCGGTTCAAGGCAAAAAGCAGCCACCTGAATTGTTAATCCTGATACTCCAGTTAAACAAGTATCCACAACCAAAACTAAATACCTGGGCTGCGCCACCTGAATTGCTAATCCATGATACTCCAGTTAAACAACTATCCACAACCAAAACTAAATACCTGGGCTGCGCCACCTGAATTGCTAATCCATGATACTCCAGTTAAACAAGTATCTACAACCAAAACTAAATACCTGGGCTGCGCACCTGAATTGTTAATCCATGATACTCCAGTTAAACAAGTATCTACAACCAAAACTAAATACCTGGGCTGCGCCACCTGAATTGTTAATCCATGATACTCCAGTTAAACAAGTATCCACAACCAAAACTAAATACCTGGGCTGCGCCACCTGAATTGCTAATCCATGATACTCCAGTTAAACAAGTATCCACAACCAAAACTAAATACCTGGGCTGCGCCACCTGAATTGTTAATCCATGATACTCCAGTTAAACAAGTATCTACAACCAAAACTAAATACCTGGGCTGCGCCACCTGAATTGCTAATCCATGATACTCCAGTTAAACAAGTATCCACAACCAAAACTAAATACCTGGGCTGCGCCACCTGAATTGCTAATCCATGATACTCCAGTTAAACAAGTATCCACAACCAAATCGCTTGGAGTAACAATTGACGAAAACCTTTTTTCCCTTCTTCTACATTTTTTTTCCTTCTTCTACATAATACATGTCTCAATCGTCCTTACTAGTAACATAGGCGGTGACCAACTCGAAAGCATTTCTGCTACTTTGGTCTCTGCACACCTATTTTGTATATTTCTGTATTATGTTATATGTCTATTTTAATATCTGTAATTAATTATTTGTACCTATTATATATCATGTAAACAGTGTGAAAATAAAAAAACTTGAAACTTGAAAATCAATAATTTATCGAAAAGGATTGCCTCTGGTATTGGAGCCATTAAAAGAATACGAACCTCTGTCCCTTCAGCAGCACTACATCTTGTCTATAGTGCTCTTGTACAACCTCATTTCGATTATTGTAATGTTGTCTGGGGGAACTGTGGCAAAACACTATCAGATAAATTACAAATTAAAGCTCCAAAACCGCGCGGCACGTGTGTTGATCTTTTCCACCTATGATGCCGACGCCGAGCAATTATTTCAACAATTAAGCTGGAAAAACCTCGGTAGACAGCGTCAAATTGCAAAAGCTGTGATGGTTCACAAATCCCTGCATGGTCTCACTCCCGAATATCTATGCTCCAAATTTGTATATCGCGATGACGTACCTTATTCTTTAAGAGACTCTGCTAATAAACTTGCTCTTCTTTTGCCAAGAACCAATTACCTAAAAAACAGCTTTAGCTATAGTGGTGCCGTTCTCTGAAACAGCCTACCCCGTAATCTAAGGCAAGCAGAATCTCTGAATAACTTTCTACGATTGCTCAATTTACATTTTATTCATTAATTAGAAACACGGCATTCATGGAATGCAGGCTTAATTATTTGATTCTTAATGATTATAGTTTAGGTTTAGTTTTAGGTTTATGGTTTATTTATGTAGGTTATATATTGTAGTTTGGACCCCCTTTTTTAATAGTATTTAATTATCCTATTGTAAAGACCTGATGAATTTGTACCGTGTATAAATAAAGATGATGATGAGGGTTGGATGGAGAGGAGTCTCGTGTCATTCGTCGAGGGTTGGGTGGGGAGGAGTCTCGTCTCATGAATGAAAATCGGTGCCGCATTAAGGCCTGCGCAAACGAGGAACAATGTTGCTGATAATGTTTGTTGGTTGAGCAAACGAGCGGGAGGCAAACTATTTCGCCACCTAGCTGAGTAACCGAAGAAACATTTCACGTGAAACAAATGCTGGCGCATGTGTCTTAATCATGCTAGGAAGTTTGCGCGTGCGCAACATATGTATCGCAGCCCTGGGATCGAGTCAATATTGTTGATTCGGCGACTAAACGGGAAAACATTTGTTGGGGAAGCAACATTTCCTTCTCAGAAACAAAAATGTTTTATTAAGAATTACCTCTCGAACGTTTTGCGATGGAGTAAATTTTAAAGTTCATTTTTGAGTCAAGACCGAATTGAGGAAGAGGCAAATAACTAATAGTGACACACGAATAAATCATGTTAGTATATACCACACCAGCGAATATCACTTTTCGCGCGCTCTGATTGGCTACTCAAACAGTGAATATGATTTCTTATTACACGGCAAGCCACTCTCAATGTCAAATCGAGTGTTTTGATTGGCTGGTGCTCGGTCGGGATTTTGCCGTACGGACCGTTACCATGATAACGGTCACAAATTCGCATATTTTGGTCTAAGTTCGGGAAATTGAAAACTCAAATCGAACCGGGTAAAACAGAGATAACTATGCACTTAGTGATGCAGTTTAAACAGCACAAACATCGTAATAATACCGTTTTTAAAAGAGAGAAAGCCGGTCCATCAAAAAATTTGACCTGTAAATATAATTACAAAGCTTACCTCCAAAACGAACTTGACCATTTGTTGTCAAACATTATCGTTGATGTACGCAAAGTCAACCAGAAAAGGACAGGAAAGAACTAGTTGAAATACAATGCCATCCAAAGGTCTAGTGCTACAGAGACAAGATACATGTCCTACTGATTAGGTTCTACAGAAGCTTCAGAAGTCACCCTCTGGCAGAGTTCAATGTACGTATACGGAAGAACCATATTCTCTGGCCGTCAACTACAAGCGAGTCCCAACATGAAGTCTCCACTCGGTATAGAAACGAAATTAGAACATAGCTCAGTAATGTATCAGGTAATGCAGGAATCAAACACCCCAGCAGCGAAATAACTGAATAATCCGACTCAATAAATATAAACCTGCTAACGCTGATCCTGAAAGCTTCGTGGCTCTGTTGAGTGTTGACACGAGAACTCGATCCGTCCAGTGGAAGTAGCGAGTAAAACTACAAGACAACAACTCTGCCAGCGACTATCACCAGAGCCAGAAGTCATAGTCCATATTTCAACAAGTTTACTCCTCTGCAGCCGGCTTTCTTTCGGCTTAAGAAATTTGTCTTGAATGTCAGCATCCGTCCAGTTTACAAATTACAATCCCTCACTGTAAACCAGGGAAGTTCTGATTCGATCCATAGCCGGAAACCAGTTTTGCCGATCAGTAGCAAATATCAGAGATTTTCAGGTCCAGATTTTCCACTGATGTCCTCCCAGTCAAAGTTGTCCAGGATACAAACAAACAGCATAGAACTGTCATCGCCGAAAGTGTCCGACGAAGATCTTGAACTTTTTCGCCGACCACATGGCACTCGACTTGAGCGAACGGTTTGTTTTTCGAGTTGATTTAGTGGAAATATGTTCTTTTCTGATAGCTTTTTCTACGAATTCCACCTTTCATGCACTTTGAATTAGCAAAGTTTTCTAATTCTGAATTGATTCTGACATCTGACATTGTATTTCCATTCATCTTTTGTATTGATTTAAGGAGAGCTGTCAAATAGATCCCGGAATAAATTCTGAACGGCTTTTACTTTGGTATGTAAATTTATGCAAATTAGGTATATCACGTTGTGTTACGGGGCGCGAGTCACGCGAGTCACTTATTTTCTCATTCTTCGTTTATCACAAAGTGCCATATAATAAACTACTTATTAACCTCGCTCACTCGGTCTTTACGGGAAAATATCAGACCTCGGTCTTTTATGTACGGACCTCGCTATCGCTTGGTCCGTACTGTCAAGACCTCGGTCTGATATTTTCCCGTAAAGACCGAGTGAGCGAGGTTAATAAGAAGTTAATATTCACCTCCGAGCAAAGCAGCGATCATCTCGTGCGAGTTTTTGTACATTTTACAGAAAATAAAAGAACTATTTGGTGCTGGCTATTCACCTGGAGTGTGGTATATTCACCTCAGTGTTGGAGAATAGTGGTGGATCACCACTATTCACCTCCACTTCGGTGAATAATTGTTAAATATTAGTGTGATAGTCGAGTTCAATATTTTTTTATCATTCGACAAAATATAACTTTACCTACAGAACTTTGAATCACCAACAGCTCCACAAATCGATCTGCCTTGTTTACCAAACGGAGTAGGCAACAGTGCGCATGCCCAGACAAATATTGAATTATCACGACTGCGCATGCTCAGACCGTTGTTTGCAGTTATTTGCCAATCTCGTTCCCAGAGCCCGCGATCTTCTGGCCAGCGCCAAGATACAGAGCTCTGGGATAATTTATATCGAGGTCAAATTTGATTGGCTAGCACATCTAACCGGAAGTAAATTAACAACGACGCCATGGAGTTGCTTCGTTCGATCGGCCATATAAAGACCGGCCTAAAAAGTGGTGAAAAAATCGCTAAAAATCAAGTTTGTCATTCTTGCCGTTGCTGCAGTCAAGTAAGTAATCATCGTGTTGAACTGTCTGGATAAAAAATCAAGAAGAGACACATTCTGAAGGCTTTTAAGAACGATATGTCAGGTCAGATGTTCGGGAGAATCTTTGACGAAATTCAACTGCTGAAATATTTACCAGATTAATTAGAACTGCGAGGGAAAAATTGCCACTAGGTAAATTGCTGATTTAGTGATTGAAATTAGTTTTGAATACCTGACTTTATACTCTGGGCAGATGCGGAAATAAAAACAATGAGTGAAAACTATAATAAAACGTGTGTGCATCTTTTTTGTGAAGTGAAAACAAGAATAAAACGTGTTTTATCTTTGCATAAGTATTTACTATTAGGCCTACATCCCGGGCCTACATGTAGTAGATGAATAATAACTATCATTCAGCCTTGAGCAGAAGAAAGCTGAGAAAGTCCACTTCAGCACAATGATAACAGCAACATGTAATATACTGGTACGGTTCTATTTTATATTATTTCTATTTTATATTATTTCTATTTTATACTGTTCTATTTTATTCTATTTTATCAATGTTTTTAAGTCACAGATAGACATACAGATATATGTATTTACAACTTAGTTAGAATTAGGTCACAGAAGAATGTGTATATCCATCAGTTTTACCTTTTTAATCATAGATATAGATACATAGATTGTTTTAATTTACTCTTTAATTTATGTCCCCAATTCCCTTTTTTGCTAAATACCTTTAGACACGTTAATAAAGTTATTATTATTATTATTATTATTACACATATAACTCCCCCACCCCGGCATTTGTGGGGCACTTGATATTTTTGAATTCAGAGCATTGCAAGTGCCTCATTGGGTCAGTCTCGTGGGGGTCAGCTAAGCTATGCAAATGCCCCTCTGTGGGCTTTAATTTGGAACAAGTATAAATCTATTATACAGGGTTGCCACTAACCTGAGTATCAGGGGGAGGGGAAGGCCTGATACTCAGGTTAGGTTGCCACAGGTCAGGGAAAAGTCAGGGAAAAAAATGTTTTTCAAGGTCAGGGAATTTTGCATCTGGTCAGAGAAATTCTACATTTCTTGTCAAAGTCACGAAGAAGTCGGGGAATTTTATATTTAGGTTTCCATGATGGCCTCTCATGCCTCAAAGTGTCTGCAAGGGGAGGCTACAGGTTTTGATATTTAATGACGTTTGTTTTGGATGAGGGAATGTTGAACAGTCTTATTATGGTCAGTGAAAATTGTTTTCTGGTCGGGGAAAAGTCAGGGAATTTTTTTGTCTTGATGGGTGGCAACCATGTTATAAACACTTACTATTTTGACTCTCTTTGACCAATTCCCCACCTCCCAACTTTTCTTTGCTGGCAAATGCCCCATCCCTGGGACAGAAACTCAGTCAATACCCCACATACAAAAATGTATGCCTGGGAAGATGGGCAGAATTGGAATCGATAGAGCCATTACCAGTGATAGATTATTTTCTTTATACCTTTAGATGCCAATCATAATTATTGGAAAGAATGTGATGTAAAGTGGTGAGCTGTAGTGCTAAGTGTGTGCACGCCCTACGAGGGAAAGAGAAAAAATCTCTGACATTATTGGAAACCAATGCAAGTATTTGATCGTCAAACAAGGACGTTTTGATCACTTCAACAGATGTATAGGCTGCTTCGCTCGATCCCTACCAGTCAGCCTGCACAATTTATTTTAATTTCTGCTCCTTTGCACTTGCACTGTGGTGGAAGTGGATATATTACATCACCTTTAGGGTTATTCTTCCTACAATCTCACAAGTAAAAATATCACCAATTGGTGTGTCAAATGCAGAAATGCAAGAGAAAACCCCAATGAAAACTCCTCACAAAGCCTACTAAAAGCAAGCCAAGTATTTTTCAGCCACCCTCAGACCTCAGGATGTCCTTTGGCTTTCTACCAGTGGCCTATTTGACCAAAATTAGAGCAGTTTCCATTCAAAATCCTACAAGAGAAATTGCTGCAGGCCATCGGCAAAGCCGCAGAATCTTCCCAAATGGCATTCTGGGGAAAGCTTGAGCCATTGACTTTATGGTTTGGCAGTTTGTAACTGAACAGGGCTAGCTAAACTTGGACTGAGGGGAGGGGGGGGGGGGGGTTTAGTTGAGTTAGTACTATGTATTTAACTCAAATTGGCACAGTAGACAATTTTGGGATTGGTGCTGCAAAATTGTAAAGAGAAATGCAGTGTCAGAATGCCACGTGGGTTCACAGTCACTTGATGTGTTTTCTGTAAACAAACATGGTAGTTAGATAGATTAAATTGTGTTTCAGTGCTTTTAATAGATTTTAATTGCGAACTGGAAGAGTTTTTAAACCTATTTTTAGCCTATTGAACTTGGTAAAATTCAAAGAAATGAAAAACAAAAATTGAAAGTGTGTTTTTACAAAGATTGGAGTCAATAGGCCCTTTGCAGGACCTGGTCATGTGACCTTTTTAGCCTGTCAATCAAAAACATTTTTTTGAAAACTCTATAATTTAGCTTAATTTAACAGAGTTTGTGCCATGGCAAGCCATGCCAGTCAGCAAAAAAAGCCTCACAAACTCTATTAAATTAAGCTAAATTATAGAGTTTTCAAAAATTTACCATTCCTTCAGTTTTAAAGATATGAACCTAAAACTTGGGCTTTTTACTAATTTTGGCTTGCTCTTAATTCCATTTCTGGCATTCATGTTGTTCTAGCACCAACTTTTTTTTGATTGACAGGCTAAAAAGGTCACATGACCAGGCCCTGCAAAGGGCCTATCAAACAATGTTATCTGCCATTGAAATAATATTTGCATGTAGTAGGAAATAGTAGGAAATATTCAAACATTTGTGTAGCAGAAACAAATATATATATGTGTACATTCAGACTTCACACTAACAGGGCAGCTTGTGAACATACATGGTGTGGTCCAGCAGTCTGTTTCCAGGGGCACACTTACTTATGATATATATTGTGTCAGATTTGAACCTACTTTAGAGTTTAGGGTCTAGCTTTTGTGTAAAACTGTGGAATTCTGTGATATAGACAGCTTAAAATAATCCATCAGGTTGAAAATGGGTTCATTTTCACAGCAACTTGGAAATCCAGGGTTTGGAGCAAACTTGTGTAAAACTGGGTCCAGTTTAGGACCCCATGGCCATGGCTGCACATGCATTGTACCAACTATATATAAGTTCCACCCTGGATTGTAAAAGAACTAGGAAAGAACATCTGACCCACTTATACTTTCTAGACCTCGCCATCTATGGGAGGGCAAGGTGATTTGGAGGATGCACCCCTTTTGAGATTCAAGTGGTATAAAAATTCAGAAAATACTACTTCAGAGACCTGATTTTCAAAAAAATATTGGGGGCCAACTCCCCCCCCCCCCCTGTGTCTATGGTGCTCATATGGTGCACCCCATTTCAATCCACCCCTGAATCCCCAGAGTCAGGCATTTGATCCTGAATTGTGGCCCAGGGTCAAGGCATTACAAACTGTAGAAGACTTTGACTGGTAAAAGTAAAAGTATGGACCCAACCTTCAATAATGGTTACCGAGCGTCATATTTTTGTTGGACTTCATAGTTCTGAGTAAGTTCCCAGTAATATAAGACAAACAGAACATCTTAAAACAAGGCCTTGGTGTTATATTTCCCAAAATATAAGGCTTTAAGCTTGGTAAATTTGTTTTCTCATTCAGATTTGGGTTAAACAAATTGAAGCCATTTCTAAAGCACTATACATTTTACAATATTATTATTCCTGTGCTTGAGCTCGCTCTTTTGGATTTCTGCATATGCTTGTAGTCTTTCTGGACCAGGGCCCAGTTGTTCGAAGCAAGGGTAACTTTATCCCTAGGATAGTGCTAAAACTGTACAGTTTACCATCTGGTTAGCAATTTAACCCTGGGGTAGTGCTTACCCTTACTTCGAACAACTAGGTTCTGGGTGGTACATTTTGATTAAAAACTAAACAAGCAATGTTTCACCACCCTTGAGAATTTGACTGAAATTTCCCCATTGATAGGTACATTTACATTCTTTAAGATTTAAATGAATAAAATATATTTCATACAACATAAGCTTATAAGGTGAAGGAATGCAAAGTTTCCTAATTAAAGAAGAGTATTAAAAGTTAATTCTAGCACAAAGTAATTAAGCTTATTAAAACTCACCCAAAAAAATCAAGGCTGATTGTAAATTGATGTAAACGGAATAACATGTAACTTATATTTGAATATTATATAAAACAATCAACCAAAGGCAAAGCAACGTTTCAATTATATCCGCTATCGATATCCCGGCGATATGTTACACCGCGAAATATTCAACGATAACTATACCACATCAACTAAAACAACATTTATTCAACCGATTCAAGAAAATTACACGTCCAGGACACGAAAAGGACTGCCCGTGGAGCAATTAAACTTCTTGTTCGAACCAACACTGTGTACATTTTTAAAAGTTTCTCAGCAAACTCCACTTACTGCATCCTGAGACCTAACTGGCTAACACCTCCTCGTGAATTTTGGAGCACGGTAGTTTAAATCATACCTTTCTTGTCTCTGAGGGAACCTAGTATCGATTGGCAAAAAGGTACCTTTAGCAGTTCCACTGTCGTTAGGATCTTTTTCTCTTTTTTCCCCACGAGACGGACGAACATTTTATCAATTTAGTAAGCCAGCGCATATTCATAGTACATTTGATACACGACGCATGCTCAGTAAACGACCTTTCACACATGCGCTCTCAAACCGGAAGCATAAAATCCTGCTTCCGGTTATGGATTATCCCAGAGCCTCAAAGCGTTTGGTCACCGCTGGCCGAAAAACGCGCGGGCTCTGGGAACGAGATTGGTTATTTGCAGCCTGAATCAACCAATCGGAATTCGGGATGAGAGAGTCGAATGGTAATTACAGTTAACTAAGTTAAAGGTGAAACAACAAAATGAGAAACGAACTTTTGATTCTCTCCTGCTGAATTATTATGCCTATGAACCGCTAAAAGGTTGTGAGTACTTCTGCGAATATTTTTTTGGTTTACAGAGAATACTCTATGTTTTAAGCTTGTTTGGAATCGCCCCATTTCAGATCACGCGTGTCCTGGTGTCTTGTTCCCTTTAGTTCTTGTTAACGCACGAGAAGAAACATTGAAATATCTTGAAGAATTTTTTTTTGTTTATCAAAGAGGTGGGCACAACAAACAGGCAAATAAAATCCATATCTCTTCCCACCCAGAAAAAAAGCATGGCAGATACTTCATAACGCCAATATTTACTGTCGCAATGACCTTGAAAACATAGGCACAGTTTTAGAAAGAACGTAACAGGAAAGGAAAAATAAGAAGAAAAAATAGATGAAATGGCATAAAGTACAGTATGGTACTTGCGATAGCTGAAATGGCATAAAGTACAGTATGGTACTCGCGATAGCTGAAATGGCATAAAGTACAGTATGGTACTCGCGATAGCTGAAATGGCATAAAGTACAGTATGGTACTTGCGATAGCTGAAATGGCATAAAGTACAGTATGGTACTTGCGATAGCTGAAATGGCATAAAGTACAGTATGGTACTTGCGATAGCTGAAATGGCATAAAGTACAGTATGGTACTTGCGATAGCTGAAATGGCATAAAGTACAGTATGGTACTTGCGATAGCTGAAATGGCATAAAGTACAGTATGGTACTTGCGATAGCTGAAATGGCATAAAGTACAGTATGGTACTTGCGATAGCTGAAATGGCATAAAGTACAGTATGGTACTCGCGATAGCTGAAATGGCATAAAGTACAGTATGGTACTTGCGATAGCTGAAATGGCATAAAGTACAGTATGGTACTCGCGATAGCTGAAATGGCATAAAGTACAGTATGGTACTTGCGATAGCTGAAATGGCATAAAGTACAGTATGGTACTTGCGATAGCTGAAATGGCATAAAGTACAGTATGGTACTTGCGATAGCTGAAATGGCATAAAGTACAGTATGGTACTCGCGATAGCTGAAATGGCATAAAGTACAGTATGGTACTCGCGATAGCTGAAATGGCATAAAGTACAGTATGGTACTTGCGATAGCTGAAATGGCATAAAGTACAGTATGGTACTTGCGATAGCTGAAATGGCATAAAGTACAGTATGGTACTCGCGATAGCTGAAATGGCATAAAGTACAGTATGGTACTTGCGATAGCTGAAATGGCATAAAGTACAGTATGGTACTTGCGATAGCTGAAATGGCATAAAGTACAGTATGGTACTTGCGATAGCTGAAATGGCATAAAGTACAGTATGGTACTCGCGATAGCTGAAATGGCATAAAGTACAGTATGGTACTCGCGATAGCTGAAATGGCATAAAGTACAGTATGGTACTTGCGATAGCTGAAATGGCATAAAGTACAGTATGGTACTTGCGATAGCTGAAATGGCATAAAGTACAGTATGGTACTCGCGATAGCTGAAATGGCATAAAGTACAGTATGGTACTTGCGATAGCTGAAATGGCATAAAGTACAGTATGGTACTCGCGATAGCTGAAATGGCATAAAGTACAGTATGGTACTCGCGATAGCTGAAATGGCATAAAGTACAGTATGGTACTTGCGATAGCTGAAATGGCATAAAGTACAGTATGGTACTTGCGATAGCTGAAATGGCATAAAGTACAGTATGGTACTCGCGATAGCTGAAATGGCATAAAGTACAGTATGGTACTTGCGATAGCTGAAATGGCATAAAGTACAGTATGGTACTCGCGATAGCTGAAATGGCATAAAGTACAGTATGGTACTCGCGATAGCTGAAATGGCATAAAGTACAGTATGGTACTTGCGATAGCTGAAATGGCATAAAGTACAGTATGGTACTTGCGATAGCTGAAATGGCATAAAGTACAGTATGGCACTTGCGATAGCTGAAATGGCATAAAGTACAGTATGGTACTTGCGATAGCTGAAATGGCATAAAGTACAGTATGGTACTTGCGATAGCTGAAATGGCATAAAGTACAGTATGGTACTTGCGATAGCTGAAATGGCATAAAGTACAGTATGGTACTTGCGATAGCTGAAATGGCATAAAGTACAGTATGGTACTCGCGATAGCTGAAATGGCATAAAGTACAGTATGGTACTTGCGATAGCTGAAATGGCATAAAGTACAGTATGGTACTCGCGATAGCTGAAATGGCATAAAGTACAGTATGGTACTCGCGATAGCTGAAATGGCATAAAGTACAGTATGGTACTTGCGATAGCTGAAATGGCATAAAGTACAGTATGGTACTCGCGATATCTGAAATGGCATAAAGTACAGTATGGTACTCGCGATAGCTGAAATGGCATAAAGTACAGTATGGTACTTGCGAATCTCGGTTAATTACCAAGGTCCGAATTTGTTTAATACTCTTCAGGCCTGGTTATACCTCTTTTAAATCTAAATTAAAAAGCTTATTTGAGCCTTTTTTACCTTAATTATTTACTCGTATCTTTTAGTTACTCAATCCGTGTTGCACCACTGCCACCTTGTATTTCTACCATATCTATGTAAAAAGGGAACCCAAAATTTATAAGCCTTGGGGTTTCTTTTGGGCTTCCTGCATGGCCACACTTTGTAAGCTATGTCTTATGTGATATCTCATGCAATTGTGGCTAATAAAATTGACTTGACTTGACTTGCATCGTTCTGACGGTTACTGTTTAAAAGGGAACTGAAATCAACCCAACGACTAATATACAAAAGATGTATTCCAAAGAAATAACTTCTACTATTTTATTTATCTGTGTTACGCGTCTATGAAGAGAAAATTAGTTTTCAAGTTCGACAAAGTAACCGATACTCCGCGGATAAATCTAGCTTGTGTGCATGTATTTCAACATATCGTACTCCAGCAAAAAGAGAACACAATAGTCCGCAATTAGGATCGTTAGTCCAGTTTGTCAATACCTGGAACAACATGGCAAAACTAATTGATTCGCCGACGTCACAAATTGCTTCAGCCGTCTGTAGTAGCGCAGGTTGTGAGGAAGGTTTTCAGATTTTCTTCTCCGACGCGCAACACAATAAACTGAATTCTAATCAAACGCTCTTCATATATAGATTGATTCGTAGAGCTAAAGTTGATTTAGGGTTCAGGCCCCCTTGAAGTATAAGCTAATAATATTTCTAGCCGGAGAGAAGCACTTCAGACATGTCAGATATGTTTGATATCGAGATCAGATACGTAACGTGCGCATGTGCTGTGATTCCTTTCTATTTTTATGAAAAACTTCGATTTTGATGTTGACTAATGTTTGCTTTTTAATAATTATATTTTCTTTGCAGCACTTCAAACTTTGTATAAAATGTTATTTTAGAATCGTGGAACGCCTAGTTAGCCTCTTCACTACCACTGAATTGGTGGCAAGAAAAAATATTTTTATATTTACGCTATTTTTCAGATCTCCAGAACTGTTTATGGCTCTTTTTAAAAAAAAAACTTTTTATCGTTTCGTATCCTATAAGGGTAACCATCAGGGGTAACATAGCGCTCACTTTCATTTAACATCACAAATACCTGATTAGTCATACCTTTTACGGCTGCGAAGAGAATTATTACCCAACATATCGACCTTTATTCTAAAAATACAATTCATTAGTAATACATTGACGACTGCTTTCAATGCTACCGTTCATATGATCGCTTGACTATTGAGCACTTGTCTACCTGCGCGTAGATAATAATTAATCCCGCTAATAAAACACAACTGGAGTACATCCCCTTCTAAATACATTCTAACTTAGAACCACTCTGCATCTGGTGTTCAATTAATTCCCTTACACTAATTCACGCATTTTATACCGATGCACAGACCTCTATAAGTCCAACTGAGTGATAACAACTGAACTATGTACCACAAGGCAGTCACGATATATTTCCTCTATTTATCGAGTTTTTCATTGAAAATACGTCCTCGTGTATCTTTTCTGGAACCTTGTTTTCGGTTCTACAATAACAATAATAATAGGCTTTATTTATCGAGGGTGACACTTGACAGTACAATAACTGATAACCTCATGGCCCTATAATAAAATGAAATAAATAAAGGAAAAATTGACATAAAGTCAGAAAGCTAAAAAATTACAATATTGCTGATCGAAAACTATTCATATTATAATTTATGTTAAAAAAACAAATGCTAAAAATACTACTAAGAGATTTGAACTAACTACCAATATATACTATTTACAAATATACTATTTACAACTAATAATCTTACAACAGTTGTATTAAATATAATCCCAGAAAATCAGATTTTAAAACGGAAGGACGCTTTTTTCTGACATAAAAAGCTTTTGTAAATATTGCAACTGCTTAAAGAATTTGCCCTTCTTTGTTCGATATTGAGGCTGTTCCAGTCCTTGATAGTTCTTACGGTAAAAGTTATCCCTCCTTCAGTAACTCGCTTGTTTCTTGGACATAATAAATTAAGTTTCTCTATTATGCACATCTGAATTTCTCACAAGCAAGGAACTATATAATGTAGTTAGGGTAGTGTGAAAGGAAGTATTTACACGCTTAAAGGCAAAAGCACATCTTTTGATTAGGGCAACATTTAGTAAAAGGAAGCCAGTTTAAACTGTTGAAAAAAGTAACTGGTGGCGAGTCTCTGACTGCATTAAAATATTTTTTGCCGCTCTTTTCTGAAGCTTAAGGGCTCTAGTAATGCTTTCACTGATACAATTCGACCATATAGAGCTATCATACATGAGTGTAGGCTTAATTGCCCCATTATAATAGGTTTCTCTTTGTCGTTGCTTTGTCTTTGATACTTGTAGACTCTCGCGAAGAGTAATGCAAACACACGTGTTAAGTGATGTATGTGACTATGCAGTAAGAGTCAGTTTTTATGTCGAGCGGTTGCAAAATCAGTTAAGGCCTCCGTTTTGCCACCAAAGAAAATGCATATCATTAAGGACAAGAAAAGGCAAAAAAATCGTAAGCAGCAAATAATTATATATTATTAATTCGCTTCGAGCTTACTGTTCTTTTATTCAGAGTATGTGAACTTTTTTGCTTCTGTTTTGTGCAGTGAATCAACAGAATAAACGTATAACAAAAGAAGGCCTGATTCCCGTCAACAACTAGCGCTTCCTACAATACCATATAGTAATGTTTTATTTTATATAATTTTCTTTATTTCAAGACTTGCATAGTCATTACGACAAACGATAGTCAAAATAAAATGTCACAAACATCAGTCGTGAAGCTTCATTTCTATAATTTGTCTTTCCCCATTATTGATCGAGTCACATATCGTACATCGAAGATATTAAATGGCTCAATGTTGCTACCCTGCGAGCAGAGGTTTCTCATCTCTTTGCCTTTCCTGTCCGCGGAATTCTAAAAAAACAGCTAATGCACCCTAGTGAGATTGTCACTGATGTTTGATCGTCAATGCTTCTTGACATTCATTTAAACTGAATTAATCAAATTTCAAACTTTGACACTTAAAACTTTCCATTGCTATACTTTATTTAAGAAATAGAAAACATTTCCCGTGTTTCCATTGAGTTATAGAATCACATGTGTGAGTTTGGGAGAACGAGAAATGGCAATGGGAACACTAGCCCGAAGAGTGAGTGTTTCCACAGCTATTTCGAGTTCTACCAATCAACCAAAAGTGTTTCTATAACAGAAAAATATATATTCGATTGCCTTTACAAATTAAATGAGTAAAACACAGTAAAGCGCTCGTTTTATTTGAACATCAAAACGTAATTTCTCCCAACTAGCTCAAGCGCGCGCTCAACTTTCTTTGTTCCAGTCGTAAGTAATCGAAGATCTCCATTTCGCGCATGTGCACTCTCGACCACGGACATGAACATTATTGTTTTGTTAATATTGACTTTTTACTTAAGGAACACAGCCTAATCAGGTATCAAGTCGCCAAAACCCCGCAGAACCGACACTGTGTCTGGTGCAGTATGTACCTAACAGGATATCGAAACTACTACTATAATTAGTGAGGTTTATAGATCACCTAACAGAAGAAAACCTAAGCAAGGAACTCGATCTTGTCAAATTTTCCTAGGGCTTATTTGAAAATCCTTTCTATACATAGAATTACAAAAAAAGGATTTAAATAAAAGCCTTTTAGGGTTCCTGATCGGATATCTGATTGGTAAGTTGAAATGGAAGATCATAGCGTAAATACTGAGGCTGCCATTGTTTGTTTTTCTGAAAGCCATCCGATTTTAAACGACTTAATTTCCTGCGAAAGGAACCACGAGGCCTATAGCGCTAGCCGGTCACCCCCTCACCACTGCCGGCTGTGTTTCCGAGCCAGTTTGTCAGTAAGAGTTGGAAAATCATAGGCTCTTTATAAGTAGGCTTTCGACGTATGGATTACCTTTCAACTCGAGAATAAAGATATATGACCTTGTAAAACCTTAGCTTCTTATGATAAACTTTTTATGTGGCTTATATCCCAGTTTTCTTACTCCATTGTGGCCACACGCACGAGTTCGGCCACTAAAACTCACCTTCCGCTTCGATAATCCCATTGACGTCTTCATATTTTAAATATAGAAAACTATCAGATACTCAACTAATGTTGTTAGGTTTTGAACATATTTTAGGCATTCATGAGGCTTTCATTTGGTAGATTTCCGTGCCTAATGAATGATATGTTCGGTTCAGTGTACGGTTTATGGAATCGTGTAATTTAGTTAATAATCTAGACAGTTTATAGCCGTGTCTTATCTACCATAAAATGTGCTGTAATTATATGTTGCCCTTCGAAACGTTCCAGAACTTGATTTCTCGAACTCGAAATATGGAGTTCAGGCTAATGCATTCGCAAAAGTATATCATAAGCAATCAATATCGGCTGTCTATCGTTCTATCACCATTATCTACTGCTAGTCAATAACCGGTTGAGCGACGTCCTCTGAAATAGTTCTACTGTAACTCTGAGTCGACTTAGGGTTTATCAGTGTATATTCAATTGAGTGACAATACGTCAAATGCACAGTCGTGGAGCATGCAGGTGTCCGTTTAATTGATTAGAGCACGATTCTATATAAAATCGCAATTAATGAACTGAAATATGACTAATGTAGCAATAAACAAACTGTAAAATTACAATTATAAAACCTAGTTTTACTTTTCATATTTACGTGGCATTAAGAAAACAAGTTTTATTTTCTAGAAAGGTTTTATCTCTAATCTTGTACGTGAGATAACATTTTTCTTTTTTCCCCTTTCTCAGCTTTAATCTGTATACAAAACTAAAAGCAATCTTTGTTGACTGGTTGACTTGTTGAAGATTTAACATGAGAAAATCAAAACTACATGCTTTGAAATCATATGAAGTTTATCGAAGTAACAGAAAATGTTATCATCAGCCAAGTTCTAAAAACTAGAACCTACGGAAAGAAGACAGTTTTGCACTCGAGATGCGAGGGGCCACAAGAGCATCGGAAGCATTGCTCCTTGAATTCAATTGTGCTGCAAACAATAGGCAGTTCCTAAACTCGACTAGTTACTAATGGACACTCGAATTAGCTCAGCTTCCGAAACAGGTGACGATACAATGCAGTTCCAGAGATACATTAAGAACCCCAGTGGATATAGATGAACCCTTTATATAGCCGCGTTAAACATAGGGTTAGCACACTCCATAAACTGAAGCTAGCCACCGTACGAATACTCCTGTGAAAATGAACAAAGTAACAATAGGGATCATATTCTGCGCCCTTGTGGTCTTTACCTTGATAGCTGAGTACGATGCTTACACAGGCCCGTGGACTAGAAGGAATCCCGGGAGAAAAAGACTACTGAAAAATGCCAATCAAGTAAGTATGAGATCTCAACAAGGGTCCGATACATTCGTAGTGGCGGTACAGCATTTATAAACTTACAATATCAGTTCTTTGCATTTGTGCTTTTTTTTTTATTAAATGTCTGTTTTTGCCAATTCATCAAATTGATAGTTGTACAATAACTAACTCTACCAGACTGGTTCAGAAGATCACTTATACAAATGCGAACGCAAATAAAGTGAACGATTTTATGCAGTGTTCTAAAAACAAAACAAAAAATAGAGATTCCTCAGTCTTCTATAAGCCAGTACTCTGTACTGGTACAACATATTTTGTCGGTACTGAGCCACATGAAAAAACCAGCAGCCCCAGTATTTTGCCATTAGAATTCGAATTTTTATCAGTAAAAACCGGCATAGGTCGGTCTAACGGAATCTCTAGCGGTAAACTTTTAATATCTGTAATCCAAGTAAGCTAAGTGTAGCACATTTTATGTAATAGATACAGAAGAAGTGGTTGCAAGCGAGAGTTTGTAAATCCCATAAAGCACGGACACGAATTCTGTATTTGACTTATCAAACGTCTAGATGTATAGAGTCATGTTTTCAGTTATTTTGGCGATGCGACTTATTTTGGCCAATAAGACCGGAGCAAATGTTTATGTAAATCAGACGAAATCTGTATTAGATTTAAAGATCACTTATCACCCATTGATTTCCTTTGTTTTTGCTTCATGAATTATTAATGAGTTTGAGAAGTTTTACTTTCATAACTCGCCAAATGCATTGGTTTCATTTTCTCGGGTAACTACCATAATTTAGCCATACTTGTACTTTCTTGGAGGAAAGCCAATAAGCCTCTGGTCCCACAGTCACAAGTGAACACGTGGTGTGGATGAAGATGTGGATAACTCTTTGTCGTTGTTGCTTTTCAGCCCGAAGAAGACTATAGCAATGGTGTCTTACAAGCGCTGGACATAGTCTGTTCTGCAACTCAGGAGCTCAGAAACCACAGAAACAAGATCAATGGTTAAACAGGCAAACAAGAACTAAGTGAATGGGACATTAGGAATAAAAACAGAATACTATATGCCGGCCAACTGCGGTGTATATCGCTGAAAATAATGTAATATTCGTCGTGCACGACCACTCTATCAATAAAGCTAATATTTTTACATTATATTTAATGGATTTAGCATATTCTTTTTAGATATCGTACAGTCGTCAAAGTAGCTAATTATAAACAACCACTAGTTAAACAAGCCAAGATGAATAACTTCAAACTCGAAATATACTGTTTGAGTATTATATTTATTTCAGTCTAATGACGGGTGACATGTATTTTTCTTCTGTAAGTAGGCGGTAGGGTGGATGGGTAAGGCGCTGATCAACACATCCCAAGGTGTTTGAGAACTCGTCGATATGTGCAACGCATGTTAATTAAGTAGGCGTTATTTCTTATTTTACACTTCGTGTTTCATTTTCCAGTGTTGTGAATAGTAATACCAAATGGCTTTTAAGGAATCTAAAGTACAGCAAGCAAAAATAGCCGTTCGCAACCCGCAGGCTTGTATCCTTGGTTATCACGTGACGTCATCAAAAACCTAAAATTTAAACTATAAGTCCTGCAAAGCTGTTCTTTCTAAATATTCTAGACATCGAGAATAAAAGTCTACATAATTTCACATCGATGGGGTGTATTGTTCCGGAGTAAATAAATTTTATGCAGAACGACCCAGCGTGTTTTCCGGAAGGCATAAAAATCCATGTAATTGTGTCAATTTCTTTTTTTTAACTCGATAAATCTTTAAAAGTTGCATTCAAAGAGTTTTGAAGTGAAACCCAATGATTTCGATGGGAAATTTAGCTTTATTTGCATTTTCGTTTTATGACCTGGCGGCCGCATACAAAGTACTGTAAAATTGTCGTACATTCATTGGCCCACAGATCCGTTAGAAAATAATCCAATGTTCCAAGTGGTTTATAAGTGTATTTTTTGTAGTTCTACGAGGACCAAGATGTATTTTTGGTAGTTCTACGAGGACCAAGATGTATTTTTGGTAGTTCTACGAGGACCAAGATGTATTTTTGATAGTTCTACAAGGACCAAGATGTATTTTTTGTAGTTCTACGAGGACCAAGATGTATTTTTGATAGTTCTACGAGGACCAAGATGTATTTTTGGTAGTTCTACGAGGACCAAGATGTATTTTTGGTAGTTCTACGAGGACCAAGATGTATTTTTGGTAGTTCTACGAGGACCAAGATGTATTTTTGATAGTTCTACGAGGACCAAGATGTATTTTTGGTAGTTCTACGAGGACCAAGATGTATTTTTGATAGTTCTACGAGGACCAAGATGTATTTTTGATAGTTCTACGAGGACCAAGATGTATTTTTGGTAGTTCTACGAGGACCAAGATGTATTTTTGGTAGTTCTACGAGGACCAAGATGTATTTTTGTAGTTCTACGAGGACCAAGATGTATTTTTGTAGTTCTACGAGGACCAAGATGTATTTTTGGTAGTTCTACGAGGACCAAGATGTATTTTTGGTAGTTCTACGAGGACCAAGATGTATTTTTGTAGTTCTACGAGGACCAAGATGTATTTTTGTAGTTCTACGAGGACCAAGATGTATTTTTGGTAGTTCTACGAGGACCAAGATGTATTTTTGTAGTTCTACGAGGACCAAGATGTATTTTTGTAGTTCTACGAGGACCAAGATGTATTTTTGGTAGTTCTACGAGGACCAAGATGTATTTTTGTAGTTCTACGAGGACCAAGATGTATTTTTGTAGTTCTACGAGGACCAAGATGTATTTTTGGTAGTTCTACGAGGACCAAGATGTATTTTTGTAGTTCTACGAGGACCAAGATGTATTTTTCTAGTTCTACGAGGACCAAGATGTATTTTTGGTAGTTCTACGAGGACCAAGATGTATTTTTGTAGTTCTACGAGGACCAAGATGTATTTTTGTAGTTCTACGAGGACCAAGATGTATTTTTGGTAGTTCTACGAGGACCAAGATGTATTTTTGGTAGTTCTACGAGGACCAAGATGTATTTTTGTAGTTCTACGAGGACCAAGATGTATTTTTGTAGTTCTACGAGGACCAAGATGTATTTTTGTAGTTCTACGAGGACCAAGATGTATTTTTGTAGTTCTACGAGGACCAAGATGTATTTTTGGTAGTTCTACGAGGAACAAGATGTATTTTTGGTAGTTCTACGAGGACCAAGATGTATTTTTTGTAGTTCTACGAGGACCAAGATGTATTTTTGGTAGTTCTACGAGGACCAAGATGTATTTTTTGTAGTTCTACGAGGAACAAGATGTATTTTTGGTAGTTCTACGAGGACCAAGATGTATTTTTTGTAGTTCTACGAGGACCAAGATGTATTTTTTGTAGTTCTACGAGGACCAAGATGTATTTTTGGTAGTTCTACGAGGACCAAGATGTATTTTTGGTAGTTCTACGAGGACCAAGATGTATTTTTGTAGTTCTACGAGGACCAAGATGTTTCATTTGATTTTATCAATGCTAACCAATTTTGCGATCGCGTTGTCATGACGATAAAAAACCACCAAATTAGAAATCTTGTATTTTTGTGTTTCACTTGCTGGTGATCTCTGCTTCTAAGGCGGAAGGGTATGATGCCGGTTGCCTGTTATTTAAAGCCTCACAATGTTCTAAGAAAGTAAATTAAAAGAGGCACTAAAGAGCGGTCTAGTGGCAGGGGCGGATTCAGTAGGGTGGATTGGGTGGCTAGCTAGCCACCCCCTTTGAGCTGGCCAAAAAAATAACATTGACATAAAAATGAAATAAATGCAGGTCAGGTGTTAAACGTTTTGTTGTTTATAGCTAAAATAAGATAAAATAAATTACGTTATTCGGGGGCGACATTTTCACTTGCGTATTACGATTCAGAAATCAAGAGAGCCTGCGAAATATGAAGCATTTGGTCTACCACGAAACGTTGAGCCTCGGTTTCGCGTCACTTCCCGCCGCGATTTCCAAATCGCCATTTTCATTTGGATTCGTGAAAGTTCAGTGTCAGGCAGCGTTCATTGGAGAGTTTTGTTTAGAAAAAGCGGTAAGTGGACTTTTCTTTTGTGCTTCACTGACCAACGGAAGGTTTGAAAATTAAATATCTTTGATTGAATGAGTGGCTTGCTTGTAATTCCTGTGTCAACAGTAGTGGCGCTGAAGACGAAGCAGAACCACCACCTGCTAAGAAGACTTCAACAGTCTCGGGTAGTTAGGCTAGCAATCAAACGCTATAGTTATAATTATCAGCCTAGTAAATCAGTTATACGAGTTAAGTTTTTCCCGACCGTGAGGGAACTTCTGAAATTTCTTGTTGTTTTGCCCATCGGCAGCATGGAGGCTGAGCGATCATTCTCCTGCATTCGTAGAATTCACACTTGGTTTCGGACTACAATGGCACGGTTCAAAGTGCAAGGTTCTTTATTTTTACACTATTTACAGGTAGGTATGAAGTTTCGCATAGGATTACTGTGAGAAAAGAAAATTGACAAGACAACTAGAAATTTGCAAGACAACAACAAGAAATTCACAAGAAATTGGCAACGAGAGGCTTTCAGATTTGTCTGTTATCGCCATGCATGGCCACACAATACCCATCGACAGAAGGCAGATTTGTGAGCGTTTCGTCGCACTATATCCTAGGAGGAGGATGGCGTCCTCACTTCAGTTTCACCGCAAGATTAAAAGCTACGTGTAGTAAGGTAGTAAGCCGACTATTTCTCCTTTCGTTCAAACAGCTCTGTGCATATATGATCTAGCTCATTATCAATCAAATCATTTCCAATAGTGGCTGTAAAATATTTTCTTTTACATCTCTTTTTCATTCTGGTGTCGTTAGTGCGAGTGTTGTGTTACAGGTTTCAAGTTTTTCTTAAATTGCAGCATTATACAGGGGCAATGCAAAAATATATATATGACAGCCACTGTGGTTCATATTTTTAAGAAGCATACATGAAAAATTAAAGCCACATGCAGAAATCCAAAATAGCGGCCGATGTGATCACTACCTAGATTTTGTTAAGGTTTTGGTGCTTAAAATGTTTAACTAAAGATATATATTAACCCTTACTAATTATTAAACCATGCAGGCAATTACGGTTTCATGGTTTATTTGCCCACGTTGTTAAATGTTTTAAGTTCAAAAACCTTAATCTGGGTAGTGATCACATCGGACTTCTGCTCGATCTTCTCTGAGCTAGAAATCTTCAGATATCGAAGACGTAAAATGCAGATTTTTCATGGCTTCTTTATCAAATGTAAGCCTAAAGACTGCTCTATTATAGTGCCTTTTATATGCTCATGAGATTGTGAGACTTTAAACAATAGGTAACCAGCATCATGTTCATGCTGAATGCAAATTAGAAAATCCGTTCAGCGGAAATACCATGAGCCGAGAACCAAGTGCTCTAAATTGTGACGGCTTCGCCATTTTCGTGAAACTCGTTTATCTGTGATTTTTAAGTCCTTAATCCTCGTTGTTTACCTGGAAACTTCTATTCACTGACCGGTTAGGGTATGTTCTAATTATAGAACTTGAAATGACCATGTATGTCCCATAGGAGTTACAGATCTTTATCAAAAGTTATGCATACTTATTAGCTGAGCTAGTACGAAATCTTTATCAAAAGTTAATTTACTCATTAATAATTTTATTGGGATTTACAGTACTGTGCGTGTGATCTGAATACTGAGCTGGGATTGGTTTGCATCCTCATTAATTACTCATGAATTTTACAAGTACATATAACATATAATAATAATGTATTAAGTTTAGTTAATTAACTAAATACCTTACAGCCTTGTAAATGGTGGTCCCGACTACACAATTGCATGTGTTTTTTTCGAGCCTGCAACTCATTTTATATATCTTAATTATGTAATACTTGTAATTATATGAGTGAAATAAATGTTTTGTTGTTGTTGAGTGGTGATTCAGAGTGGAATCACTACGCGCGCTATTTAGAACTTAGCAAAATATCAACAAAAGTACTAAATCTTCAAGTAATTCATCGGACTATGCGATTCAAGGAAAATCACATGCCCGACTCGCTAATTCCACGTTTAATAACACAGTAACAAAAATTTCTCACATCTGATTGGCTAAGAGAAGTGCAATTTCTTTGTCTTTTTGACCAATTAGAGATAAGTGTTTCAAGATTTTGCACTGGTGTACTGGTGTTTCAGAGAAATTGCACTCCTCTTAGTCAATCAGATGTGAGAAATGTTTGTTAATGTATTGTTAGTATAGGAAATCATATTGTATTCTCGTGCAATTCTGGATAAATTCGAACTCGTGAGTTTTCAGAGAGCTCAAATTGCAGTTGCCCTGCAGGCTCGTGCAATTTTGACACTCTTTGAAAACTCACTTGTTCGAATTTATCCCGAATTGCACTCGAAACCATATGATTTCCTGTACAAACTGCACTCGAAAAACCGATATCGCCCTCGTCGAAGCGACCCGTGCAATTTAACATGGAATTACCTCGTCAGGCATGTGATTTTCCTATATATAGTATAAATAATAATAATAATAGGCCATATTTATATAGCGCCATATACCACAGTCTCATGGCGCTTCACATTTTACTGACACTGAACCCGTCTGTGAATTTTTCGCACTACTATTACGGCTATGTGCTACGTCATCAATATGGAATTTTCTGGCTCTTTGCTCAGACGTCTCTTTCGCGGGAGTGATTAGAGTCGGCTGTCTTCTCAGGCTAATGTCTGAGTGGCACATCTATAACCCCAAATAAACGTGAATATTTGGTATTGAATCTGGAATTTCTTTACTCGATCGGTTCGTTACCCGGTCGTAGTCTGGTTTACAGTATAAATTGATGTCATTAACTCAACCAGCCTCGCTTCCACAAACAGCTGGCTTCTGTCCATATTTGTGACTCTATTATTCCTCTGTGGCTCGGTATGTAAAACGTAACTGAATATGAATGATATGTTTCAGGTATGTCCGTTCACTGGTGGCTGTTGGACTAAGTTCTTAGTGTTCTTTATTTTGTTCTGACCCGAGATGGAATTGCATTTCTTTTCGGCCAACAGAGCTTTGCCTTCGTCCTCGTGCACAGACGTTTCTTTGAAAAAAGAAGAGCAAAAAGTGATACATTACTGTTGTGAAAACAAACACTAACTTTTCGGTGCTCAAGATATGTTGACCTATACTGGATACCAGAGGTTCTAAGTTAAGGCGCACAGCGCCGAGGTACGAAACGACGAGAGGAATGCCTCTGAAACCCAGGGTAGTTTCCATTGTGCATTTTCAGAAGATCTCGCTAAAGAATTAGCTGTTATATTACGAAGATCATTTGTTGAAATTAGTATTTAGGTTATTGAGAGTGTATACAGGTACTGGTGGTGTTTTAAAGCAGTAGGTAATTTAGAACACAAAGTCAATGGAATGAAGAAATACTAAGATGAAAAAGCGCCAAGCACGTCAATCAAGCCGTGGTAGCCGGGCACAGGTTTCAGATACATGCATTAATTCCCACGCTTCCCTCACCCTCCCCTCCCCCCTGATGTTGCCTTTCAATTCTTTTTAGAGTAATCGAGCAAAGAAATTTGTATTCATTACTTGTTCCTCGACCAGCAAGAAGTAACATTGTACATTAACTATATGCTTTGACTTCAAATGCATGTTACCTCGCTGCTCGAGTGGGTGAAAATCAACTGCTCGAAATGTATCAAGTTCTAAAAATAACTCTCCGTATTCCTGCTGCCAGACATATTGCTGTCAGAGCACTTGTACTCGGCCGATCGATTTGTGTTTGCTTGAATATAACTGAGCGTTGAAAGGTTTTAACCATAGCATATTATAATAATCATTTTATGTCAGTCGTATATATATCCCCACTGTTGCCAGACTGACTAGCATTTTAGTGGGGGGTTTTCGAGGTAATATCTGCAAGTGCCATCATCTTTCATTACGAAATAAAATGTGTAAAAAGAATAAGACTTTCAGTGTTAAGTTCTTGATTTTCATAAAGCATGCATGCAACTTCGTGCAACCACATTGAACCAGTCGACACTACATCTGAGCATCAATGAACCACTTTCCTCCTTGAGTTGCCGCACCTTCGTCGTCGTCGACTAAACCTATTCGTTTTGTCATTTGTCGAAAAACAGAAAGCAACAAATTTATCAAATGCAGGACCAGACAACTCGCCAACAGAAAGTCTCTGAGAAACGCTCGTGACATAACTTGTCACTCGTAAAATTCCATAGATCCCTAGAAGGAGAATGGCTATCAGAAAAGCTTTTTTAGCTCTCATTTCTGTTAGCCGGCCAGTTGCTGGTGAACTACTATTAAATGAAACTAAAAATACTACCCTAATTTACTCAAAATATTTTTCATTAAGTTGGCTTGCAAATATAGTGTTGTGCCTGTGTGACGACAGGATCTCCCTCGACATGATTTGGACGCACATTTTCTGGGGCATATTTAGTGAATCTCGTTTCAATTAACATTCCGTGAAAGTAAACATTTGTTTACAGTTCATCTCCTAACAACAAACAACAATTTATGATGAAAGAGGCAAGTTAATCTGTTTGTCGGATATTCCGTCAGCAATCAAGCTAATAGTATACCCGATGTAACGGATCTAAAATCATGTCCTGTTTGGCCTTTTCGGCGATATTATCCTTCGGCGAATAGAATTTAATCAAATATTGTTCATTTTCATTATTCCTGTTTGTAAAGAGTTATTTCGTTATTGGTACCAATGTTTATCGCTATTTTGGAAACCTTTTTTTTTACGTCTACAAACTGTTTACATGGCGTGCGGTTCAATTCAGTTCAGTAAGTGGGACTGAGTCAACTCGCGCTTTCCATGACGTGACTGTCACATTCAAGAACTAACAGAAGTATGAATGATCCGCATAAGAAATAATCGTCACAAGATAAATGAGACAGTGATGCAGAAAGGGTTTGTTCCCGTGAATAAAGTAATCGCAGGACAATCTCCGATATGTACAATAGTGTTGTTTCCAGGTAGTGTGTTTATGGTCGTTACATGGCAGTGGAAAGCTGTGGTAAGAACGCATGGCAAATATGGGTGAGGGGCGGTTTACGTATGTATACTGATACAATCCACGATTGGGCTTCATGCATGGCCGACATTCGTCGAGCTTTGGGTTGGATGGGTCTCGTCTCGTAAATAATGAATCAATCTATCTGTCTATCTATCTATCTTTCAATCAATCAATCGAATCAATCAATCAATCAAATGAATGAATGAAAAGCGGTGCCTTAGTATTGGCTTACAACAGCTCAGATAACTAGTTGAAACTGAGAAAAGCTAAGTAAGCTTTCTACAAAATCTGATAGGAACAGCCAGCATAGGTGATAGAAAAGGCTGCCTTGAAGACGGGTTGGTTGGTTGGTTGGGATGTAGTTTTGTGAATTTCTAGCATTCAGCAAAACATTTGGTCTTTTGAAAGTCCCTAATAATTCGCCGTCACCTAGTCATTCTACTGTTCAACAGACTTGAAATATTTGTATTTAGTATGTACCACACCAGTGAATATAACTTTTCGCGCGCTCTGATTGGCTACTCAAACAGTGAATATGATTTCATATTCACCTCCGAGCGAAACAGCGAGTACCTCGCGCGAGATTTTGTCCATTGACAGAAAGTAAAATAACTATTTGGTGCTGGCTATTCACCTGCAGTGTGGTATATACTAAAACAATTATTCACCTCAGTGTCGGTATTTAAGTTTTTTTAGTTGGTCTACAGTTGAAAATAAACCTTCGGCAAGGTGAAAGGCAAGGTATCTATCGACCTAGAAAACATGCAAGGAAATTGATTGAGCCCGCCTGGTCAGAACACTAAATCAGTTGACAAAGAAAGTTGACATTTTGGTTGAACTTAATTCAATCAAAACATGAAACTGTGCCGCAAACTCTTTAGTCTAGCAATTTATAATAACCAGAAATTCACATTTTACGATAAATACTAAAACCGTTTGGATGCTGCTATATTTCACATGCAGTATTGACAAAAGGCTGATTACTCGACTGCTATCCCGTCCCTTTAAAACCATTCCCGAAGTAATGCATTGATGTCACACAAATACAGCACTACTCTTTTTATTTGGAATCTTGAATTCGGCAACAACTGCCAGTTATTTACTTAAACTTAATTGCAATATCCGGTCAGACATGCTTACAGTTCATTTCGGCTGAGCTCATACCACACACGCAAACAAAGTTCTTCAAATATTTTCCTTGAGTAATATTCATGACTTGCGTAATATACTAGTATAATGGCTAGTTGCTAATGCAGTTCACGGTTCTCTGCATTTCTCTCAATATTGCTGATGTTTCTCTTCCCACAATGGAATTGAACTTCTTTTCGACCAACCTCCAGATTGATTTTTACATAGCTTTTCTTTCGTCCTCTTGCAAAGGCGCATCTGGAAAGAGAACAATAAAAGCAATTGATGCATAAACAAGAGCAGCAAGTATAAAATCGGCAGTTATATTGGCTTCTGATGTTAGGGCTTCATTTCTTTAAATCTTATGATTGTGGTCTGTAATATAAATACTATTTTTCGTTCTACATAAGCCATATAAAACTCAGTAAAAATGAACGCTATGTTGTGTTTTCAGTGCAAAACATTTGTGTTATTGTCGCACTCTTTATTTCACTAGTGGTCTCCCGTCAACAGCATTCCTAGGAACTCTAAATTTCAGAATGGTTACAATGAAAGACGACCAATCATGTGATAATTGTTTTCGTCTTTTGTCTTCATATAGAAACACTCTATTCTAATCCGTTTCTAGGAATTTGTGAAATAAAAGTGCTAGCACTGTACATTCTAGCTAAGGGTTTCCCCTTGCCTAGTGTTTTCAGTTATAACTAGTTTTACTGTTAATCGTAAACAAGTTTACTTCGGATTATAGAATGTCCCGTGGATGTGAGAAGTAGTACGGGACCGGTATATCGACGCCCAATACCAAATACTGCTTTTGCTTCGTGTCAACTTATTCACACATTACAGTCATATCCGCACCTGTCAAAATGGCGCAAACACACAATCGTGTTCTCTAAATAGCGCTTTTCTCCTCACTCATTTTATCATAAATCCATGAATTTATAAAACAAGGGTCTTTGAACCATGGCTCAATTTCTTGTTCTTCTTGTTCTGTTCAAGAAGTATTTAGTGGACGTAAGATTAATTATTGCAGGTCCAAACGGCTGAAGAATATTTTCTCAATTACTACTTGAATTAGCCGGTAACAAAATGAGCGGGAGACTGGAACCGAGTCAGTAA